>JAOTQR010000001.1:4352650-4365102 GCA_025774065.1 Solanum ossicruentum | reverse complement strand
CCTAAGGTACTCTTTTGTCGTGTGACAATCCACCATGGTGGAATGGTTCCTGCTATGAGGTCCTGTCATGTCAGGATAAATAGCCGTGATGGTTGGGAACTCGCGAGTTTTAAGTTAGAAAAGTTACGAAATCATTTTTATTTCTCCTACTTCATTTTTGAGAGATTAGAAGTAACCTATGATAGTTTTCAACTATTTTCTCTATAAAAGTAAGTTAATTGTTCCTCTAACTTGTAAATTGATTCCTAAACCTTAAATGCTAGTGAAATTCTCTTAGGGAAAGACTGTGACCTGCGTGCAATTAATGGTGACAAAAAGTCCTAGTTGGGGAATGTGATAATAAAAGTGGTCAGGGTTAGGATTTTGATATAATCCGGGTATTTTTAGTCCATTAATTGTTGATCCAGTTCTTTAAAGTTTTCAAGGCTTGTTTCGAGGTAGCTGATGGTTTTTAAATTCCTATCTGTGTTATGTGTGCTTGCTAACAACTACATCGATAGTGTTACCTACATGTATAGGACTAGAGAATAAGGGAATGAACCTAATCAACCAACTACATACCTATGATCAAAATGCATGAAATGAGTCTATTATTTAATTGTGCAAGTTTATAAAATTCATTATGATGATGATTGCGATTCTAATTGTGATTATTGGGTCGGGTGTCATGTTTTGACATATTATTAGATCAAATATCACGTTCTGACACATTATTAGATCAAATGTGACATTTTGATACATAATTTTTTTGGGATCGTGATATTGTCGATCTTTCAAGCTTTAATTTGCTTAAGCTAACACCTAGTTATTTTCAATCCTAATTAATTATCATAACTAAATATTAAGTTTTACTAAGCATTTTTTTTCCACGGGGAAAATGTGTTCCACCCGCAATCTCCACTTAATTTCTTTGACTTTGACACCATCAAACAATGTCCAATAAGGCACTATTTTAATGATTTGGTAGAGAAAAATTAGAAATTACAAAGAAGTTGATGGAAAAAGAATTCCAGATCCATTTTCATTTCTTTTTTCCTTGGGAAAAGTTCCATATTATATTATCATAATAATAAAATGGTCATCTTATGGAAGGAGTCATAGGCTACAAATATTTGATTTTATAATACACAAACACAACAAAATCGCCGACCAACTTCCAAGATACTAATATCTTGGTGGAGCCGGTGACAGATGTACATCATCTTGAGAGGGATTCATTCGAATTTTCTTCACCGAAAACTATGCTATTTATATATAGTTAAGATATTTTTTTTATGTTTATACAGTAGATGTTGAAGAACTCCTTCAACTAGTTTATGTGTCTGCTTCTTTAGATTTTGAACCCAATAATAAAAATTCTGACTCAACCACTGAATGGAGCTCTCGTTGAGTAAGCAAAAACCCTCGTTAAGGAAAAACATTATGTTGTATATATGATAGTTCATGACAATAATAGTTGGTCATGTATATCATTTAAACACTATCATATTTAAATATAAATAATATTTTTTTATTTATTAAATTGACAAGTATAATGATTTTGATTTATCAATCAAACATGTGACTTGCCAAAAAAAATATCTACTTCGTATGAGTTTTTCTTCTTGAGTGTTTCCAACATATTCCCTACTATTTTTGGAGTGTTATTTATTAGTTATTACTCTCTATGTTTTATTTTATATAACAAAATTTGATTAGACACAAAATTTAATTGACAAAGTTTAACACTTTAGCTTTTATGTACTACGTGGAATGACCTATACTAATTAGAAACTTGTGGTTAACCATATCATGCTATTTTAATACAAATTGCCGTTAAAGAGAAGTTTTTTAAATTGTCAGAGTTCTTTATTATATAAAAACTTTATTTATTTTTTAAATAAAAGGGTAAGATAATAAAATAAAATCAGGTGGAAAGTTACAAGAATTTTGTCACCATGCAAAACAGATTTTTTTCTTCTTTTATTGATGTCACTAAGGGACCACACGTAGGACTTTAAGCACCAATAAAATCTGCTTACACAAGAGTCCTTGTAGTCAAAGAAAATGAAACTTGGAAGTGGTCGTTTGACAAGTGCATGAATGTGTAAAGGATCTAGTCCGATAGTGATATTATTTGTTTCAGGTCTAGGTTTGCATGATTTTAAAATGTGTTATTAATAAATAAGATACGTTTATTTATATTCTCAACATCTCTTATATATTTTATCAATGTGAGATTTCTCATCTTAAGAAGAGTTGTTACATAATGATACCGCATGTAATGTATTAATAATGTTAAAATTTATAATGCTAAAATTGTTCGTATTATAACTTAAATAGAACATAGTTTTTTAAATAAATTAAAATAGAAAGTGTGTTATATAAATTAAGAAATATTTTTATGATGAATTATATTATATTATATAGTGTTGTATAATTATTTTGATCGATACAATATTTGAATAAATTATATAATTTTTCATCCTTATATCAATAAGAAAAATATACTATGCAGTAGAGTTACTATAAAATGATAGAATATAAAATAAATAAAATTATTAAACAACAAATAAGTATGAGGAAAAACTACCTAATTACACATTCCTATCATATTTACTGATTCTTCTTATAATTTAAAATAATTACATATTGTCTCACTAATTTTATACTAGATTTCAAATCAAATATACCTAGATACATATATTTTTGTTATTAGATATACTATAAATTACAGATGAGGAGAAAGGCGAGTGAAAGAGTAAGCATATCATATATACATGTAAATCACATTAGATACATGTACTGGATACCAAATGCATTTTGAAATACTTTTAGGGAGAGAGATGAGTGAGAGAGTTAGTATATCCCAAATACATGTGAATCATACTACATAAATGTATCCAGAACACCAAATACATTCCAAATACATTTTAAAATCTTTCCATAGGAAGAGAGATGAGCGAGAAAGTCAGCTAGTTACATGTGAATCAACTTGAATATAATGCATCTAAAATAAATTACACTTAATTCTGACTCTGGATATGTGAGATACATATAGTTGCAAGCGTCAGATATATTTGTTTTTCGGGATTAAAATTTGACATGAATGATAATTTTGAAAACTCACGGGAAGCCGCAGAATTAGACACTAAACTAATGGAATCTATGTTGTTTAAATAAGAAAAACAAAGTAAAAATGAAGCTTTTTTTGACATTATCCAATCTAAATGGAAGAATATTATATAATAAAATTTAAATAATAAATATTATATCTAAAAGTAATACTTTCTCTGTCCCATGTGATATCATTTTCTTTTTTATCCGTTTCAAAAAGTATGTCACTTTACTCTAATTGAAAATAATTTACCTTTAAAATTTCGTTTTTAGCCTTAATAAAATAATTCTCAGCCACACAAAAGGTGCCATATAAAATGAGACGGAGGGAGTACAAAATGTAATAAAATACAATAAGTAACAACAAGCATCCAATTTGTTTAAAGCCTTGATCATCCAAACCTCACTCTCACTTCCATTTTTTTACTTCCATTTCATCATCAGCAGATATCCCTTTTTGCTACTCTACAGTTCTTTTGCTCCATTTCCAGTGGGGGCTCTCTGCCTCATTGCTTTTTGTGGGGTCTCAAATAGGTAACTTTTTTCTCTCTTTTTTTTTGGTTGCTTTTCCCCTTTTGTTTGGAAGAAATCTACACATTCTTCTCTGAAAATTCTATTTCTACTGATTCTTGATTACCCTGTTTGCCTTCTGACATGGTCAATACTGTCCATGTTTGACAAGTTTTTGGTGAAAAAAATGAAATATTTGTTGTTGTTTGTGTGATATTATTGGTTGTGAATAGTTCTGTGTTGAAGAGATCTTTACATAAATAGACTGTCAGACATGTATAGTTCTTTTAAGTCTTATGCTCTTAAACTTGTTATGTCAGAATCTTGGAATTGAAAGACTTATTGAATATAGACAAACCAAAAAGAAAAGTAAGAGGCTTAACATGGGAGGGAGGGAGTGGTGATTATACATTTATACACATATTGTACATATTTTCTGGTGGCTATTTTTAGTCTAAGCGGTTAGGTGGACGGCTATTTAGGTTAATTCTTAAGATCTTTCACACAAATAGTCAGCTTTCAGAAACAGTCTCTCTATTTGTATGAGGTAATGATAAGGTCTGCATATATTCTAACTTCTCCAGAGCTCACTTGTGGAATTCAACGAGATATGTTGTTGTTGATGTTTTACACAAATAGTCAGTTGGATTCACAACAATGAATTGAGTATGGACCATGATCAGATTGAAATTATCTTTAATATTCTCTTCTTAATAATTGTAGGATTTTTGGAGCATTTCCAATTTGAGTACAATTTCACCAAAAAATCGAAACATTGTCATCCATTGGTTTGAAGATGTATATGGTGGAGAGCAAAGGAGGGGCTATAGTTTGCATGTTGTTGTCTTTGTTCTTCTTAGGGACATGGCCTGCCTTACTAACTTTACTCGAAAGAAGAGGGAGATATCCTCAACACACTTATCTTGATTATACTTTCACTAATCTTTTGGCTGCTGTCATAATTGCTTTTACTTTTGGTGAAATTGGGACAAGCTCAATGGGAAAACCAAATTTCCTCTCCCAACTCTCTCAGGTTGGTGCCTAATTTACGATTCGATCGATGATTGTGAATGTGAAGCACAGATGCAGGATGATGCCATTGTAAACTACTTGTATAGATAGGTGTAAACACATTGAAATTTAGTATTGTTAATGGAAAAATATGAATAGGCGAGTTCCTAGTGGATAGAGTTATCTGGTACTTGTGTTGGTCAGAGGTAATAAGCATGCTCTGGAATTAGTCGAGGTATACACAAGTTGACATAGACAACGGTTATTTAAAAAACGTATGAATAGGTGAGTTAAAGAACAAGAAGAAGGGGTGGGGGTGGATTTATTAGTATTGGAGCATTAAGGTCATAATAAAGAGTTTGTTTCACTAGTTTTTAGTTCTTGTTTCGTATGGTTGTTTACCAGCTTAAGGTGGAGCCTTGTTTATTAATTTGGTTATTGGTTTGTCCGATGACCTTGTCTGGACCATTGATTAGCATATGTTTTAGTTTCTTCTGATTTCCTCATTTTAACCTTGTTCAAATAGTCTACGGAAATAGTAACTTTCCAACATTTCCTCGTCTGATCTTATCTATTGATGTTAATTGTTGTAATTGCACAATATTAAGCATTTTGGAATTTTCAGGTTTTTAGAATAACATTCGTGGACAAATGGTGCAGGATAATTGGCCTAGTGTCTTGTTTGCAATGGCTGGAGGGGTTGTCCTCAGCATTGGGAACCTTACAACTCAATATGCTTGGGCCTTTGTTGGTTTATCAGTCACCGAGGTCGTCTCCTCAAGCATTACTGTTGTTATAGGTATCATTCTAACTTTTCCGAAATGACTTAGTGACTGATGTCCCTTTCTGTAGTATCATAATTTGCTTCAATTTTGGACTATTGATTCGGTTATGACAGGAACAACCTTGAATTACTACCTTGATGACAAAATTAACAAAGCGGAGATACTTTTTCCGGGGGTTGGATGCTTCTTGATCGCTGTTTGTTTAGGCTCCGCTGTTCATGCATCCAATTCAGCGGATAACAAAGCAAAGCTTGATAGTTATTCAAATGAGTCTAAAGATGGCACTAGGTATGCATCAATATGAAAATATACTAAGGACATCATTTTATGAAAACACTAAACGAAAGACGTCAGTTTTTTCATCTGAGGCTTGCGTCATGATAATGTTGATATTGTATATACGACTAGAAGTAGAGTACTGTCTTTGAACGACTTAGCCAACATATAGATTGGCCATATTTTGCCTTTTTTTTCCTTGCTATTGAGAAATGCAGGACGCACAGAAAATCTGACGAGGTACGTATTTAACATTGCTAAACAAAGTTTTCGCCATTAATCCCAATAGTTGATGTTGATTCTGTTTGAAACATTTGCAGGGCTAATAATATTATCGACTCTGAACAAGCAAATACAAATAGAGGTATTATAAGCTTGAATCAGAATATTGAAACTTCATATCTTCCATAGCCTTTATACGTTTTTTTCCCTAAAGAATTATTTCGGGAATTCCAAACATCCACAGTTGGCGTAAATGATGTGGAAAAGGGAGTTTCTTCCACAGGAAAGGCCAAATTTGGGACTGCGCTTTTCCTTATAGATCTCGAGAAGAGAAGAGCAATCAAGGTACGAAATTCTTCTTGAATTAATAATCTTATCACTCCTGATTGAGCAGCTGAACACATGATAAAAGTGCTCTTGTTATGTTACACTCTTAGCTCAAAATTTTGAAGAAGTTTCCTCGTAGATTGAAGTGTTTTCTTTACATGCTTGTGTTTGCTTGCAGATATTTGGTAAGAGCGCGATCATTGGATTGGCTTTAACGTTCTTTGCTGGAGTTTGTTTTTCTCTCTTCTCTCCAGCATTCAATCTTGCCACAAATGATCAGTGGCATACTCTAAAAGATGGAGTTCCGCACTTGAGCGTCTACACAGCGTTCTTCTACTTCTCAGCCTCTTGCTTCGTCATTGCCTTGATTCTGAACCTCATCTTCTTATACCGCCCTGTTCTAAATGCGCCCAAGTCATCTCTGAAGGCTTATATCAACGACTGGAACGGTAGGGGCTGGGCACTTTTGGCAGGACTTTTGTGTGGTTTTGGAAATGGTCTCCAATTCATGGGAGGTCAAGCAGCTGGATATGCAGCTGCAGATGCTGTTCAGGTTAGTCATTTATATTTATTCATCAATCGCGCCTCAACATAGTTATTCAGACACAAAGTACAGACCTCGAACGTGCTACTCTTGTGTAAGATGCTGAAATGTGTTTGAAATTCCAGGCGCTGCCTCTCGTGAGCACATTTTGGGGGATAATTTTATTTGGAGAGTATCGAAGATCGTCAAGAAAAACATACACGTTACTAGTTGGCATGCTGTTCATGTTCATAGCAGCTGTTGGAATCCTTATGGCCTCGTCAGGGCATCGAAAATAGTGCATCAAAAATAGTTACAACTCCATAAATCATAATGTTGTTATACACATATAATTTAGAAAAATGGTACTATTGCATATGATACATTGCTATTCAGCAAAATTTCATTTAAAATCTGTATATAGCATCCATTGCAAGCATTTAGACAATGAATCATATCTTTCAATTTCTGAATTATAGTTACTAAAATATTAGTGAAGTTTTACAATGAATCATATATGTATATATATTATATATACACGAGTTGGGTGGGTTGGGTTTGATTTTGCCATCCTTATTGATTGCTTGGCCATTAATTCAGTGACAATTTCATCGCAAGCAATCAAAAAATTTACAAAAATATTAATTAAAAAAATCTGTATTTTGATAAATTTAGCTTCAATGAAACTGTATCAACAATAGATTAATTTGAGGAAAAACGAATGTACTGACCTTTTGCGGCTATCGACTTTGACGAACTACGCGTCCAATTCAACTCCTAATTTGAGAACTTGCAAACATATTTTCTTCTCGTCTTCTCTGCAAGAATTCATAGGTGAATTTAGCCTGCCATGTCAACAAACCCGAATACTTGATCAGCAAGATCTTTTTAAAGATTCAAGCTTGTATATGACATGCATGTATATATCTAGCAAGAGATTATCTAAAAGAGTAAAAAGACTAAAGCTAAAGATGAAGAATTTAATAAACAATGGCATAGTTCATAGGATCATTGAATTCGTTTCACTAGTCTAATAGTGTAATCACATGTATAAATACACGAACTACACCAGAAAAGTTCACAGTCTAAAATCATACCTTGAAGTCAATTCCTTTTTGGAGAAGAAATCTTCACGAAACTTTAGAGGAATTGGAGAAGGAAGAAAGAGAAGAGAAGGATGAAAAGTATCTTCAGTTCTTAAAAGAAAAGATAAGTTGTTTTTTTTTTCTAAACACCCTTTTATAAATCTAAAGAGACACAACTTTTCAAATAGTTGCGTCTCTTTTTGATTAATAAATAAATAAATAAATATAACAAACATATATTATTTAAATATTAATATGGATCTGGGTTGACCCACATGAGTGACCCAATCCAATTTCCTTCATCTCCCACTCACATATAATGGGTTAACTCTCATTCCTATTCTGTAACTTCCATACATTACGGTTAGACCGTCTGACCAGTGCGTACTTCAAGAGCTCATTGCTATACATCTATTAGGAATATACAACATTTCAAGCAATGAAACTTAGAGTTGATTATAGTATGCAGTACCCTAGATCATTTATCACATTCATATCTGTCATTATTTATTTTCCTTAATTTTGAATTCAACATTATGTACTTGTCTTGTAGATAAACATAAAGGACGTCAATGAACACAATTGATGTGATAACATCCAATGATCTTCCTCATCTCATGAATCTCTCAATCTTAATGTGGTATGCTTTTCTAGAAATATTCTGCTAGACCGAATAAAATATGATCTTTTGGCAAGAAACTAAGATAGCAGACACTTAATTGAATCTCAAGAAACTGATTTAAGTCACGAGGGTATAATATAAAAATTACTTATAATATTCAGGCTTCACGTGATAACAAGTAGAGACTCAACTTGTATCACCCTTATGGATCACTTTATGCATACATAGTATGAAACATGTATCACAACACTATATACTTTCCCATGGAGCATATGTCCTTATTAATTAAAAAACTGTGCAGATAATAAGAAGAAGAACTCATGTCTAACTGTGAGCTCACAAATCTACTTATTATTTATTCTTCAGAACTCATATTTGGCATTAAAAACACACTCACTTCAATCACACATGATTAAATACACACTAACATACGACATTTGATTATAAACTTCCAGCTCTTTATTATCATCATTTCTAACAATAATTAGTTTATAACTATCTTATCTCTACTTGTCACTTACAAAATAAAAGGGTTGCCTGTGTGAATAGGCTAATCTTTTTGTCTATTTGACATACTTTTTATCCTTAGAATTTTATGTACACTACATAAAAAATAATATATGTATATGAACTAACATGTCACGCTCCGCGAGGGTACCCTAGATGTGACAGACACTCAGAGACTATTGCTAGTCTCCAAGCGAACCACTCGATCTCAAGACAATCATTCAATCATCTATACAACGGAAAGCATTAGAATAAAATCAAAGGATATAAGATCGTGGGCAACTCGGTCATTTCTATATCAAATAATAAGGGCCATAGGCCAATAAGACTGGTCTCAACATCTATGACATAATAACAGATTTAAGAAAGCTCAGTTTTGAGACGGAAAGACCCCAACATCAAATCATCATCTCTGGTCTATGAAGCCTCTACCTCTACAGTCTAGGATGGTACCATGATAGGCTATGACTATCACAAACTCAAAAGAACTAACTCAACACATATGAAAGATAATAAATGATATCCTCCAAATGCGGGGGAGGACTCACCAATCTCTAGAACTAGGGAACTCTGAACCTAAACGGTGCGTTTGCTGAAGTCCTCTATCTCCTGTATCTGCATCATAAAATGATGCAGTGTCGAGTTGCATCAGTACATAGAATGTACGGTATGTACAAATGGCTGAATGAAACAATACAAATAGAAATAATATGGAATAACATCAACTCGTAAGATACCCATTCATAATGACAAATGTCCATCTAAGATAAGGACAAAGTGTGGACAATAACTCATCAACATCAATCAAGACTCATACCATGTAATACATGCTACCAATATTATGATAACAATAATTATAGCGGAAAAACTTATAAAATGAAAGAATAAATCTCAATACAGATCGCTGTATCATGACTTGTTTGAAGAGGTCATGGATACTTGCTTGTCTAACTCTTCGAAGATGAACAATAAATGTTTAGTTAAATACATATAAAATTTTATTGGGAGGAGGATATTTGAGAAGAAGAGAAAACTAAAGAGATTTTGGAAGAGAAGAGGATTTTTACTACTCAAAGGGTTTTCTTGTTTTTTTACTTGATACAAAAGGAGAGAATGACACCCCTATTTATAGTAGTGTCACTACACATTCAATGACTAGGATTTATCTAATCTAATGGTTAATAATAGTTTTCTAGAAAACTCCACAAAAAATCTTCCAACCTAAACATTGCTAGACAAATATAGAATTCTCTAGATTTTTACTACCTATTAGATATTTTTACTTCTTCTAGAAATTGGGCTAATAATATATTTGGGCTAACTAATTTAATTTTGGACTAGTTAATTAAATTCCAAACAATTGGGCCAAATCAAGTTTAATATGGAACAAATTTTTCACTTATTTTGATTCTATAATGTAAAAGGTGTATCTTTCTAATGTCTCCTTTTTTGTTTTATTATCAACATTGATATCTGGCTAGGAAGTGCAATTTGACTAGACTTCACGATTGCATCATATTTTAAGACGGATAAAATATCACGTGAGAGAAGCTGTTACAATCGTTGTTGTGAAATCTTCTATAGACTAATTATCATTGTACTTTTACTGTCCAAATCATTAAGTAGTATGTTAAATATTCGTGTGAATGTTTGTAAACACATAAATATATCGTACATATATTAGCACTATCTTACTTAAGGCAGGTGCTTGCCGCCCAATAGCTATTTTGGCCACTCGGGAGTAGTTTGTTATTTTTCTTTAAGAGTTTTGTTTTTCTATATGGAGAACTCTCATGTAAGTCTATGTAGTAGATTGAACTATCGGTGTCTATTTCCACAGTCGGATGGAGCCAAAGATTTATTATTTTTTGGCTTTGGGGTATGATGGAATAAAGCAAAATGACTCTTTAAATTGTCTGCGCTTCTTTCAATTGTAAAATAACAGTTAGTCAATGCAACTTTCGATGCTCATCATGGGTCATCCTGAAATAGTCGATCTATGTTTTAAACATAGGGGTCAGGCTGCGTACATCCAGCCCTCTTACCCCGTAATAGGCAGGAGCCTTTGAGACAATGGGGTAATGTTGTTGTTGTTGTTGAACTATCGGTGTCTGACACAAACAAAGTTGATCTCATTCTTATTCTTTTTTCAGATAATGTTTTGTTCTTCCTTGAGCTTTTTTTCAAATTGTTTAAAGGAACAAAACATGAATATCCTCTGATCCTACAAGTTCACATCCAAATATATCATTTGTTCCCGTAATTCAGCTGCATCTTCTATAGCCCTTTTTTCTACATATGTTTTGCTCTGAGATAAAGACATTAATATTCACCTTTTCTCTTCAATTCATGGCTTATGATTATCCTTCAAATAGTTTATTGAATGTCGGAATCCCTACAAGACTTAGTTGTTGAGATGTTGGTGATACTCTAATGGATCGTTGAGAAGGAAGTTTCTTGCTCTTAGATGAATAATATCTTAGTCCATCTTCCTTGTTATAAGTTGGTTTCATTTAGCTGCAATTTCTTGAAATTAGGATTTGTGGGGTGCCAATATGATTGAAGTATTAGGACAAAAATATTTTGTTTTGACTCTTGCATTTTATGAATTGCGACAGAGAGTAATATATATTATTTAAAAATTATGTAACAATTATTATAGATCACAATAGTATCAACACATAAATATCTAAAAATTATATTAAAATATTAATTGTGTCGCATAAAGTGAAACTAAGAAGTAATACAGATTGGTGCATAATTTAGTCCATATATTTTTTTTATTAGAAGGAAAAAAAATGACTGAGAACCAGAAGAATGCACATAACATTGCATGAAAAACTTGGTCGGAAGTACATAAGTTTATCTTTTCTATCATTAAATTACAATCAGTCGAGCTATTAAGAAACAAGCATAAAAGCCGAAAGTGAATTTAGTTAGGTAATTAATAAAAAAAATGTACACGGTCGAAAAAATATTTGAGGGAATCAAGACGCCGTCACTGTTAAGTTTGGTAAATGTTGCTTAACAAACCATCCAGAAGGGCATAATACTTTCTTTGCAAAATTGAGCGACACATATCATATTTGATGAAGCAAGCATAAGAAAATGACATGTTATACTTCGTTTTCGAATACATGGATTGCAACTTATGCCAAGTATTTCAAGGTCTTGCCTCCATCCATTTTCATTGCAATCTCAAGCCAGAGAAGTTGTTAGTTTCAAAAGATGATACAATAAAAATAGCTCTTGATCAATTATCAACCCCCCATATACGGAACACGTTGGTATTGTGCCCCAGAAGTTCACCAGTATATGGTGCCGCTGTGGATATGTGGGCAATGGGCACCATGAGATGCAGTTTTATAGGCAATCAATCGGAGAGTGATTGGGCTCGTGTGTTGAAGATGGAAAGGACACAATTGAAAAAGGAGAAGACTTATGGAGAAAATGTTACACACTCAAAATGCTCTTAAGTATTTTGTGGG
>JAOTQR010000001.1:4337625-4352550 GCA_025774065.1 Solanum ossicruentum | reverse complement strand
CTTCCTACCAAATATCTAAGATATTTCCTACTAAATATCTAGATATTTACATGTCAAGACTTGCCTAGAGTCTTCTAAAATGTTCCAGGGACTTCTTGCAAGATCCACACGTTTCCAGGAAATTCTAGAGAGTTTCAGAGTCTTCCAGACTATTTTAGAGAACTCCACATATCTCTAGAAACTTCTAGACTATTCTAGAGAACTCCACACATCTCTAGAACCTTCTAGACTTTTCTAGAGATTTCTCCACATCACTAGAACCTTCCAGACTATTCTAGATAATTAGAGAAAGTAGGAGACGATAATTTTAACATCGTGGACACGAACTTGCTGGTCCTATTAACTATCAGTTTCCGCAGATGGATGGTGTACATCTGTCTAAATTACTGCCATGTCCTAGTGAGGATGCCATGTTCGTCGGATGCCGTTGCAAGTTCGTAAGCACCCTTTCTTTCCTGAGTTGCTTGTATAGAAAAATTTGGACTAAAGGGAATGCTCAAGGGATGCAACGTTTCCTTGGGCGGGTTTGTCTATGTGTACAAATGTAAGTAGGTTTTATTAACTGGGCAATTAAGTAAAGGAATTTTAGTAATTTAATTTTGAGATTTTTTAAGTTCATGCTTTATATATGTGTTATGCATATAATAAAACATACATCAACTATCTATTATCTTTTTTTACAGGAACGTTGATGATAATTCAGATAGGAAAAGAAAATAACTTATAATTGAGGTGTATTTTAATACATAGATGGATGCTATATCATATAAGGAAGTAATAATAACAAATAATTAAATCGTGACAATTGTGAAAAATTAATAGTTATAAATTCAAATTGGATATCCATGTCACACAAGATATTGTGTTATAATAAGTTTAAGAGTTAAGTTGGCAAAGTAATCAATCGAAAGACTTCATAGGCAAATAGAACGAAGTACCCAATTTTTCACATCATTCTGCCAAAAATTAATTGAATATTGATGAAATTAGGTCTTAGGCCTAATTTGCCTAAGCCTTATAAGGATACCACTCGTCCCATTAACAACCAATGTAGAACTTTATGTCTCAACAAATATCCATTGTTAGATAAGATATTATCTAGGGTATGTCAATGCACGTGTAGGTCACGTGAAGAAGATGTTAGTTATAGGCTGGCACCACATAAAACTGAAGTTCGTTATCCAAGGATAATGGGAGTGATGACTCCGAAGCCCTCTCTTCACCCTCCCAACTTTTCCTCTCCAAAAAAAATAAAATAAATTATCCTTCTATCTTCTTAATTCTTGCATAAATTCATAAATGACAGAAATTATGAACCCCGTGAAAGAAATTTAGAAGTTGACGAAGGATTTAGAGAGAAAAATAGAAATCAAGATTTAACTTACTAGGTAAAATAGAATAAAGTTTTTAATTTGGAGGGTTAGAATTAGTTTCTGGATTGATTAAATAGGTGAAATGTTTCAATTCAGATAAATCACAGATCAAGATATTTCATTTTCTTGCCATTTTGGATAAATAGGGTTTGACCTAGAGTTTTTGTTTTGGGGTTAAGATATTTTAATTTGTTATAATTCTCAGATTAACAATATGTATTTCTTTTTTTTATTGGTAATTAGGGACTATCCGAAACAGCATTTATATGTTGTGTAAGCTCTATGTAATCCTCAGGCCCCATTTGTGAGATTACACTAGCAATGTTGTTGTTTTGTTTGTTGGTCATTAGTGTACTCTGCGTAAAACTTTGATTTTTGGAGTTATTTACTTATATTAATCTTCTTATAACAGGTGAATTCTATTTTATTTTCCTTTTAGAGGAAATTTTGTTGGGTGGTTTATAGATTCAGCTTGGGGGAAATGATCCAAACGAATAGCTGCTACCGTGGTACATAAGGAGGATCAATTTATAGGAAGGCATAGCATTAGGTAATATTGTATTCGCGTATTAACTTATTCTTCAATTTTAACATGTGCTTGTCGCTTCTTTGTTTTGTTAATCTTGCTATTTGATCTCGTCATACTTCTTTTGAGCAGAGCACAGGGTCTACTGGAAACAACTTATTTACATCCACAAAGGTAAGAGTAAGATCTATTAGATTATGACGATTTTCATTTCTTGAATAACTTCATGTTTTTGTTAGACAGCTGAGTTTATTGCAGTTAGACGCAGGAAAATATGATGGAATTCATATGGCCTCAACTAAAATTAGGACACAACGGAAGCTATATTCATATGGCCTCAACTAAAATTAGGACACAATGGAAGCTAAACCATTTAGCTAGGAGATATTAACTACATTGGACTAAGTGCGTCGTTGTCTCACTTACATTTAGTCCAGTTCTGTTTGTGTGATTAAAGACTTGTATGTAAGTGCAGACATAAGTGTAAGATATAGTGAACCTCTGGTCACATAGAATCTTAAACTTTGCAATAATACGAAAGATTATTTCACAGTACTGAAATGACATGGGATTTACATATCCAACCACAATTTATTTCGGGCTGAGAAGCAGCTGATGGAAAATAGAAGAAGTTGATAAATAAGCATCAGGATTCATATTTCCGACCCTAATTTATTTCATTTCACTTTCTGGAAGCATTAGGAATTTTAGGTCGTGATATAGAAAGGCAGTCGTCGTGGTTATGGTTTTTTTTATGTCAGCACCAGGAAGCTAAGATCAAGAATATAAGAAGGTAGTTCTGGTTTTTTTCAGGAAAAAACTATGGGAAAACTTGTTTCATGGTTCTTCCTAATGAAGTTCCCTGTCCATGAAGAGGTGAATTCAGTTTTTTTACGATAAGTCTACAAGTCGTAAGGTAGTTTGAAAGCTGATTAGAGTTATGCAACAACAACAGTAAACACCATACTTAGTGAAATCCCACACGAAAGTAGGGTCTGGGGAGGGTAGAGCGTACACAGACCTTACCACTATGTCATGGAGATAGAGAAGTTTCCGAAAGACCTTTGCTTCAAATGTATCCATCCCAAGTAAAAGAAGAAAACAATAGATAGAGAATAACAGCTCAAATGAAGACCAATGCCAATCCTACAAGAAAAAAGCAATAGAGGTAGCAGAATAATCGAAGAGCAGTAACAACACAATCATAACAGTATGACTAATCCTATGATAAACTTAAAACCCGTCACAAGGCAAGACAACATTCTACTCCTGCTAACCTTCCACCATAATATATGTGACTTCCACCACTTTCTATCTAAGATCATGTCCTTGGTGACATGAAGTCGCGTTGAATTCTGTCTAATCACCTTTTCCCAATGTTTTTTCAGTCTACCCCTACCCCTCCACATAACCCTAAATCAAACCTCTCGCACATCCTGTCTGGGGTGTCGACACACCTCCTTTGAACATGCCTAACCATCTTAGTCTTGCTTCTTTCATATTATTTGCCATAGAGGTCACTCTCACCTTCTCCCAAATTCCTAATCTTGTCACTCTGCGTATGTCAACACATCCATCTCAACATCTTGATCTTTGTAATACGCATCTTCTGAACATGCGAGTTTTTGACTGACCAACATGTCACCCCATATTACAAAGATAGTCTAACTACCATTATGTAGAACTTACCTTTACAGTACTCCAGAGGCAAGCCTTCATTTCATCTATGTTGCTCCAATGCAATGCAGCGTATCATCATTAATGTTTATTAGAGTTATGTAGATATTAGTAATGGTGGGATTAGTTATAAGTGAATCTATGTAGTATTGTTTATGCAGGCATTATTTATAAGGATTCGTTATTCATGTATTAGCTATACCACCTTCTATCCTGCATAACTTATACATGTTTTAGTTATGGCGGTACATTATCAACCAAAAACGCCATATAAGTTATACGAAAATTAATGCATGGATAATGTGTTTCTTAGCCAGTTACCAAACGACCCCTAAGAGTTTAAATCTGTTAAGTTTAAATCCTAGATCTGCCTCTATTCCATGCGCATGATATGGTTCTGGGTCTGAGTGTTGCATTGCTTCCTCAAATGATAACATCTCTAATCTTTTTCTTACAATTTACATTGACTCAATGTTGTTTGTGCGTCTAAACAAGTTGATTGTTTCCTACAGGTGATTTTTAGCTTTAATCCAGTCATGAGCCCTACATATGGAAGTGGAACCCGTAATCATTCTCGAACAGATGCAGTGGTCACCAAAAGTGAAACCGAGGAAAAGTCACCTATAATCTTCCTCCAGGATTCTAAATACGATAGAACAAGCTCGGATTCTATCTTAAATGATAGTGTTTCAGGGTCAAGTAAAAGTTCAGAACCTTCCTATTCCACATTTTCATCCTCATCCGATTATTCCTCGGATGGTTACATACTAATGAATCCAAAAATACCATCCAACTCTATCTCAACAAACGTACCATCTTCAAAATTTCCTCCGAACCCCAAACCTTTGTTTCAAGAGGACTTCAATGATTTGAAACTGAATACATCAAGAAGCTCGACCTCGCAGGTTTCAGATGTACCAATTACAAAATCTCCTTTTATCCAAGTGATGGAAAGGCAAGGAGGTTACGATCCCAACAGAGTTCCATCTTCAATTTTCGAAAGTAAATCCACAACACCTATTGAATGGAGTGTTGCCTCGGAGGAGTCATTATTTAGTATCAGAGTCAGTCTTTCAAGGAAGTCAGCCGAACTACAGACGTGTGTGGAAATGGAAAAACATGAAGAAATTAGTAAGTCTGGGAATCCACTCGGCTTTAGAGACTCATCACCCATAAAAAGAGTAGAACATACAGAAAAGAGTTCTGTATTTGATACAGAAAGGTGTGTGGTTGATCGATCCAACCTTATTGAAGCAAGAAGTCAACATAAATCAATTAAGAAAGAACCTCATTTTGAAGAGGAAATAAAATTAAGAGGGAACAGAGACCATTCAACTGCCATTAGCCATTCCGAAGGAAACGGAGGGTTTAGAGACTCCTACCACCATTCCAAGGGTAATGATATGTCTTTAGCTTTTCCAACGTGAGTACCAGATGGTCATCTAACTTGTCATTGATGTAAATACTTTACATGAAAATTGTTGGTGATCTTATTTCTTCCCGGATATATGGAGCTAGCAATCGTACTTTTTAGTGTTCACGGAATATATTCTTGTTTATTGCAGAGAAAGAAAGTCCACCGAGCCTCATTGCCATGTTTATCACAAACAAAAGAAGTCCAGATGGTCGTTATGCTCAAACAATTCCTGTTGTAGCTGCGGGTTGTGCTGCTCTAGATGGTCAAGCTGTTGCTGTCAGTGCTCAAGCTGTTTCTCTTGTAAGTGGTCAAACTGGAAATGTTGTTCTTGTAAGTGGCCGAACTGGAAATGTTGTTCTTGTAAGTGGTCGAACTGGAAATTTTGTTCTTGTAAGTGGTCAAGCTGGAAATGTTGTTCTTGTAAGTTGTCAAGCTTGATATGTTGTTCTTGTAAGTGGTTAAGTTGGTCTTGTTGTTGCCCTAAGTGGTTGAGAAAAAAGTGTTGCTGCTGCAAATGATCAAGCTCCTACTTTACCTGGCTCCGCTTAACTGCAGTGATCGAGTCAAAATTTCATCAAGGGTGTTCATCGTCTATATGTACAAAAAAAAAAAAAGATTTTATCCTTTTATACATAGTGTGATTTTTTGGCCAAAGGGGTTCATTCTGCCCCTGAGCAAAAGTAAAGCTAAGTCGGGTTATTACTTTTGTCGAACTATGTGTATATAACCTTTTCTTGAAAAATGTGTATATATATAACACACTTGTTTTGAATGAGTACTCCAACTCTACATCCTGGATCCTCCTCCAAGGCACAAACGCCATTTCAAGTGTTCAACCTCGCCCAGAAGCTGCTGCGAGTCATGTCAAAGCTGCGAATGCCACTGTTTCTGAGCATTTGGCTGTTGATGTCACTGTAAATGGAAAGTTGCAAAATCTTTTTCTGACTTTATTCATCACCTAGAATCATGAGAGGGATAGAAACGAGGGATGCTTGTTGGTTCATCAGTGACAGAGTCAGGATTTTCAATAAGAGAGATTCAAAATATAAAATGTAGACGCATGAAGAAGTGAAGGGAATTCGAATGATTGTGTATACATAAAAAATAGTTCTGAACTAGTATATACAATGTAATGTTTCTCTGTTGATCACATAAATCAATGAACCTATTTGGAATTTCTCTGTTGATTTGGTTTAACTACCCAAAATCGGTTGACCATATGGGGTATGGATTCACACCCTCACCCATATCGTGTGGCACCCAAAGTGAAGAGTCCGAGCAACTTAGCTTCGCGACTGCTGCATAAACTCCTCAGCAGCTACACAGGCCTGAAAACCTCACCAAAAATTTATGTCATGGAGGAAAAAACTACTTCTGTAACTAACACAGCATATAGTTAATGTTCAAATTCTCGGTTTTTGGGGTACTTTAAGGCAAAAATTTTAGTTAAGATCGCATGGTTCCAATATCTAACTTGAACAGTGAACAACTGAACTTGTTCACATCCTTCAACTCACCGTGGTAAATTGTAGCTCAGTCCATGCAGAGACAAAGGTGGAGAATCAATAGATGAAACTCATTGTTGATGTTTACATCAGCCATCAATGAGATCCTGGCAATAGGGGAAGGAAGAAAGAAAGCAAAAACGAAAAGAAAAAAAACTTACTAGTTTTCGAATAAAAGACGTTCTAGCTAATAGAAGGAGAGGAAAAACAAGGCATGAGGTGTATACCTAAATTCTTGGGCTCGTGGGAAAGAGTTGCAATGTTTCTGAATATTAGAAACAGCCTCTAGCAGAAATATAAGATAAAGCTGCGTACAATAGACTCTTGTGGTCGGGCCCTTCTTCGGACCCTACGCATAGCGGGAGCTTTAGTGCACGGGCTTGTCCTTTTTTATTTTCCAGAAATGTGACCTTTGTTTCTTAGAAGAGGAGCAACTGGCTTCATTGGTCACAGAGTCATCGTCTCTGCTCTTCCTTGTCCCAATGTGAAGATATTTATACAACAAACGAAAACCATAACCCCTTATATCTCCAGAGAAAGATAACATAATGCGCCCATAGTCATTTGGCTTTTTTCCATTTGCCTTTGATGCATCCCATAAGCCAGCAAAAGGTAACAAGAAAAAATGAATAACGGAATCAGGTGAGTATTCGCGTACGAGACAGTCACTGTCAGGCTCGAATAACTCTAGTTTCAAGGCCATCCACGACTTCACATCATAACATAAGGGAATCAACTGAGTTGTCATTTGTCACATGCATTAACCTTCCAAAAGTCAAGAATTTAAGCTTGTTCAAGCAGATGATGGAAGATGGAGGTCGAGAAATTAGAGTATGCCTGGCGAGAAGCTTCTCCAATTTTTCTAGATCACCTATCTCTTCTGGCAAGCTTTCAAGTTTTGAGCAGTAGGACACATCTATCTTCACCAAACCTTTCAACTTACCAACGCTGCTCGGAAGAGCTACAAGGTTTTTCATATCACTCAAATCTAGCACTCCAAGACGAGCTTGGTGATGAATAACAGATGATGGTAGTTCCCTCATACATGTGAATCGCATGTGAACTTCTAACTCCGGCTTCATTCTTCCGAGCGTTTCTGGAAATTTCATTAAACAAGAGCAACCCACTATATCCAGGGATTTAAGAGATTCAACATTAACACGTGGAAACCTCTCAAGTCTTTCACAATGATACAAATCTTAACTGGATGAGCTTTCCGGAACATCTGAGGGAATGGTGAACCTCTTTAAGACTCGTACATCTCCTCATATTCAAATACTCTATATTTGGCATTCCAGTGAAACCTGGTGTTTGCATCAGGCCTTTGGAGTAGCTGAGATCTAGCTTTCGTAGAGATGGCAGAAACACCTATTCAAATCACAGAAAGAGACTGTGTAATATACTCAGATTGTGAGAGTCAACAAAATATTTTGTGGGAAACTAGAAATTGTTTTATTTTGATTTTTAGGAGGAAGGAACACCCTCTTTGCGATAGCCTCGATGGAAGCTACCAACTTCTCATTCATCTCCTCCTATAGCCACCACCTTTCGTGATAACTCACCTCTCCAACCTCACCTTCCCCCCCCCCCCCAAGGTCTACATGGAATAAAAACCAAGTTTAGGAGAGCTTTTAGCATTCTGCGTACACTTTACCCTCCCCAGACCCCACTTGTGGGATTCCACTAGGCATGTTGTCGTTGCCAAATTAGAAAGCATCTCAAATAAACTGGTACCTTTCTTTTGGTCCATAAATCATGCAACAAACTCCACTGGAGATCAAGATGAACAAGCCTTTGGGGTTCAAAATATTCTGGCAATGACTTCCAAAGAAATTCATGCCAGACAAACCAACGCAAGTTGTTGGACAGGTACTCAATGGAGCCATCATAGCAATTGGAATCATAGAGAAAGTCTTCTCGATCAATCGGAGAGAGGAAGCTACATATGTGTAATATCCGAAGCCTTTTCATATTTTTCGTTGCCTCTTTGCTAAAGCATAGCTTTTGAATAAAAGTAAATCAGTTTCCTTCCACTGCCATGGTCCCCTGGTAAAAGGATCATAAGTCAACAAATCATAGGCCACTAATGTTACTTTTTCTTCTCCTATTAAAGGACAGAGCTAAAATGGTATACTTGCAAGAATACGAAGCAAACTCGAAAGTGAATATTATTGTATTGTTTGGCCTACTTACCGTATTGTCAACCATCACTTCTTTGACATCTTCACTTTTCCATAGTCTGCTACGTTCGCCTGGATGCTTTTGCATTTTCACTATATATTGACCCATATCTTGTATTAAGTCATGCATTTGAATCTTATTATGGTCAGAGATGAACACAAGGGATTTGTCAATTAGGACGCTCAATCCATATTCAGCTCGGAAATCACACTCTCACGGATTTGCATGACTTTGTTCTTTTCTTTTCCTCGGATCCAGAAATATCTCTTGCTCATTGGGCTCCAACCCATCATAACTATAATTTCTGAACCAGAGGTTTCCCTTATACAACCTAGAGCACTTCTCCACGTGATTATATCCTTCCCTTGTAACAAAGAACCCCACGCTTTGAGGGCTAAAGGATGGCCTTTAGCATGACTTACTATCAGATTTTTAAAACACTCATCTGGATCTTATCGATTGAACAGTTCAACAGCATCACGGTCAAGCAGCTTTTCCACTTCATGTTTTACATTATTCCCTATCAAACGCTTGTCTCTAGTAGTTGCAATAATCCTACTACCCTTGCTGAACCAACCAAACTGATCTATGTCATCAAGAACAACTTAAACCTTCTTAAACTGAAGTCTACGAGCCATCAGGCTCCTTATTATTCACAAAATTTTCTTTTTCCCCTAGTAATTTAGAGAGAAGGATATTTTGCAGAGAGTACATTCTATGTTTGTTTTCTTTAATATCCTCAAAGAAAACAAGCCTCTTTAAATTTGCTAGACGAGAGTTTATTATAAATAGCATTTGCTATTGTCGTTTTACCTACTTCCCCCATTCCACAGATGCACACAATCCGACCATCATCACTTTCCATCTCGAGTAGGGATTCTACTTTCTCTAATTGAGTATCTATTCCCACAACTTTGTGTGAATAAGATTCTGAAGTCTTGCATTGGACGAAATGTCATTGCTCAATACAGTCTGATTCAACCCTGCAAACGACAATGCACATAAACCAAACTCTTAAAGTAGAGCATAATTATGTGTATAGCTAGTATTCATAGCTTATTCCACTCGTTTAACTCACCCATTAGGGAATACATATTCTTTTAGATCTGCGGCAGCTCTTAGGGCATTCCTCCATCTTTGCACCTTTTGCATCCCTTCATCATCGCCCTTATACTTCAATTCATGTTCAGAAAATACTTCTGCAAAGCTCTCTATTTGGTGTCTAACATGGCTTGGATTCATATCATAGAAGACCGGTATGATTGTTTTTTCATTTTCATCTTTTGTGCATTCCATGATCTTGACTAGTACATCCAGGCACCACCTTGATGTAGTATAATTCTTCAAGATTATAACGAGGGAAACTTGAGAGTCTTCGATAGCTTTAGATAGTTCTTCTGGATCGAATCGCCATGCTCTAGTCTTTTATTATCTTGAAAGGTGATCAGTCCCCTCCTTGTCAAACGTTCATATAAGTAACCCATGATTGTTTCACGATTATCTTCACCCCTAAAACTTAAGAAGACATTGTACTTCCATCGAGGACAATAGTGTGAATTACCGACAGAAGAAGAGATTGATTCCATGACTTCAGTTAAGTTGTTAAGAGTTGTGGTTGTGGTAAGAGATAAAGTTGATATTTCTAGGACAAATTTATATATAGGACTTCAAATTAAAAAAAAAGTTTCAATAGGACAAAATGGAATTATTGCAATTGGTACATTTTCATTGGATATTATTCATCCATTAGGTAGTAAGAAGCTTCTCTTTGAACTGCCTCCAAATTCCACACTATGTACACAATGGACAGCTAGACGTACAAGAGGATGAATACTGAAAAATGCCCTAACGTTGGCACAAGTTATTTGTTTCATCCATGTATTATTGATAGTCTTAAAAATATTTTTTTTATTTAACACTAACAAAAATAAAATACACTTTCGATTTATTACAAGTATTAAAAAATACTCTTTAAATTGACAAAAATTTAGAGGTAGATTTAACTCATATTCCAAGATTAGAGGTGTATTTAAATTCAATTAGTCAAGTAGATGGGTCTTTTTAATATTGTCAATAGTTCAAGGATGAAAATAAAAATTTGTATCAAGTTTAAGGGTGTTTTTAATATTTTCCGCTAATAATAACTAATATTAAATTTTTGAACATTAAGAAATTTATAAATTTTAAATATGGAGAAGGGTTTAAAATATCCCTCAACTATTTGAACATATATAAAGCTATCCTTCGTCCACCTTTTGGCCCCCGATACCTCGGACATCAACCTTTTAGCTTAAAAATACCCTTGATATTAATCTGTTAGCTCATATTTACCCTTATTTTTAACAATTTTCGTAAAATACAAATCGTTAAATGTTTATTCATTATATTACCTAATCTGATTGGTTCAAATTTGAACTCTTCTCAAATAAATAATAAAAACAACATATGATTCAGATTTTGACCTAATACACTTAAAAATAATATATAAAAACTTATTAATTTCATAATAACTTCCTATTAGCCTATATTAAATCAACGTTTCATTTATTAGTCGACTCATAACTGATAGATCCAACTAAAATGCGTACTCGATCTGCTAATATAAAAAAAATTATTATTTTTTATTAATATAGAATTGTTTGTCAATCATCCCATTGCCTTGCTCATTTCCTTTTGTCATTCTTATTTTTATCTCTCTCTCTCTCTTTTTGTCCCCTTCTCTTCCCTTCTGTCTCCTTACCTTCCTTTATGTCATATCTAGTAATTTCTGCTTACGGGTTTTGAGATGAGGGTTCCTAGGAAATAGCCTCTCTATTTCTATGATAGTGGTAAGGTCTGCGTACATTCTACCCTCCCCATACCCTACTTGTGGGATTTTACTGAGTATGTTGTTGTTGTTGTATGGCATGTGTATTAAAAAAATTTTCTCATATTCACAAATCAGTTCGTTAACCATAAAAGCTACCATGATTCCATGAGTAATGAAGTCTTTCATTTTCTAAAATTTGTAAACTTCAACATCTCTTCTGTATTGAACAGTGTAATCCTTTTCTGGTTGACTTAAAACATGATTTATGCCTTCAAAAATATTTTGTTCATCTAAGACATATCATATCTTATAACTCCAAATATCGTAAATTATCATCATTTAATTCTGAAAACAGTCACTTTATGTTTTTAAACATAAGGGTTAGGCTGCGTACATCCGACCCCCCCTCACCCCGCAATGAGCGGGAGCCTTTTGAGACACTGGGGCATGTTGTTGTTGTTGTTTAAGTAAACAATAATGTTTTTTAACGTCGGGTTTGTAATTGAGAGATGATCACACAAGTTTATTCATTAATTATGTATGTGTTATACACATAAAAGCAAATCAATTCTGATGAGGATTTCCTATTTGGTGTAAAATCAAAAAGACATGTAAATATCTAATCATCATTTATGATCTAAATATTTAATCAAAATCAAAAATTAATTTTTTTAATGTGCATTCTAATATGATGAAGACTTTAATTGAAAGAACTTTTAAGCCTAACAACTAATACGATATTATAGTATGAAATAGAATAACATCTAATTCAATATAGGCTACGACACTTATTCATGATGAAGAGAGATGTTGTAGCCCAAGGGAATAATTAGGCGTTGGTAAACATGAATTTGAGAGAGAAAAAAATTTATTCTATTACTCACAAGAATAAATTACAAAACAACTCTCAAACTCACACTTTTCTTCGCTCTTTTCTTGGTGTTTTTGATGTGTTACAAATGAGAATTGGCACCTCTATTTATAGTAGATTTTAGAATTCTTATGCAGGTGTGAACCAAAAACTCTATCTTCAAAGATGGTGGTTGGACGGTCTTGACCAAGATATGGTCCAAGATGGTGCTTGAACTTCTTCAATTCTCCCCTCCAACCATATCCGAAACAAGCATTCTAGTTATATATTTGCATAGCTCTAACTTCTCTCGAGTCACCACTTTCGTCAACATGTCAGCTAGATTTTCCTTCGTATAGATCTTCACTAGTCTCAATAGTTGTCGATCCATCACCTCGCGTATCCAATGATACCGAATATCAATATGTTTTGTACGAGAATGGTACATGGAGTTCTTGCTTAAATCCAAAGCACTTTGACTGTCACAATGTACCTTATATTCTTTTTGCTTGATTTAAAATTCTTGGAGATAACGTTTTAATCACAACATATTTTTTCCAGCTTCCGCGGCAGCAATGTATTCTGCTTCGATTGTTGATAAAGCAACACTTCTGTATTCTTGACTGCCATGAAACAGCTCCCCCTAAAAAAGTGTAAATAAATCCTGAAGTAGATTTCCTACTATCAAGATCTCCGGCCATATCTGCATCTGTATAGCCATTCAAGATTGGATCAACTCCCCCGTAGCAAAGACATAATTTTATTATACCCTTAAGGTACCTATGAATCCACTTTACTGCCTCCCAATCCTCTTTCCCGGGGTCGGAGAGAAAATGATTCACCCTTCCCACTGTGTAAGTAATATGTGGCCTCGTACACACCATCGCATATATCAGACTTCTGACTACTGAAGAATATGGTACTGACAACATCTCTCCAATCTCTTCCTTGGATGAGGAACACGATCTCTTGCTCAACTTGAAATAGTTGGCTAATGGAATGCTAACTGGTTTGGCATTGTTCATGTTAAACCGTGTAAACACTCGTTCAATATACTTTTCTTGAGATAGCCATAACTCTGGTTCTTCTTGTCTCGGGTGATCTACATTCCCAATATTTGTTGAGCCGGTCCTAAGTTTTTCGTGTCAAAAGACTTAGAGAGTTCCTTTTTCAACTAATTGATCTTCGTTGCGTCTTTCCCCACGATCAGAATATCATCTACATATAGTAGAAGAGAAACAAAAATTTCGTAAAAAACTTCTGAATGTAGACACCTTCATCTGTTGAAATTTTCTTGTACCCTTGACTCGCCATGCATGAGTCAAACTTCTTGTACCACTGCTTAGGTGCCCTTTAGACCGTACAAGCTTTTCTTCATCTTGCATACGAGGCTATCTCCCGAAACCTCAAAACCTTCTCGCTGCTCTATGTAAATTTCTTTCTCTAAGTCTCCGTGAAGAAAAGTTGTCTTTACATCCATTTATTCAAGCTCCAAGTTCATAATTATGGCCATTCCAAGTATGACTCTAATTGAAGTCATCTTAACTACTAGTGAAAATATCTCACCAAAGTCGATCCCCTTCTTCTGTTGGAATCCTTTGACTATAAGCCGTGCTTTGTATTTCACCATTTTTCCACTGCCATCCTTTTTCAGCTTGAATACCTATTTATTTTTCAGTATCTTCGTCCCTCGTGGAAGTTCTACGATCTCATAAGTCTGATTTTTCTGCAGAGATTCCATTTCATCCTGCATTGCGAGAAACCACTTTTCTTTATCCTTATGAGATATTGTTTCATGGAAACTCTCTGGTTCTCCAACTTTAGTAAGTAGAAGGTACTCAGATTCTGCATATCTTCTCGATGGAATCCGACCTCATTCAGATCTATGAACTTCTGGAACAATCTGAGGAGATCCACCATCATCTTGGCCTTGTGATAGTCATGGAACGTCTGCCAGATGGGGTTGTGGCTCCATCTTCTCAGCACCCTCACTTTCCTCATTGTCTTCTACTTCTGGCATATCTTCTGGCACAATGTCATCATTTCTCATGAATGGTTCTGTTGCTGCTTTTAGCATCTGATCTGCAATATTTATCTTCTGAGACACTGTGAATTTTTCAATGTCATCAATTGTCTGACTTTCGAAAACCACGACCCTACTTCTGATTACCTCTTTTCTCCTTTGGATCCCATAACTTGTATCCAAATTCTTCATCTCCATAGCCATGAAAATGCGTGGAGTGATCCTTGCATCTTGCTTCTGCCTGAGCTCTTTGGATATATGTGCATACGGCAAACACCCAAATACTCTCAAGTAAAAGTATGATGGATTCTTTCCATACCAAAGTTTCTTCGGGACTTCAAAATCTAATGGTACTTATGGAGATCGATTGATCAAGTAACAGGCAGCTCTGACTGCTTCTCCCCAGAATGGTTTTGACAGCTTAGCCATACTGAGCATGTTCTGAACATGTTCCATGAGTGTTCGACTCATTTCTTCAGCTACACCATTGTGTTGAGGGGTGTGTGGGACCTTCTTCTCATGTCGGATGTCATATGATCTGCAATAGGCATTGAACTACCTGGA
>JAOTQR010000001.1:4290049-4306388 GCA_025774065.1 Solanum ossicruentum | reverse complement strand
TTTTCCCGCAGCTTCGCTGTCATTGACTACATCATTTTCGATCTTTTATGTGTTATACTTTCAAAGCAAAGCATCGTACCTTAATCTGAATAGGTACGGATCAAAGTCACACTAAGATATCTTAAAGTGACATTGCGAAAAATGTTCCGCGAAGGCACAAGTGTATAACCCACAGTCACTGTGATGAAAAAATAAAACAACTTGTGATCAAATAGATAGATCAGAAAAGGAAAAATAAGAACAAATAAAGTATGATGAAATACCAAATTATTGTAAATTTGAACCTGAAAAAAAAAAAGTTACTTGAAAAGGAGCTTACTTTGACTCCTCGCTTTCTTGGGGAACATTATTGCAGATGAAATAAATAAGTGGATCCATTAGAGTACGATCAACAGATTCCATCATCTTGTTCCAGTCAATACCCAACCGTTTACGATAAAATACAATGCAAACAAAGAAGAGAGGGATAATTTCTGCCAATTTCCTCGTCACAACATTGACCACAGCAAAATATTTTGACCCCACTTCAAAGAATGAATCAAAGACATATATACAAAAGTCCTTTACGTATATCACAACTAATACCCAATCTTAAAATTATTATTGTAAAATTTAAAATTCACAAATTTAAAATTCTAATTTCACCATTGATATAGGGATCGCGATGATATAGATGAGAAATATTGATCGGAATGCAGATACAGTCAATCAAATCCCAAGATGTATTTGCATGTATCTTAAACCCCCAAATGTATTGAGCAACCTCATGATCAGGATTAATTACACGATTATCCTTGTTGCAGCTCAACCATTGATCATGAATTTGTTTTATCCATCTTATGAAAAAAGAGTTCATAAATGTGACTCTCGTATCATTATCAAAATCATACTTTATTTTTTTCTGAAGGTAGTACATGATAACATCAATATGCTGCATTAAAAATAGGTATTTTATAGATTGGTTAATAGATTGATAACATAAAAGCATAGTACTTATGACCAAAACTAAAATTACTGACGAATAAATTTATAACCAACAAAGTAACCAACAGAGTGACCAACCCTTTAGAATTTTAGAAAAATAAAGTCCAATATATGTACCAACAATTTAGAAAAATATAGCCCAATATTTGTACTAAAAATAAGACCATCATATTAACCAATATATAGGCCAGCATTTGTATCAAATAACCCAAGCCAAATGACTCATGACAAATGGAAACAATTACATTGACAAATCCTTAAACAAATATGGATAAATATTAAATAGACCAAGATATAACTATCACATTAACAAGCACAAAAAATAACAAAAAAAACATAAAAGGAATGTCATTCAAACATATATAACAACTTATGACCATCTTACTAACCAATATCACTTATTGGGAGATGTATAGACTATATTGAGACAAACATATTAACCATGCCTCTGAAACAAGAACTAACCAAAATTATTGTGAATAATTGCCCATAACAACAAATAACATAGAGCCCAACATATGTACCAACATTTTAGAAAAAATATAGTCCAACATTTGTACCAAAAATAATATTATCATATTAACCAACATCTGGATCAATAACTCAAGCAAAAGGACTCATAACAAATGCAAACAATCACATTGACAAATTCTTGGACAAATATGGATAAATATTGAATAGACCAACATATAACCATCACATCAACAAGCATAAAAAACAACAACAAAAAAAATAAAAAGAATGTCATTCAAACATATAAAACAACTTATAACCATCTTACTAATCAATATAACTTATTAGGACATGTATAAACTACATTGAGACAAAAAAAATTAACCATACCCCTGGAATAAGAACTAACCAAAATCATTGTCAATAATAGCCCCTGACAATAATTAATCAAAATAATTAACATGATGCTTTTAAAAGTACAATAAAAAAATAATTAGAGATTATATAAAATTATTGTTTACCGAGTCTCCCCATGATCGACTTTTAGTGATCAAATCGTAGAATCAATTCATTTTGTCTATCATATCAACAATAAAATCAAGTGGGAGGCTAATCTTGTTGGACGCAAGAGTGAATGCACTTTGTCTCCTATAAGAAAAATAAATGGCAAAGATATTACCTTTTTAATAAAATGATAAGAATGATTGTAGACAAATAAAACAGATTCCAACGTACTTGTCACATTTCGTCAACAACCTTTGCTTGATCTACAATTGAAATGAGTCAATCAAATCCCTCTCTACATAGAAATTATCGTGTAAATCAAAAGGGTGCTTCCGTTCAAATATGGCAGGGGTCTTGATAGCAAACCCGTTTGTGTCGCTGAGATCAGTGAATGGGGATTGGAGGCCTTTCCAGGAAGCTTAGGCCTGGGTACATTCATAAACGACACATACAACTTCTTATTTTCTAAGGCAACCAATTGAGATTCACGCAAATCAGAGAAGTCATACTCATCAAACATATGAGTGTCATGACTAACTTATCGCTTCACCTATAAAGTTAAACAAAACATGTATTACCAACAAAAATATAGTATAAAATGTGGTAAATACTTTGTTAGAATATGACACTTAGATAGAAACAATTACCAGCATTCGATAACAATGCATCATGACGTTGTTGCTCCTCCGAACTGGCAACCACATCTTCAACTTTCTTTTTTCGTTTTGACTGGTAATAAAATTAGGCAGTCAATACAATTGTAAAGCAAATAGGCACGATAAGAACCATTAAATAAGAAAATCGCGCAAACATAATAATATTTCCCCCTGATATTAATTGAAAGATCAAATAACAAATTGTAATATAATAAACAAAAGGGTAAAAACATAAGAAACAATCATGCATATTATCACACATATATACTAGGTCAAAAGATATACCCTGAATTTAATCCAAATTTGTTCAAAATTTATACCATTCCCCTGTTTAACTAAAATAAAATCAACAAGTAGTTGGCAAAAGCAAAGAATGTACAAAATCATAAAAGTAAAAGAAGCAACATATATCAAACCATATCAACTGAAGGAACAACATTGGGCTGATCACAAATCCCGAGCGCATCTTTTGGAAATGTGTTTTGATGATCAGAGCAAGCCTAGCATTAAAAATAATATTACAAACCCAATAAGAAAAATTTTATTTTTGAACGTCTTTGTAGAAGAGAAAAAATATATAATTAAACTAAGTGTTACCTTCGCTAAATCATAATTATCGAATTAAGGGTCCACAACTGGCTCTTTCCCAGCCTCCTCATGACTAGAACAATCCTAAAATATTAAAAATGATAACAGCGATTATATGTTATACTATGAAAATTTGTGAAAAAAAAAGAAGATAAAATTAGTTAATTCATACCTTAGGTAATCCAGTATTATCACTTTGAGTTTCACTACCTGATTCTTTCTAATTCTCAGGCTTAAGTTTTTTTAATGATTCCTCAATTAATAATCTAATTTTACGAAACTCTTGATCAACCTTAGCCTCCAACTGATTAACCTTAGCCTTCAAAGTTGACAGTTACTTACGAACCTAGAACCAATAGACAAATGAGAGACAAAAATATATAAAATGCAACTTATGATGCCAGCATTGCATAAAAAAGTTTATCAACACATACCATGTAAATTTCTTTTTCAAGTCTCTTTATGGCTTCAATTTTCTTTGATTCAAACTTGGTCAAAGTCTCTCCTTTATCAAAATCATTAACCTTGCAACCTACTGGATCATCCCCCAAGGGTTGCTTTTATGTCCGACTGTAACTACAGGGATCAGAAGGATGACGGGGCTGCTCCTCACCCGTTCAAGCACCACGATTTGCTGCCACCGGGAGGTCTTCCACACGAATCGCGACCATCTCCTCGGTAGTGAATAACATATTTCTAAACTTGTACTGGTACAAAACAGATGTTAGCCAAAAAAATATACATATGAAACAAACATTGTAACTTACCAAATTGTCATCTGCCTGAAATATCCCTCTTTTGAAGTGGTTGAAAAAAAAATTTCTTTCTGGAATATCTCAATTAAACATCCGCGGATTTCGTCAAAATCGATGAATTACAACCGTCCAATCAACTTGGTTGCAACATTCATAAAACCAGATTTGAAGAACCAATGAAAATTCCCAAAATAACATCCTATCCTTACCCGAAGCAACCTGTTTAGTATTGCAGTCCCTAAAATCTTGAAAGGACAAATAGCCCCACGGATAATCAACGTACTTCCCCGAGTCAACCAATAAAAAATGATCTTCAGGAACAAATGAATTTTGCATAAGAGACGATAGTACAAAGGTACTAATAAATAGAGGATGCACATATCGAATACATCATTTGGCTCAATTAAATCTTCTTCTTCGAAAATCCTGATAAAATGTTCCTTTAGGACACTTCTATTCTTGAAGTTCGAAAAATACTTCGCCATCAATCTGGATGGACTGACCAAGTCATGGACAAAGTCATTCCAATATACCACATTTGAAACTAATTACAGCCTTGAACTCAGCAATCCCAAATTCTAATCGAGACCAATTCAAATAGAAAGTAAAGGTGTCCTTTCTTTCACTGGGCACCTCATTCAACATCAAGTGTCTTATAAGTTGTGGTTGAACATGTATTTCAGGTAGTTTAATAAGATAGTCGAAATGGTGAATTTTTGAACAAGTCAAGCATATTCAACTTCTCCAACTTTTTGAAAATTTCAACAAGAGGACTAAAGTTTATATTAAAAAACCTTTTGGGGTGTTTTGTGTTACCCTGAACCAAAAGCAAAAATCCATAACATGGAAGGTATGATACATTTAAAAACAATACCCCCCCTCCCCCCGATCATTAACCAATATAGTAGCATAAACTGATCCATATTTTTTATTAACATTTGACCAATATATTGACCAACTTCTTGACTAACATATTAATCAACATGCTAACCAAATTGATTGAGAACATTCAACCAAGATTGAGTGATGAATAAAAATGGGCACATTCAAGCAACATAATATTCAAATTTATAGCATACTTAAAAGCACATTTCAACGCCCAAAAAATATGTAAAAAGAATAATGTTGCAAGAGAATAAGTATGACAGACATAAAAAAACAATACTTAAAAATTAGTAAATATCCCGAAAATAATATAGTCAGCACCCCCCAAAGTAATGACAAATAAAGTATGACACAGATGTTTAACTAAAAAAAAATAAGAATCATAACATATTTGGAGATAACAAAATCTAATGGAAAATAGTGAACAACCAACATATGTCATAACTTCAGACAAAAAAAAAAACTACAATCACATAAATATTTGTCAAAATAAAGACCATTAGTTATATAAACCATACTTCATAAAAAATCATTTGATCAAGCCAACAGAGAAAGCTTAGCAAACATGAAAGTGGCCCTAAAAAAAGCACAAAATTCTTATAGTACAACAAAATCAAAATCAACTAGAAATCAAACCCATCAAATAGTGATTACTAATAATCAACACCCCCGAAAGTAATGATCAACAAAGTTTGTCACAATTTTTAAGCCAAAAAAATAAATAAAGGGATCATAACATATTTGGAGAATAAAAAAATCTAATGAAAAATAGTGAAAAACTAACATATGTCATAACTTCAGACCAAAAAAATACTATATTGACATAAACAGTTTCCAAAATAATGACCCACAATTACATAAATCTTACTCATACAAAAATATTTGGTCAAGCCAACAGATAATGCTTAGCAAACATAAAAGTTGTCCTAAAAAAGCACAAAATTCTTATAGTACAACAAAACCTAAATCAACAAGAAATCAATCCCATAAAATAGTGATTACTATGAATCAGTACCCCCCCCCCCCAACCCAAAGTAATGACAAACAAAGTTTGTCACTGGTTTAAACCCAGACAAAATAAAGAGATCATAACATATTTGGATAATAAAAAAACCTAATGAAAAATAGTGAAAAACCAACATATGTCATAACTTCATACCAAAAATAACACTATATTGACATAAACAATTACCAAAATAATGACCACCAATTATATAAACTTTACTCCATAAAAAAATATTTGGTCAAACCAACAGAGAATGCTTAGCAAACATGAAAGTTAAACTAAAAAAAACATAAACTTTTTATACTATAACAAAACCTAAACCTACCAGAAATCAAACCAATCGAACAGTGATTACTAATAACCACCAAATTTTACATATCTTAAACAAAAAAAAAATTTAATTAGGGATTTATGTGACATACTTTTAATCTTCTCTTCGGACTTTTTACACTACCCTTCTTCCTTCATGGCTATCTTCTTGGGTTGTCGATTGTCATATTTCAAAGACTCACCAACACCAGACTGAAAAAAAAAGGATCTTCAAACTTGTTATATAAATCATCGAATAATTAAAAAAATACCAAAAATGAAAGGGCTTTACCTTGGATCTAACATTTCTCGACTTTTGTTGCTCATTCGAGCGATGTCTTTTTAATATTGGTATTTCATCCTCGAAGTCGCTATCATGAGGTAAAACGATCTTCTCTTTCCCTTTTCTCTTCAATGACTTTGAAGCACAATCAACGGAATCCTTCTTCTTTGAAGATTCAACAACAATTACATTAGAAGTTCCAGGAACTACATTTTTTTTAATCGGAGACGGAGCAAAAATATTCAAATTAAAAGTGGGTCTGGAAGATTGTGTGGGTGTAATATCCAAACAAATCGACTCCACGTTTAATTGGAGACTCTTACGCATGGAGGTTTTGTAGTCGAAAATCGACATGTTCACGACTACAAAAATATAAACAAAAATGACAACAGGACTAAAATTTAATGGGGGGAGAACATAAAGGAAAAATTAAAATCAATAAATGCCGAAAAAAAAAAGGGGGAAGAAGGGTTGGAAAGATTAAACGGTTGAGTATTGAAAACTCAATATCAAATTAATTGAAAAAATAAAATTGTACTTTTATTGGAAAATGCAAAGTGTAAGAGAATGATCAAATTACTCCAAAAAGTAACTTTTTAAAAAATTTGTCATAATGATATGACCACTAATAAATTCTTATCTTACAAGTACATAAACAAAAATATACAAAATAAAAAAAAATGAAAAGAAAAAACTAAAATCACACTTTAGTAAATAATTACGACAAAATGATAAATATGGGAGGTTAATAAAAAATATAATTAGAGCCCTAAAAATGTTCAATTTTGCAATTTTTACACTAAAAATACCTTAGTTATACTTCATAGATATAATTTGAGTAATTACATTTTATAACTATAGTTATAATAATATTTCTTAATCCGCGCACCATCTGTATATGTTTGTATAATTCGCAATTTTTGCATAGTATTTGTATATTTCTCTATACAATTCGTGCACAATGTTTGTATAATTCGCCATATAATTCGCAGTGTTTATATATTTTGCTTATACAATTTTATTCATGCACAATTTTTGTATAATCGTGCACAATGTTTATATAAATTGTGCGAATTATACAAAATTCAAACTATAATTACAGTTAGATGTTTGTCGCGAGTCGTAATTAATTCAAACTATAACTATCTTAATTATTAACTAGTATAATTTTGATTAAAAAAATTAGTTTAGATTATTTAAATGGTGACAAGTAAAAGATCACCACATCATTAATGAATTTATTAAATGGATTTTAAATTGGGGACGTTAAAATAAGTCCAATATGAAACCTAAGGATAGACAACGAAGGTATTTACTAATAAATAAATAGAGGAATATTTTTCCTATTTTTTATTCCATTTTTTATTGTTCCATAATATTGAAGCATTTTTTTTTATTTATGTACTTTCAAAGGGAAAAAAGAAGTAAGAATGCTCCAATCATAAAGGAGAAGTAATCCAATTAATCCACGACAAACCAATTAAACTAAGATGATATTTTATTTAGTAATCAAAGGTAGATGGCTCCACTTATAAAGAAAAACAAATAATTCATGTGCTTAATGACCTTGTCTTTTAACATTAAAAAAATTTCTAACTGAAAATTATGATGATTAACCAAGAAAATGACAAAAATTAAACCCCACGTTTGAGGACAAGATTGAACTCGTTCTCAAGTATGCACCAAATTGCTCTAGAAATAAACCAAAATTACAAAATTTATTTATCTACAATAACATACCCAGTAAAATTCTATAAGTGGGGTCTAAAGAGGATCAAATATACACAGACCTTATCACTATCTTATAGAGATTGAAAGATTATTTTTGAAAAACCCTTGTATAAGAGAATTGAGCTCCATAAGCAGTACAAGATATGAAAATAAAAGGAAAAAAAGAACACAAAGGAAAATGGAAAATTACTAATAATGAAAAGCATGTGATAGTATGTAAATATGATAAAAAGTAAATAAATATAAGACGAATAATGGCAACATAGAATATAGAGAGAAAACTACTCATACTAACCTACTATATCATAAGGTCATACATCGACCTACTACTAGCCTAATAATTTTCTACCATGATACATGATCTCCACTCTTTTCTATTTATGATCATATGTGAGGTAAAATTTCACCATATATGAGTATGTATTCCGTTATTTCCGGTAAATCTAACGAACATTAATTATTAAATATTGGATGAATACTAATAATCATGTTAACTTTTGACAAACTTAAATGTTCAAAATTTTTCAGTGGGACTAAATCGAACTCACAATCAAATTCAAGGGACCATACTTGTCATTTTCCCATGTTTAAACCCCCTCCAATTAAGGTTCATCATTGTTCTTCAGAACCATAGAAAACATGGAAGAATCAAGTCAAACATGATTTGATTTGTTGCCTATTTGAATCAAAGACAATAACAGCTCATTTCTGGCTGAAATAATTAAGGGCCACATTTGACTACACAGTTGAGACATTAAAAACAAAAAAAGAGTAAAAACTTATAAACTGATCAAACTAGCTTATAAGCACGAACGATTGCATAAACAATTAACATCAACGATGCTACTTCATGCATTGATCGACTTTCATACAACCACATCTAAAACCTAGGAAGATGTAGAGGGGATTGAATGTACATGGGACAAGGACTACATCTCGTGTCTTTCAATAATACGACCTAACCAAACCGAAATTACAAAAGGATCTTGACTTGAATAAACCACCAAAAAGGAACCTAGTTGGAGATTCTAGTGGAACTCGATTTAACTCTCCAACATTGCCTTTGACCTTTAGTATAGTCTGTCCAATTGTCTGACGAACAGAATCTATGATCTTGGCATCAACAGGATTCCCTGATGAATCGCAAACATAGAATACATTTAGAGCTTTGCCTGCTCTAGTTGTCACTTCTGCTCTAGAGACAGTGAGGCCATTCTCGCGGAAGATCCTAGTAACATCGGAGAGCAGTCCTACTCTGTCCGTGGTACATAGTTCAAGTTTCAATCCCTGAACAAACATGAGAAGACCATAATCGATTAAAACGCAATCCAAAGCCTACAAGAGAAGAAAATGACTTTATACGAACTACATTTTCTTCCAAGAGGATATTTCCAAATCTATCTGACATAACTCAGGCAATATGTTAAAATTGTAAGAAAAGACATCATCAGACAACTAATAGACACAAAGATTGCCAGAAGCATGCACCAGACAAGCTAAGAGAGACACATTCACTCTAATATATAAAATATACTTCAAAGGTTTGTCTTTGTCCCGGATATGTCGTTTTGAACACAAAATAGAAAGAAAAGAACCATTTTGCACTCATTTGAGTCTTGACAAATTAATGTCATCATAAAAAGGAATGAAAATATCTAGAAACAGAACTTGATCAACATAGTCAAGGTAATGGATATAAGTTGACACCAGTGAATTCAAGCACCACTTATGATTACATAAATGTCGAATAAATCATTAGTGCTAACCTCTGATACCCTTCTTTCTATTGCTGCTTCAAGACATTGAATCACTCTTTGTCGTTCTGCATCTGATTTCACCGGTGAACCATCTATATGTCTTATGCAAAACTCCTTGAATGAGAACAGATTTTGTAACAATTAGTTCCACAGATTTTCAGAGATTCCGAAATGAATAGGAAATTATAGTACCTGGTGGGAATCTGATCCTTCAGTATCAACACTGCCATGGAAAACCACATACTGCATATCGGTCAATGTACAAATTATATCAAAGAGAAGCTTCGGTCTATCCTTACACCGGATTGTCACAACTGAGTAATCCTTATCGTGCCAATTAATGATACTCACATTAGGCCTCCCTTTTTCATCCAATTCATCACCAGCAGCACGTTCATAGTCGCGGTCTGCAAACATTAGCTGGTGAAGCCTTCTTTCAGTATGAGAGGCCCCATCAGATACCATTGTCTTAGCATCCCTTAATTTATTGCTACATCTAAGTACATTGCACAAAAGCTGCTTCATCATAGACAACTTTTCCTCATTAATTGTACCTCCCGTTTCCTCATCGGTAACTTGCATTATAGCTGCTGCTCTGGTGTTATGAGTCCACACCTCAGCATTAACCACATTGCATTTGAGATTCATGAGGACAGCGCTCAGCTCAGACAATAGCCCTGGTCTATCACTTCCAACTAACTCAATTGAAGTGTGGTCCAGTCCTGTAGTAACTCCAACTGATCGTCTCATTGATGACGCGAAACTAGAATCCGGACCGAGAGACTACAAATGAAAACCACAAAAACAATTCAGTTGTTTGAATTTCCACATCAATGCAAAAGAATTCAGGGTCAAATTACTACCACTCACCTTCATGATATAATCCAACATTGCTTCATCTTTTATCTTGCTCCCATCTTGATTAGTCACATTGAAAACTGCCAAAAGAGTATCAACTTACAAATTAACCCCAAAAACAACAGCTGCAGCAACAACATACCAGTGAAATCCCACAAGTGAGGATAAAATATATGCAGACCTTACCACCACCTCATAGAGGTAGAAAGACTTTTTCCGAGGAAACCTAGTCTTAAAATCCATAAAAATTAACCCCAAAAAGGGCGTGGTAAATTCGAACAATATCTTGATATTGCTCAGACTCTCCAAAAACACACTGCATTTGAAAGATTTGACACACACTCGTCGACATATTTTTGAAGAGTCCAAGCAACGACGGTGTGATAAATTCCCTTTTCAAAGTGAAAGAAACAAATGCTAGATGTTGCTCAAACTCTCTAAAAATACGCTACTCTTGGAGGATCTGAGACACACTTGTCCGACACATTTTTGAAGAGTCGAGCAACATAGGATGGAATTGGAAAGTAAAGGAAAAGATGATTACCATCCATGAACCATTCACCATCAGAGGAAATATAAGCCTTGGTGATAACAAGATTAATATCAGTTAGAATTTGTACCAGCTCTAGAAGTATTCCATATTTGTTAACACTATCCACCTAGAAAGTTTTAACAAAATTAGAAAGATACCCTTTTCATTAAACAAACAAACAACCTTAAACTCAGACAAACCTGTATAATAGTGGCATACTTAGAAGACTCATTGTCAATTACCACTCTGACACAGAAAGAAAGTGAAACATAGTGTAAATGACAAGTCTTAGTGATAATTAACAATGCATTAAAATTAAAAAAAATTGAAAATAGTACCTTGGTGGATTCATTCTTCTGATGAATTTTTCATATTCATCATTCATGATGTTTTGAGAATAGCTAACTAAAGCTATTTTAGACAGAAGAGAAAAACAAACACATATCATCAGAAGAGTGTAAAGCAAGTATTTTTAGGAAGGGGGAAAATTAATGTTGACCAATAATGAAATACTAGAAAGAGTAAGAATAACCAAAATAACAAAGAAGGCTAATTAAGAAGCCTAAAAGGCACTTGTACACTGTACCTATATTTGGTGTATGGGTGGGGGGGGGGACTTGTTTGGTGGGGCTACTTTTTTTTTTTTTTAAATGAAAACCATAACCAACAAAGCTTGTTAAAAAGCTCAAAAAACCACATACAAAATTAGTGGTTTGGAGACACCAAACATTCAATAATGTAAAAAAGAAATATAGCCCACAACAGACAACTAACAAATCTACCAAATCATAAAACTCAGCTGAGGGAAAAAATTTTAACACCAAAATCAAGATGACAACTTTTTACCCACCCACTTCACTCCAAGAATCCATGAAGAAAAACAAGAATGAAGAAGGAGAAAAAATGTCAATTACCCATTAAAAAATTTCTAAGGATTCTTGAACTGGGTCACCAAGATTTTCTTGATTCTCTTAAAACACAGGATTGTGGTGGCCTTAGGACAGGATCTCTCCCAACTACATGGAAACTGAATCTTGACCAGCCCAACTATATATAAAATACTAAAATAGCACTGTAGTATTAAAATTTACTTATTTACCAAAAATTCTATTTTAATTATCATGTTATGTTTTTCGAAATTACTACAACAACAATAACATATCCAGTGAAGTCTAAGGAGGATAAAATGAATGCAGATCTTACTACTAGCTCTTAGAGACAGAGATATCAGGTTTCAAAGACAGAAGATACTAGATAAGAAAAGAAATGACTAAAGCGGAAAAACAGATGATAATATATAAATATAGTTAATTTGCTTTTGAAATTGATTTGATTAATTTTTAAAGATAAATTAAATTATATCAATTAGGTAGTTTGAAATAAAATATTAAATATTCAAATATTACATGAAAAGTATTATAAGTAGTATGTAATATCTTTTTCATATTAATATGATTCATATTGCTTGATTTTTAAAAAGAAAATTGCGCAATTAAAAATAAAAGAACGAATACTTTATCTATGTTCAGTTTATGACACACTTACTTTTTTAATTTGTTAAGAAAATATCACATTTTGATTAACTAACAAGAATTTAGCTTTAATTACTTTTCTTACCTTAAACAGAATAATGTAAATAATTTATTTAGATTCACAAATTTTATAATTGTTTTATTTATATTTTGAACCAAATCAAATGGTACTAACATGTTTGGACCAAAGGAGTATATATTTGACTTATATGCAATAGAGTCGGGGACCAAAAAAAAGGTATCTATAAAATATACTACAAACAACTTTTTCGTTCTAATTTCTCTTTCTATATATAATCCTTTTTCTCAATTTATTTATTTTATTTCTATTTTTATTTATATAAAGAAAATATCTACTTTCTTTTTAATAATTTTTTATATAATATATTCAAAATTTAAAATTTAAAAGTATTTTAATATATTATATCCAAAGATGAGATCATACATTCACATTTTAAAAAAAATTGTGTCAAGGTAAAAATAAAAAATTAAAATAAAGAAAGTATTATGGTTCTCTCACTCCCTATCCCCCCTCCCCCCACGCGCATACACCACCATCAATAATCAATCATTTGGTTGAGAATAAATTATTCTGGAATAATTAATTTTGATATAAGTTATTTCGTTATGTATAAGAGATAAACTTATTATATTACTAAAACAACAAAGGTGGAAATAAAAAATTCACAATTGCCTAATATCTTCGATCAAATATGGAATAAAATAATTATACATTTTATTGTGAGATTATTATACTCTATATCTCATATCAAACAACTTCTCAATGTAATTTTTCAAAATAAGGTCTAAAAAGGATAAATGCACGCAATTGCAAATCTAATAACCTCTATATCATAGATAAAGCAAATTATTGCCAATAAACAGCATAAACAAAAGAAACAACAAATATTAACAAAATAATAATATAACAAGATAATACTATAGTCTATTTTTTAAAAAAGAAAACAAAAACCCAATATATATAGGAGAAGAAACAAGACTAATACTATGACTATTAGAATGGGCAATAAATTCATACACTCCTACTTATAATTAAAGACGAGGAAAGCTTATCCTTACCAAATATTTACATCAACATAGATATGATGTATGTGCAAATATTTATTGCTAATCATTTAATCACGGTAATTAATATAATTTTTACTTTATTAAATTAAATAATTATGATAGTTACTATCACTTTATCCATACACATTTTTCCTTTATTCACAACAATGTTAAATTATATGTTGGTTTGATATTTTGAAACCTTCTTGAAGATGAGTTGCTATCTCTCCTTAGTTATTTATCGAGGCGAAAGCTGCTTTCTCATAAGTAAATTTCCTCATTTTAGTCGGACTACTTTAAAAAAGCAAGGTAGATAAATTTTTTCCTGCCACTTTAATAGATATTGTACACTCTAACCATTTTTCAAATTTGAAAACTGGATTTAACCATTTTTTAATTAAAAATTCAGTTTTCTTTAAACAACATACTCTAATTTCTATGTATTATCTTATTTTCAATTAAACATTAATTTAAAAAATATGATATTTTTTGTCTAAAAAACATTAATTTAATAGCAATTGGTCGGGCAAGTTAGGTGGCAAATAAGGTAAATGCACTGGCTGGCCGTATACTTGTACTCTTTCCCTGAATTTGCTTTACTTAATTGGACAAAAAGTTTTAATAAATAAATTTATTATATAGAGAGAGAGAGAATAAAAGAGTACCTTTAGATGTGATGCACCAAAACTTTTCGATCATAAAATAAAAGCATATATATATATATATATAGAGAGAGAGAGAGAGAGAGAGAATATAAAAGAGTACCTTTAGATGTGATGACAAAAAATAAGACATGGAGTAAATAATTAGAGTTTCTATATTTTTTTTTATTTCATATTTAAGTGAAGTTTTGGTACAATCTTTTCATATTTCTCCTTTTTCTTAATAGAGTGTTATATTTTTTACAAGATAAATTGTACTACTTGAAGATAAATAAAAGGATAATAAAGAAAAATATAATTTAAATTATATCCATAAATTTTTACTTAACAGCTATAAGTGGTTATACAATTCACTTAATATGAAAAAAAGAGAGTAATATTTATCTTTTTGAAAATGAGAGAAAGGGGTGTCTCCTTTTTTTTTGGCGGGGCGAGGGGCCGAGGGAGGGGGTAAAACAGAAATATTATATTAAGAAAATTTAATATTCATCAGTATGCGATGTGTCCGTTATTCAGTACGCGGGTAAGGGAAGGGTAGCATAGTACATATTACTAGAATTTTGTATATTATTTAGTATACCTAACAAAAAGAGTTCTTCCCTCATCTGCTTCTAGCTTTTCAGACACAAACAACGACGGAAATGCCCAATGCACAAAGGAGTTTGGTTCCGGTAGCTTTAGTCCCTCCTTAGCTAGTGCATTTGTCACTTTGTTCTTCTCGCAATAGCAATGTTGGATGGGTGGGTTCCCTGACTGTATGAGGAGTGCACTACAACCAGATAAGATATTTGAGAAGATAGAGCGATCGTGAAGAAGATAATGAATAAGTTCCTTATAGTCAGTGTCAACCACCAATGTGTATGGTAGAACTAGGTGTATTCATAGATCGGTTAAAAATTGATCCTGATGATAAACCATGTTCAAGCATACATGCGATTATCGATTTTGATGATATAACATGTGTAGGCATGCAATTTGAATCTCAACAATATATGAAATGCAAACGTTCAATATCAATTCCAAGTAGGAGAAATAACACATATTCTTGACATAAATAATTCATAAAAGCTAATCAAATCATTCCAAACTTTATCTTTATTTTCATTTTCCTAGTTCGTACAGTGAATTCATATCAGTTATAATGTGCAACAATAACAACAACTATTTCGAAATATTATTGTAATTTGACCTTAAACCCATAAATAATAATAAAGCATTATTAATAATAAGCCATCAATATTTTGTCATTTATGAAAGTACTTTTTCTAATTTTAAACGGATTAAAGCAGGATATGACAAACAAATTGCAGAAGGAATATTACGTAGAGATCATTTTTGTTTGATTTTCTTTACATATATACTTATATTATATGTTAAAATTCCCCCATTGAATATATATTTTATTTTCCATGCAGAAATGCAAATAAAACATGTCTTTACAATACATGCTAGCCGCCTCATGTCTCCACCTAACACATGCCTCCCGCTGCCAACACAGTTATTGTAATTCAAGTTAGTTTTCTCATTACTTTACTATCAATATATAAGGGAATAAAACAGCTGCTTCTCGTCATCGCAGGGGCATTTTTGGAAATTAAAAAGTTATTTCATTTTAGTTGTACTTTTGTGAACATGTCTGTTTCAACTACTTCATAATATTTTTTTAGCTACTTTAATTATATTTTATAATAATTTTAAATATATATATATATATAAAATCTATTTGACGTCATATAAATTAAGATTAAAAAGTAATTTATATTGATTATTTGCTTA
>JAOTQR010000001.1:4261014-4278628 GCA_025774065.1 Solanum ossicruentum | reverse complement strand
TTTGTTGTTCACATCTGCTATCTTGTTGAGTGAGCTAGTGATTATTTTGTTATGGGGCCACCTGTGTCCCTCTCTTAGTTGTTATATCTCTTCGGCATGTTCCCACCCAAACGACCCCAGAATGTTACTTATAAAACTTATTTTTCCACTTGGTATTTTTCTTATTTTTAAGGAATTTGTTTTCCTAAACATTCCCCAAAAAATTAATTCAATCAAATCTGGAAAAAAAATACTCTCTCTATTTTAAAAAAATGATCTGATTTGACTTGGCGCTTAAAAGTTTTTTTAATCTTATACTCCTAAATTAAAATTATATCACATGTAAAAAAATATCTTTTAATCTTGTGACCTTAAATATATCATCTGGAAAATTGAAACTAAAATTTTATCAAAAGACAAAATAGATTCTTTTTTAAATAGATTTAAAAAAATCATTCTTATTTAAAACCGAAGGAATAACATTTTTTCAGAAAATATTTTCAGAGGGAACATTGGAAGATTATCAATGCTTTTTCCTTTTCCCCTCATCCCATCAAGACTTTTTTTCCATTTTCCTGGTAACTTGTAAGATTATCAGACATCTGGCACAGAGAATCTTATCAACTCAGTTGTTTATAAATTCCATGACCCCATTTCACTGACTGATGTGATAATATAGGTAAAAGACAGTACAGATATCATTATGGCATCTTTCTAGCATATTATTTGCTGTACAATAACCATTAAAATAAAAAAAAGAAGAGCAATAACAAACTTAAATTCTAATCATCCCAAATTCGACTAATCCAAATTCACATGAAATATAGGAACAACATAAATATTCATTCTTTTCTTACATATCATAGCACACATTTTTGCAAGTTTCTTCTAATAAGGGTACAACTATTCCATATTCAATGATTCAAAAAGTTTATATTTAAAACATGAATGACTATTATTCATGGGATTTGGGGAGGATAGAGCGTAATCGAAAGGTAGAGGCTTGCATATAGTATCCTAAACACATAAATTCTTGAATCCTCATTTGGATTTGTAGATGGAAGAATTTCTCAATCATGTGTATAGATCTTCACTTCTTGGACTTGAATAGAATGAACACAAAAAGGAACCTTTCTGTGGACTTGCTGTACTACTGAACACGAACTCCTTCGGCAGGGGGAGGGAGCATTATTTGAAATATGGGAAGCTCTCTGCCTGATAACAACTCCCCAAATGCATTAACTTAGTGGTAAAGATGATCTATGCAACTTACTACGGAGACAGTTGACGATTTGTAACAATTCTAGGTTCTGCTTTCATCTGGTCAGGTGGCACAGAACCTATAAGTACAGAGAGTTTGGTGATTATTAGGGTGGCTGATTCTAATTTCGAAAGAGAAAACTATGCAGGAGCATGTAAGATACTTACTTAAATCCTGAGAATCGAGGGGTGCGGTTGAATTGAATCCCATATCCACAACATTATGCAGCTGTGCATCCCATACATTAGGTGCCTGACGATGATATGAATTACAAGGCAAATGGTTAGAACACGAAGCAAGGTTTCCTCTGGTTCACGACTCATTATGCCACGGATTCTCCTAAAAACCTCAAGCACATAGCTATCCAAATACTACCTGAGATGAAGGATCCCTGTAGCCACCACTCATAGAGGTGAATTGGGAATTGATGGATCTCCGAAATGCATCAACGTCACCAGGGAAACCTGGTTGAAGCATACCCGATTGCCATCCATGCAAAGAAGTATAAGTCATGGTCATATTATCAGGTGGAAAAGCGAGTGAGGATGAAGGACCTGCTTGTGACTGCAACAAAATGTAAATGTATATACAAGAATTAGCAGCTGAATTTATGCACCAAGCTGTGCTTATGTAATTTTCATTGGAAGATTATATACTAATTCTTACATCTTTTCCAAGAAGACCATCAAGATTAAAATCTAGCTGGGGATTTACAGTTGAAAGCTTCATCGAGAGGAACTGTGACAAAATTAAAGCATTTGTTAAACTTTTTCATTTAGTTAGGGCAGGAATTGTTTCTCATTTACATTGAATAGCAGAATGTGAAGCAACCAAAACATTCACTTGGCATTGTGGGAAAAACAGATACGATTTCGTAAAAATGAGCATAAGATAACTATTTAAAAGCTTTCATATACCTCAACCTGCCTTTGCAGAGATTGAACATAATTAATGATTTCATCGAGCATTACAGCTTTACCAGTGACCTGAAAAATTAAGCTCTAGATCGATAACATGAAAAAGAAATGCCTATAAGAAGTTTGTCATTTATATAGCGATAAAACGAACCTTGTCGCAACCAGGTACAAGATCCTGCAGAAATTTCATTCTTTCACTAATTTTCTCTCGCCTTACCTATAATCAGGACAACTCAAATCATTTCCGAAACAAGTAAAATCTCCTAACTTACAGCTTCTAATATGAAGTCTTACTCTTTCTGCAAGACTATGGCTGTTAGTTGCCTGGCCTCGTCGAGCTCGAACATGTATGTATTCTTCTTTAGGTGGATCTGAAGATTGAGACTTTTGGTTACTGTTTTTTCCACCATGCTTGCTGGAAGGTGAATTTAAGCTTACATCTCCTTTCTGAGTTTCAGTTTGTTCTTCTTCAGGCTTAGCTGGCAGCTGTTGTGCTCCCTTCATTCGATCAAGTTCGGTATCCTGCCAAAATGTATAAGAACACTCAACAAGGAGTAATTTGGAGGTATAGTGGTCGAAAGAGAACATACTAGCAATGTACTACCTGGCCATATCCTTTCCTTTTCCTTGAGCCGAGGTCCTTCCCGAAAGACTCCAATCCGGTACTTCCCATTTCCTCTTGACGGCCGCTACATTCAGCTTCATCAGACTCATTTCCAGACAATCCAACAGATTCTTTTCCTTCATTCTTTTTCTCATTCATGAGAGGGCTTTGTTCATTAGCCCTGTTCTCATTAGGTAAAGAAACATCTTTGGAACTATTATTAACTCCACTTTGCATGTTCTGCTTCCGAGAGCCCACAATAGAGGGTGAGTTTAACTCATTGCTTGCAAAAACCTCTTCCGTTCTCCACGTTGGTGTCGGTGCCCTATTACAAGGCTTCGAATACTCAGGGACACTAAAAGAGTTCATTATATCACTGAAATTTCCTCCACTGAAGCACGAAAACCTTGCAGCTCTTTCAATGAAACCCGAATCAGCTGGAAGCTGAGCTAAGCTTTGAGGAATCGTTCCAGGAATAGGAGGTACAAGCATGGCCCCTTTCAGCATCGCATTCGGGGGATTCCAATTCATACCACCTCTCGCAGGGTCCGAGCCAATTGTTGCAGTTTGGTGCTGATTCATAGTGCAAGGATTGATTTGAGCACTATTACCATAGAAACTTAAGGGTGGCAAAGTCGTAGGCCGATCCCAAATAGCTGGAAAATTTGAATCTACTAAAGGATTACTATTAGGGATCATCACCATAGATAAATTTGTCAAGTTGTTACCACTTAATTGCCAGTTCATGGACATATTTGGAGACTGAAAATTCACAGCATCCTTGTTCCTCTTTTGTTGTTCAGTATCATTCTTGCTACCCATATCCATTCTTTGGAATTGAATCAAATTTACACAAACTATATGGTAGTAATCAAACAATTGGCCACTTCGAAAGATCGTTGCCCAGACGAGAGGGATCACTTGTTCAGCCGGTGCAATGCCTCCACTTCATCACACATCCATACAGGCAGAGAAAATGAAGGAACAAGATTCTAGTTTTGTGGCTAAAGATTAAAGAAAAATTCAACAATTCTAGTTCAACAAATGAAAATAAAAAATCAGAAAGTAATTTCACCAGAAAATTCAGGAGAATTCCTCCAAGAGGTAGCTATCAACTGGAAAAGAGGTAGCTAACAGAGTCCCAGCTCAATACACAACAACAACAATATAGCCAGTCAAATCTCATAAGTGGAGTGTACGCAGAGCTGACCACTACTTGATAGAGACAGAGAAGCAAAGTTCCACACTATGCTTCAAAATTACAAAGAAAAGTCCCACTAGCATCCAAGAAAACACAATCCCAGTTCAATACACATAAAAGGAGAAACAAAGTTCCCAACTTTGCTTTAAAATCACAACAAAAAAGTCCACCAATATCCAAAGAATACACAACCCCAGTTCCATACACAGAAAGGGGCAAACAAAGTTCCAAGCTTTGCTTCAAAACTTACAACCAAAAAAGAAAAAGTGACACCAATGTCCCAAGAAAACACAATCCCAGTTCAATACATACAAAGGGAGACACAAAGTTCCAAACTTTGCTTCAAAATTACCAAGAAAAGTACCACCAATGTCCCAAGAAAACACAATTCCAGTTCAAAGTTCCAAGCTTTACTTCAAAATTACAAAGAAAAGTCCCACTAATGTCCAAGAAAACACAGCCCCAGCTCAATAAACACAAGGTAGAAACAAAAGTTCCAAGCTTTACTTCAAAATTACCAAAAAAAAAAAAAAAAGACTCACCAATGTCCAAGAAAACACAATCCCAGTTCAACAAATATTCAAGAAAGTTGTTTCAGAATGGAAAATAAGAGATACTATTAATTTCAAAATCATAAATACTGATTTACAGACTCTGAAACTGAGAAGGACAAGACCCAAAAGCAGCATGAAAGGAAGAAAGATACCTTATTTTCAGGCTTTGTTGTGTGGGTATACAATTGCTGCTACTCGGTGGTCTGTACACAGTACTACAATGTTTTTTTTTTTAAAGTTTGAATTTTGGGTAATGTTCAAACTGCAATGTACAGTTACTGTAGGAAGATTATAAGAGAAACAAAACAACCAGAAAGCAATAAAGATATAGTCACTATATTAGAAAGCAGAGATAATTAAAAAGAGAAGAATTAGGTATTTGAAGCAACTAAAAAAGAAAACTTACAACAAAGGTTCTCTGCATTTATACCCACGCCTGCATCAAAAACAGAGCTATTGATCATTAACCACCCCTGCTACTATTACTCCGATCGTCAACATTTTAATTTATTATTATATTTTTAAAAAATTAAGATTTTAAATATTTATATAGTTATAAATTATTTTATAATAAAGTATAGTTCTTTTAAAAAAAATTCACATAAAATAAGATCAAGCGAGTATAAAATATTTTTTCTCTTCTTTTTTAGGTATTATCTTATATTTTTCAAGAGTTAATTTAATTAATTTTTAAAAGTAAATTAGATCTCATTAATTTAATATTTTAAAATAAATAATATTCAAAAATATATAAAAAAAAAACACTATAAATTTTAATTTTTCACGTTAATATAATAAAGAGTTTCATAGCATTTGACTCCGAAAAAAATTATAACGACTAAAAAAAACATAGAGAATATTGAACTACTATCTCCATTCCATATTAAAAACATCTTTTTTTAAATATTTGTCTCATATTATATGTATATTTATTAAATCAGGATATAATTAATTATTTTTTTCTCATTTTACCTCACCATTAGTTAGGATATTAATGATTTTTCTAACTTAATTTAATATATATTGTTATAAATGAATGATAAACTGATAAATTTTATTATTATATTAATAATTTCTTAATAACTGTATAAAATTAAAAATTATCTTATAATATGGGACGAATGTAGTACTTCCCTCCATCTTAATTTACTTGGCATACTATAGATTTCGACGTCCAAATAAGTCTATATTTGAATGTAAATTTTTTATATATAGTATTTAACTATTTTGAATTAGGTATTATTAGGACTCATACTCCTTTTCTAATAGTAGTTTTAAATATATAAATTTTTAAAAATAAATAAATTTAAAGTTATGATTAAAATTATATATATATAATTGAACAAACATAAAATTTACGGTGGAAAAAAATAAAAAAATTGTGAATCTATTGTGGTACAAAACTTTATGGCACCTCACTTCTATTTTGATTTAGTACTTGCTTGGTTGCTCCGTCTATTTTTTACTGTCGTGTTTTACTTAAGAAAATTAATTAAATAAATTGTTAAAAATTAAATTAAATTAAATTAATTAAATACTTGAAAATTATGTAAAAAGTATTCTAATTTATAATTTTTGAATTAATGAATAAAATTTATATATTAAAATACTATTAATAAAATTTTACTATATAGTTTGACTCTCAAAATAAAATGTGACGGAATATTCTCTTCAATTATCTCAAATATTATTCTCATCGCTTTTTATTTTATATAATAAGCTTTAGATTTTTTTATCAAAGAAAAATAACACGTATTTATTTATATTAAAAAATTATGAGTCTCAACCTTTGAACATAAACAGAGGAAGTAGTATAATTGAACAAAGTAAAATTTATTGTTGAAAAAGTGAAATATCATAAAACTATTTCAGTACAAGATCTTTATGGCACCTCATTTTTACGAGTTCTATTAGTGCTTTCTATGTCTATTTTCACCTATCATATTTCAATTCAATTTGATTAAATTTTTAGAATTAAATTGAATTAAAATAATTTAATATTTAAAATTTAAATATTTTAACATTATATGAAATATTATAATTAATTTATAATTTTTTATATTAATATGAGGAAAAAAATTATATCTTAAAATGTTAATCAAATTTATGTAGCTTGACTTAAAAACAAGAAAAATAACAACAAAAAAATAACCACTGGAATCCCACAAGTAGAGTTTGGGAAGGGTAGAATATACATAGACCTTACCACTACCTCATAGAGGTAGAGAGACTGTTTCCCCAAACCTTCGTCTCAAAAACCCATAAGCGGAATAAACTAGATACGGAAAAAAATAAAGGAAAAGAAAGAGGACAAAAGGAGCGACTAATATGGAAAACCACATGATAGTATGTAAGTACGATAAAATCAATATATAAAAACGGATAATGACAACTTAAGATATAAAGGCACAACTAAACCTACTATCCTAATATACCCCACTACTAGACATCAACCTAACTCTACTGACCTATTAATCCGCTATTCTAATACGCAACTCCCATTCTTTTCTATCTAAGATCATGTCCTCGATGTGATGAAGTTTCGTCATATCTTGTTTGATCACCTCCCTCAATACTTCTTCGGTCTACTTTTACCCTTCTGTATTATCCCTAAATCCAACCTCTCACACACCTCATAACAGGATCATCGATACTTCTTCTCTCTGCACATGTCCAGTCTCGCATTCCTCATCTTGTCAACCACAGGGGTCACCTCTAACTTCTCTCGGATGATCTCATTCCTAATCATATCACTCCTAATATGATCACACATCCATCTCAAAATTCTCATCTCTGAAAAAACAAAGGATCTTCTCTCCCATTGTCCCAAACATTATCATCATCACATTCTATGTCATATAGTAAACTTTATTTTTTATTCGATCAAAGAAGATAACACTTATTTTTATATTAAAAATTAATTTAATTTTAAAATTTTTATTTATTCTTAGTACCATAATTGGTGATCTCTTTAATATGACTTGCACAGTTTCCACAATTTAAATTAGCTTTTGGAGTTAAGTAAGATTTATTAGAGCATAGCTCAGTCAAGTTATTATTTATCAATGATGGGTCTTCATTTAAATTGATTACACTAGTGAATGTGAGGTGGGATGTTAAAATCGTTTGAATTAAAGAATCAACAGCCCCCTCATATGACTCGATGCTATTTTTTTTATCGTGATCTAATTTTTTAATTTGAATTATTATAAAATTTATTTATTTGCACAAAATTCAACGCAATTTTAATTTTTGACATTGAACTCTCCTATTAAATTGCTCGCGCATCAAATAACCAATTATGAGCTTAATATGGGGAGTTAAAAAATTTAACATACACCCTTTAAGAATTAAATGATCTCTTTAATATACTTTGAAAAATGCACATCTCTCAATTAAAAATTGAGTTAGGAAGTATATATATTTACATGTAGCCATACAAAAAGTTGCCACATATCTTAGATCTTAATTGAGAAGTTAAAGATCTTTTGACTACTAACAAAATGAACAAAAATTTCTAAAAATATTTATGTATAAAAATGAAGATTTCCTATGGAAACAGTATAAAATTAAAAAAGAAAAAAATATTGTTTTCTGTCATAATTCTATCAAATTTCACCATTTATTACTAAAAAACAAAAAAGAAAAAAATCTATGATGTCCCTCCTATAATATGAGTAGTCTTTCCGTCAAATAATGCAAATCGAATCAAAAGTTTGATATTTTCAGAAACTTTTAAAAAGTTTGATATCTCATAAAATTAGTATATGGAGGTTATTGTACGTACTAAAGCAGTTCCACTAGTAATCTCACCCTTGAAAATCTTGCAAATGAAATTTTCTTTCATTTTCTATTTCGATATTCATATTGAGACTCAATTAAATTTAAATTTATGTAAAAGAATATTCATATTTTTTTAAAAAAAGCATTCTTCATAAAAATGACTTAATAGAGGTCGAATTTGAAATCCTTAATTGAGAATAAGTATTTATCACTTTACTATAATTCTACGCCAATATTGTAAAATCACAATTGAAGCAACTGAGGAAATAATCATAAAAATAATAAAATAAAAATACGTCACAACTATCTACTTAAGCAGACATGTTAATCTGCAGTTGTCTGCTTAACTGCCACGATAAAATAAAAATAAATTGCAATTGTCTGCTTAAGCAAACATGTCAATCAACATCTACCTGCTTAGCTGTCTACTCAAGTAGACAACTAAAATATACATGTCGATCAAAACGTGCTCGTTTATTGCCATTTATATATAAGTATAATAAATATATGCTTTCTCTTATAGCAAAAAGTTTTCTTTCTTATTAATTATCCATTTCGTGATACCTTACGTTGTAAAATTGTCTTCTTACACACAATATTCGAAGTCTAGATTCCAGCGCCATGGACCATTAGCAATAATGTACTTAAATTGCAAAAATAATACTAATAAAATAAATTGGCATATAGACCAATATACTGAAATTGTAGTTGAAGTAGATAAAAAAATATTTTTTAAAGATAATATTATAAAATTATAATTGAAGTAACGAAAGAAAAATTCCCATCTAAAAATGTTAAAATTCCCTTAATTGACAACTAGTATAGTTCCTTAATTGAACAAAAAATTAAAAGAAATCTTATTCTAGTCATATTTTAAATAACTAGTTAGAAGAGTCCTGCTAGTATAGGTCCAATATATATATTTTTTTTATTTCAATTTATATGATGTTAATATTTTTTAAATCTTTGATTGTTTATTATGAGTATATTTTAGATTATTTTTAATTAATACATATTATTTATTTTATTTAGGACATATAAATTTTAAACGTCAATCAAAATTTTATTTGTCTTTTAAATATTTTAAATTATTAATTATTGTGATTTATAGTATCTTTTACATAAGTTTTAAATAATGCATGTTACTCTTTCTATCCAAATTTATGTGATACTAATAAAATTTCAAAACTCATCTAGTTTTTGTATATGCTTTTTTAAATTTTAAGGTAGTAATTATTATGATTTATTATATTTGTTTTTCTCATTTCAAATAATATATGTTACTACTGCATCACAATTTAACTTCTTAATTATTGTGATCTATAGTGCCTTTTACATAAAATTTTGAAAATGGTTAATCACGGTAATGTATAATATTTCTTTCATAATATTTTAATATTTGACATATTCCAAAAAATTAGAAAAAATTATAATAAAAAATAGAAAAATAAATAAGAGTTGATATGCCAATGACTAGGTGTCCGGTGAATAGTAGCTGAATCAGGTAAGATAATTGAAAATAGTTCAAGCAAAAAAGCACGACCAAAAGCTGGTCACTTATTCTCTTATATATAAGTCATACTCTCCTATCTCATTTTATATGACACCCTTTTTTTAGTCCGTTCAAAAAAGAATGTCATTTTATTCTAATTGAAAACAATTTAACCTTACAATTTTCTCTTTACTCTTAATGAAATGATTTTTGATCACACAAATATCTAAGAATGGTTTTAGACAACAAGTTTCAAAGTCATCATTTTTTACTTAAACACCATGTCAAGTTAAACAATGTCACATAAACTGAGATGACGAAAGTAATATTTGATCCTGTTCCTTTTTAGTTCAATTTTATTTATTCACTTTAAAATTTAAAAAAATAATTTATCACTCAAAATTTAATTTATTTATATTATTAATTATAAATATAATTTTTTAAAATATTAAAATTATTATTTTATTTATTACTTTTCAAGTCATTATGTATATTCAACAAGTAAAATAGATGTACGAATATCAAGTCCAATCATGTTATATTTTTTTTTCTTCAACACTTTTCAATTACTATATGCTGATGGGACGGTCCCCTTTGATTTCTCTCATGCAGTGATCATTAGCTGGCCTTGGTACTTGAAATCACAGACCTAATTTAATCTTAGAATAATGAAAATCTCTTTTAACACTTTGCTAAAAATTGTTCTTAAATAATACTATATTTAAGCTTAAAGAATTATTAAAACTGATAAAATAGGAGGGGTCAGAGGAGAAAATGATTTGCATTGATTGGGTTGGTTTTACTATGTAATGGAGTAGTATTTTAAATGGAGAGCCTACAATGACATAATATATAAATATATTTTTTAATTTAATTTTAATTAATTTTGAATTTATATAAATAAATATTTGATTTCTACTTGTCACGACCCAAAAATGGGCATGATGACACTCGTCTTATCCCACAAAGACAAGTCAGCCTACAATCCAACTATAACATTAAAAATGTGGAATTATAATAAAAGTGAAAGTTCAATTACGGATAATAAGTTAACTTAATGAAAATTCCCCAAAACCTGGTTGTCACGTGCACAAGCTTCTAATATATTACAATAGATTCGAAAGGAAACACAAGTATCAAATGACATTATCTCTAGAATAGAACAAAATCATAAATAGGAGTAAGAAATAAGCTGGGATGGCAAACAACTACTTCTTACAATCTCCACAGGAAGGCATGGACAAGGAAAGTAGAGAGTATCACGACAATCCAGGCTCGCAATCTACATAATTGGTGTAGCAAGGGGTGAGTACTAAACACACAGTACTCAGCAAGTGAACTACTAAACACAAAATTAAGTAATATAGAATACAGGTACCCCCAACACTCCAACCAAACCCCCACAAGTACAACATGCATAATATCAGTCCAGCATAACAATTTACAATGTACATAGAATATAACTCAATAACCACACCAACTATTATATATCAACAACACCAGGGATCAAGTGCATCTATCACAAGTTTAACAAAAGCACTCACGCGTTTATAAATGATAATGAGATGTAATGTAATGCAATGCAATGTCAAGTAACATGATGCATGTCTGACCTAGTGATACACACCCACTGTCTCATAGTCTGGGACCCATGGGGAACTTCTAGTCCATGCATCTGTCGCGGCGTGGGACACGACCCTCGAATCATAGTATCCGTCACGGCGTGCGACATGTCCCTCAAATCATAATATCTATCGCGGCGTGCGACACGACCCTCGAATCATAGTATCCATCGCGGCGTGCAACATGACCCTCAAATCATAGTATTTGTCGCGGTGTGTAACACATCCCTCGAATCATAGTATCCATCGTGACGTGCGACACGACCCTTGAATCATAGTATCAGTCGCGGCGTGCGACACGTCCCTCGAATATGGTACATCCTCTTTAATTCTCATTCTTTTTCGGTCCACAGAATACTTGTCACAAAAGTCAATGCAAATAGGCATGTTTACATAATAATGAGAAATGTCTTATTTTAATACAATGCACAGTTCACAACAACATAGTTCGGTATAACATCATCACTAACTCAATACCTTAAAAATTATTCTCAACACCTCACACAAGAAGTACAAGATTCTATATACTTAACAAAGGTTAAGAAATTTACTTGCCTTATAAAGTCTCGAATCATGTCGATTTCGAAGCTTTTCTCTTTCTATGACACTCAAATTCACCAAAATCTATTCAAATATAGCATCATAATTATATAATGAATCTAACGACACTAAATTAATTCAGGCGAAAAGAGTCAAATGGTCCAAAAATTTTGTCGCTAGAAAAATACTATTGGAATCTAGAAATTTATACATAAAATGTTCCCCAAGTGATAAGGAATTCAACGGCGAAAATCAATTAAAAAACGGAGCTAATATGAGGAAGAAATCACATGCTAAAGTTTTCAAAATATATTAAAAACGCAGCAACAAGATCACGAATGTTACCTCAAACGATACACCAAAATCAATTTCTGAAACTCCCACAATGTTCTCCTCGAAAAAATATATAATTTATCTTTTTGAATAGCTCAAATCCGATCAAAATTGAGAGAGAAATCGTTGGTTGACGTTTGGGGAATACTCGCTTTGTTGGAGAAAATCTTCAATCTTCGTAGTTCTTTTAAAGTGAAAGAACATGGAAGAACATTGATTGAAAGAATTATCTTTGTTTGATTCTTGAATTCTTGACTTAGACTCTTTAGAGTTTTTGATGAAGAACCATAATTCTTGAAGAAAAAGAGTTAAGAAATCCCTTTTTGGGATTCTTGAATTTGTTTTCTTAAAACCCTAGGTTATGATTTAAAATTTTATTAGAGCTTCATGAATAGATGAAGAAATTCGGGTTGGTTAGATTGAAATTTATGAAGAATAACTTACCTTGAGGATGAATCTTGAAAAATAATACTAACTTCATGGCTTTCTTGATCATTCTTGAGCGTTTATGTTTAAGAGAGAAGGGAGAGGGTTTTGATCATGAAAACTGACGTTTATACATTTTGGGGACCATAAATAGACCCCCAAAGATGTTAGAATAAAAGTACCCTCAAAACAAAAGAAACAAACGTCATTGCTTATCCAGTAAGGGCCCGCGTTTGGTCCACGATGCGACATGTAAGACGTAAGTGACAATTATTTTAAACTAATAATAATAAAATGACAGTCAACATATTTCGAATAGTCCAAGGAAGAAGACAGCTAAAAAATAATTACTCACCATTAATATAATAAATTAATAAAACAAAGAATGATTAGATTCCTTTTAATGAAATCTTCTCCAATAGGAAAACCTCGGATCTACACATAGTATAATGTGTATAAATACTCTATATATTGTACATTAATGTATTTTAATTAATTATTTTATCAAGATTTTATTTTATGTGCTATCAGATTATGATTTACTATTATATACATTTAATCTAAAGAAAATTATGATATTTTGATGGTGTAAGGAAACTCAATGATTCAGTTTTTACAAAGAAAATTTTAAATAGATTTTATAATAATACAAATTTATGTCATTTTAAGATTATGAAATTTTCAAAGTGTATTCACTATTGTATATTAACTAAAATTATATACATTGGGACAAACCAAATAATATTTAATCAAGGACACACTATTATATACTTTACTTTTTAGGCTAATTATATAAAGACTGATCTGATCCTAAAATGGCTGCTACTTTTTTTTTTCTTGCTTTTTTCATATTACAAAATGGGATGCAGCTCATTTGGAGAGTTTCCTTAAAGTAATCTGTATATCTCCTAATTAATTGAACACATTTATTATGTAATCTAGACTAAATTTTGTCTGGAAATAAAATCTTGAATCTAGCTGGTTCTAACCCAACAAACCAACTAACATAATTTAAGCAATTTACAGCTTGTTTAGAGGGTGGTCTTTCCTGGTATGGTGTGGTATGATTAATAATAGAATCACGTTTATTTTAATTGTTTTAATAATTACATGGTATGGTATGTTATGATTTGGTTTCAATCAATTTGGTGGTATCTCATGGTTCTCTAATGTTTTTTTTTTCCGAATTATACCTTTCTTAAAAGTTGAATAATTCCAATTTATCCTTTACTCTTTGTTAAACTTTATACTAATATATTTTCTACTATACTTTTGTGTTACTCATTTTTCTCCGCATTAACTTTTGAACCTTCTCTTCCACCTTTCATATTTTCTCCAATTTTTCAGTTTATTTCTTGAGGTTCGTTTTTTAAAAGTTCTTACTTTTAATTTTTCATGTGTTGTTTGTATGGATTGGAGATGTATTAGCTTGTTTTCCTACTTGATTTTAAGTATTTATAAAAAATTATTTGTAATAATTAAGAATATTTTTATAAATTTATCAATTATAGTATACTATCATTTTTTTTAAATTAAATTTTGGGCTCCTGGCCTGTTTTATTAAAACAAATAATAAAAAGGTCCAATAATACATGATCCGACAGTCCAAGCCCAACCGGATATAAACAAAGACCCTAAAATATAGGGATTAACAGATTCTTCCACCTCTAAGTTTCCTAATTTCTATAGATGTGTCCATTGGCCTTCCTCAGCAGTGTTCTCTTCATTTCGGTGCTTCTCATGTCGATCTTGTTCATCTCCTATAAGTTTGTTAAGTATGATTCTCTCCTTTTATCCTCGATCTCTCTTCTCTTCTTACTCTTTGTGTGCTCTTGTATCAGTGCGTACTGTGATGCTCTGCCATGGATTTCAGCTTCTCCAACACTTGAGCAGCACGTCGAGTTCTCCTTCAAGCTTGAGTTGTAAGCACCTCTATTTTCCATCTTCTTCCTCGGTATTTCAATACTCTCACTCTTTTTGCCTTGAATCTTCCCAAGAAGTGGTGGGGGTTCTTTGGATCTGTTGATATCGATGCTCATCCACTCACCTGTCCTTGTTGATGCCGGACCACATTTTGAGTGATTTCTTCTCCTTTTTTGGATTGACTGTTTGACTGCACAATCTTCTTTTTGTACATCTTTTGACCATGCCTTGTAAATATTTAGCTCCAGGCTTGTTGTTTCCTCTGTCACAAAAGCATTTTTTTGTAAAAACCTATCTGCTTGTATAGCTGCTCAGGGTTGTAAATTTCCTCCATGCTAATTGGGCATAATGACTCTAGTCTTAACTCGTAGCACATGGACTTGACTCTTATTTGTATTTATTTATGATTCTCCTGGCTGTGACTGGTAACTGTGTGAAGCTATGAAAATGTAATTTCTCTTCATGATTAAAAGTCTCATTAACCATACAGTCAGCTAATTGATTTGCTTCTCTGTAAATATGAATGTTTTTTGCATTTAGCTTTTCAATTAGCTTTTGTATTTGCTCAATCATATAAATTACCTCCCAAGGTATCTTCCATTCCCCAGTTACCATTCTTTTTTAAATAAAAGAATCTGTCTACACTTGTACCACATGGTAGTTTTGGCTTCAACAATGTTTTAATGCCTCCAAAATTATCTTAGCCTCTGCCACCATGATTGTAGTCACACCCACACACTGTGCCTCTGCATATATCAACTTCCCATCCTCTCCGCTAATACTGTACCCATATGCACTAACACCTGGGTTTCCCCTGCTTGCCCCGTCTGTGTTGCATATTACTCCTCCTCTAGCTATGGCCTTCCATATTACCTTTTGACAGTACAACTTAGGTCTATATGTTTGTAGCTTTTCTAATGTGTCTCCCCAATTGTATGGCCACCCTTTAATCCATGGAAAGCAATTCCTTACAAACTGGCCTATATCTTGTTAACACTGATATACCATCCAGTTCTAGGAGTAGGCATTTCCATATTTAAGTGCATTCCTTCTCTTCTATAGTTGCCACATGACTATAGCTGGTATGATCTAGACCACATTCCTTAGTTTAGTAGAACCTTCTGTCATGACCCAAGCCTAGGGCCTAGATGTGACACGGCAAATGGGGAACCCGAAGGAGCCCTAAACAAGTGTCTTAGCATATCATACACACATCTTTGATTGCGGAAGCAAAATATCAACAAAATGGATATAAATAACGGGATTCAGGAATAAAGGAAAGAGTTTAATACTTATATAACATAGAAAAGTCAAGCTCAAAGCATAATTACATCACTTGTTCAACAACACCTCTAACCATGGAATTGAGTGAGGGCCACATCACTTTTCGAGTTCACCTTCATAGTCATAAGCACCAACAAAAGAAAGAAGTATTTATATAGCATGAAATTAATATATATTGTCCTTGAAGTTGAGGACTCACCAAAGCTTAATTCAAGGGATAGTACTAGTCACGTGGAGGAGGAGGATGATCAAGCAGAGCTCTGGTTCCTACATGGTAACATCATATAGGCATAGAGTATGTGTTAGTACGTTTGCATCTACTAAGAATGAGGGATGCAATGCAACAAAAGATAGGCAACATAGTCAAAATGCGTAGGCATAAGTAATGGATAGGTAAAATAACAATATGGAATGCACGATCAATGCATGAAGTAAAATATGCTTATGTAGAACATATAAGATGTGTAGGAAGAGGCCATCATCATAGACCAAGCAAACTTTTACTCGAACTCCAAGGCATACCACCCCTTTGGATGGTGATTGAGGCATATGCCCCTCAATTGGTAGTACGAGCATACCACCCTCCGACAAGGTGATTGAGGCTTGACACACCCCCAATAAGGCCATTGAGTCTTGACACCCCCTCATTAAGGTGATTGATGCATGGTACCCTCTCAACAAGGTGGTTGAGACGTGGCACCCCCCTCAACAAGGTGATAAATTTGCAGCATCATAGACACATTCCATGAATTCAACACATACATACATTTCCATAATTATCATAAAGTTACTTGACTCATAGGGCATGCAATAGATCATCAATAGCTCAAGATTTCTTAATTGAACATTTATCAAACACTTGACGGGTGTGTATGTTAGAACCTGTAAGTCCTTAGTTGGTTCAATTTGGTAAAGTTGGGAGCCAAATATTGAATATGGTCCGGGGAAACTTGCAGAATTTAATTTGGAGTTAAAATGAAGATTTTAATTCAAAAGTTGCATGTTTAGTTGTTACCGGAACCAAAGTTTTACTTTGGTCGGGGTCCGGAAGTTCAAATTGGAATTCTAAAAATTTCAGTAGTTCCAGATGGTCAAACTAATGCTAGAAATGGTTTCGCTACAATTTTTAGAGCTTCCGAGAATATTTTGATTTTCTGAGTCTGAAACTAGTTTAAATGAACATTCTCAGATTTTGGGTCGAGAAGGCCTCAATTGCAAATTCTGATATCTTCATTGGATCTGGAACGTCGAGTTAGGGCTAGGAGGAACTTTCATTCAGTTCAAGGAAATTTCGAGTGTGTTGTGATCCCCTTGGTAGTTTTCGATATTGAGAAATGGGACCCGCATTGGAATAAATGACCTCGTATGAGAATTTTGACCACGTCAATGAGTCCGGAATGTCCTTTCCAATCAGATTTCATATATGAATTGTATTATTATTACATACCATGAATAAAGTAGCAATGTGATACGTGTCAAAATAATTGTTTAGTTTGCTGGAATGGTGAATTTGTGGAGGGATAATTGTTACAATGCGTATTGAGGCTTGGTTGACTGATGTACTGTTATGATTGGTCTGCAATCCCAAGACCATGAAACCCAAAATTTGAACTTAATCTCTCACAGTGATGCCTTGAATAAAGAAGGCTTGATGAAACATTGGTAATGAAATGAGAAGTAATGATAAAGAATAAT
>JAOTQR010000001.1:4227166-4251562 GCA_025774065.1 Solanum ossicruentum | reverse complement strand
TTTTCTCCAAGAAAGAGAAGAGAAGATCGCAAACTTTCCCCAAACTTCAACCAATGATTTCTCTCTCAATTTTGATCGGATTTGAGCGATTCAAAAGATTAAATTGTATATTTTTCCAAGGAAAACAACGTGGGAGTTTCAAAAATTGATTTTGGTGCGTCGTTTGAGGTTAAATTCATGATCTTGCTGTTGTATTTTAATGAATTTTGAAAATATTAACATGCGATTTCTTCCTCATATTAGCTCTGTTTTTGAATTGGTTTTCGCCATTAAATTCCTTATGACTTGGGGAACATTTTCATATGTATATTTTTAGATTATGATGGTATTTTTCTGGTGATGAAATTTTTAGACCGTTTTACCCTTTTCACCCGAATAAGTTGATTTTTGTGTTGTTAGATTCATTATATAATTATAATGCTATATTTGAATAGATTTTGATGAATTGGGGTGTCATAGAAGAGAAAAAGCTTCAGAATTGATGTGATTCGAGATTTTATATAAGGCAAGTGAATTTCTTAACCTTTGTTAAGTATATAGAATCTTGTGTTTCTTGTGTGAGGTGTTGAGAATGGTTTATGTAGGCTTTGATTAAAATATTTTGAATTGGGTAATTATCCTATGTTGTTATTTGACATGTGAATTAATGATGGAGGTTTATTATATGTGAAATAGTGATTATTTGTTATTGATATCAAAGTGATACGTACTTTAAGATGTGAATGTAAGGTTGTGATGGTATTGAGATTGAGCATATGGCAACATTTATGTTATTGAGCTACCTACTCTTGATTTTGAGATATATGAATGTGTATGGGCATCTTGCATATTTTATTTTCATGAACATGATTATTGTGCATTTACTATGTGTTTGCTGGATGATCCAAGAGAAGAAATGCAAAGCCGAAGGGAAATGATTTCGACTAGTGAAAAAACAATGAGAATTAAAGAGGATGTACTATGATTCGAGGGATGTGTTGCACGCCGCGATGGATACTATGATTCGAGGGTCATGTCGCACGCTGCGATAGATACATGGTCCATGTGTTGCCCCCATTGGTTCTGACTGAGGCATGTTTATGATCAGTGTGTTTGTATCACTTGGATAGACATGCATCATTCTACATGGCATTGAATTGTACTGCATTACATATTATTATCATTTATAAACGTGTGAGTGTTTTGTGAAACTTGTGATAGATGCACTTGGTCCTTGGTGTTGTTGATATATAATAGTTGTTGTCGTTATTGACCTATCTGCTATGTACATTGTGTACTATTATGCTGGACTGATTTTATGCAGGTTGTAGTTGTGGGGGTTTGGTTGGAGTGTTGGAGGTACCAATATTCTATATTACTTAATATTTTGTTTATTAGTTCACTTGCTGAGTACCGTGTGTTTGGTACTCACCTCCTTTTCTACAACAATTTTGTATGTTGCGAACCCGAATTGTCGTGATACTTTCCACTCTTCCTTGTCAGAGGCTTCCTATGGAGATTATGAGAGGTAGCTATTTGCCATCCTAGCTGACTTCTTCCTTCTACTTATTATTTTATTTTATTCTAGAGACAATATCATTTGATACTTGTGATTTCTTTCGAATCTATTGTAATACATTAGAAGTTTGTGCACGTGACAACCAGGTTTTGGGGGATTTTCATTAAGTTGACTTATTATCCTTAATTGAACTTTCATTTTTATTCTAATTCCGCATTTTTAATGTTATAGTTTGGTTGTAGGTTGAGTTGTCTTGGTGGGATAAGAAAAATGTCATCACACCTGAATTTCAGGTCATGACACTGGATCTGTTGAAGACTACTATTGGTGAGTCATTCATTTCGGGGACGACATCCACTTTACTTTCATTCTTTGATAAGAAATTTGTATCTTGGATTTCTATCTTTTGAGGGTTAGCCTGGGATATGTCTTGGCCCCCGTTCGCTCCTACTAGAGGTGTTTTTGGATATGATTAAGCTTGACTCATATTATGCCTATAATTATGAAGGACTTACCTTAGTCCCTTTTTCCTTCTATGCTTCTTGTATGTTGTCGATATGATGGAAGTTTGAAGTCCCTAAATGCCCTTATAGTGCGAGTCATACATACCCGCCCATAGACTTATTTGCTATGTAATTCATGCTTATACTCTTTCCTACAACATCCTCATAGCATGAGTCCAAAGCCCGTTTCCCTCAGAAATTATGTGTTATAGGTTTAATGATTTTTCATGCTTCCGCAAACCGAGAATATGCAAATGATATGCTAAGAGGCTTGTTTGGGTTTCTTTTGGGTTTCCTGTTCGTCGTGTCACATTATGCCCTAGGCTTGAGTCGTTACATTACAACTAGTATAGTCAGCAATACAACTATTACTGTCTCATGTCATCATATATGACACATATTTCATATTGCCAGCCACATATAACACATACTCAGAACCCCAGCCTTTCAACTATTACAGGACATCAACGCGAGACTACTAATATAGGTAAATAAGGGTCAAGATAGGTTTTTGTGCGAATCATATGGCGTAAGTTATATTTAACCCCCAATAAGTCAACTTACTGCTTACCACTGCTACCAACTAGCTAGTATAATAGGTATAACTACTATAGAGAAAAAACATTGATCATCTCCAACAATCAATTATAACTTTTAACAGAATGTAATGAAAATATATAGATTATGGATAATCATAATCACAATGACATAATGTAGGTTTCTGTGTTAGAGAGCCCATCAAGTCAACCCATTATTTAAACAGTCAAATGTTTGTGCACAAGTACTATGAGTGCTTAACTTACCTATGTCCTGAGCTACCTCACCCTTAAATCCCTTATCAGAATCATTCACAACCTAAGCAGTGTTAAAACCAGCTAGTAGAATAGATACAGGCACCATAGAGTCCAAACGATAATCATAGTCTAAGCATCATGTATATAAACTTTACTCAAGGACTTCCAACAATAAATCGACTCTCACTACACATTTCCTCTCAGCCTAGAGGTAAGGAAAGGCTAGCCTACTTGGAAGGTGATCCCTCATGTTGTTGATCAGTCCACCCAAGCTTTGCCCTTCCTTGTCATCTCTAACGCTACCTTATATCTATGGCTTAGGAAATTCTTACCCTTTAACAAGCTTTTTGGGTATGAATTAGGCACAAAGTCCATTTAATAAGAGGTATTCCATGAGCATAGATGATAAGAAAATAGTGAAATAATTGATAATTATATGTGTCCAAAGTTAGATGATAGACATTGGTATTAGATCAGTAAGAAAATGCACTAATTGATAATATATTCATCTAGTTCTTATTCATCCCCTTGATAAGTTATCTAATTGGCTTTCACCTCTTCCTCATTACAGCTTATCTGAGAAGACTAGTTATTTCTTGAATGGCCCAATTTGGAATCCTATTGTGATTTTATGTGAATTTCTCACTTTCTCGGAGTTATGCTTATGACCTTTTACTCTTGTTTGGAATAAGTAATATTTTAATTTTGGAGTTGAAATTAAATTTTTATGCATATAATATAATTTTTATGGCTCGATTATTAGATTTGAGTTAAATATTTATAAAGATTTGAATTTTCCTAATATAAATATAAAATTTAAGAAAAGTTTCTTTGAATTCATACCTAATAGACAAACCCTACTAATTATGTAATGAATCAAAAGGTTAATTTTTGCATTTTTGATAAAATTATCATTTTATCCCTTCTGATAGCTGCCTTGAGTCATATTTGATTGGTTCGAAAACTGATTTTTATGAATCTTTTAACAATGTTGAATTTTTGGTAAAGAATTGAATCTTAAAGGTTCAAGATGTCTAATTTTGAATTTTTGAGTCATCTGGAGATGCAAGTCTCAAAACACAATTATATTGATTCGTCGGTTCTGCAATGTAGAAATTGGTCTAGGAGAGTTGTTCGAATCAAATTTAGAGTTGTTGTGTGTATTTTAGGTCTGAATTTGAAAATTGGATTAAATTTTGACTTAGGTTTGACATTGATCAACATTTTGAGTTCAGGTGCTCGGATTGGATTTTTTATGGTTCATTGATTTTAGGAGGTGATTTTAGCTCTATAATGGGCTTCATCATAATTTTTGGATATTTCGATCGCAATTTGGTTTTTCTAGAGCCTATGTTTAATTGCAACTTACTGAACTCTGGATCAAGGAGACCTCACATTCGATTTCTAATGATTCCATTGAATCTAGAATATCCAATTTAGCAGGGTGTCATACGTGATCTATGTTTATGGGGTTCAAGATGAATCTCGAGGATCTATTTTATGATTTTGTGCTAAATGGTTCTTCCTAATGTCTAGTGTAAATGCTCTTCTTCGTGTTCACATCCATGGAGCTCATAATTGAGAACTGCATTTGCATTTTCCTTCACCATCATGATGAAGGACCTCACTATGCTTTGTGATCGCGAGGGTAGGAGCCTATTCTATTCTATCTATATCTCACAAAGAAAGTCTAAACCCTTTTGTATGAAAGTAGGCCCTATCTTCTCAACAAGTCATTCAATGAACTAACTATACCTATATAATGACCCTCTGGGTCATTTTTGTATTCTGCGGTTATATTGCTAATTTGAGCTTATGTATGGTAACTTGGACCTTTTATGACTTACTGGGACTGTTGGGATAGTTATGGGTTAATTGGTTGAATTATCTGAAATTGTGAGTTACCAAGAAGTTATAAATATAAAAATGACATTTCTAATAAAACCCTAGATAACGACGTTGGAATCGGATTCTAAAAGGTCCTTTAGTTATGGAACGACTGATTTAGGTTAGGTGGGTGGTAGGTTCGAGGGTGTAGGTTCCCTGTGTTTAAAGTTACAAAATGAGTTCAATTGGAATCTAAAAAGTACATTTCTAAAAAAACCTAGCTAAATGCTCAAAAGAGGAATTTGATGGCGTGGTCAGCTCCTGAATGTCAAAAACAGCTTAAAATGACTGTTCGTCGGTTGACGAGGGCTTCTGGTTTCATTTTGACCCCTCAGTTTTTTAAGGTAAAATTAGTTGGAAAGATGTGGGGCCCTCCTTTTCCCGTAGCATGCTTCGTTGGGAATTTTGACTATACCATTGGATCCAAAATGTTGAAACCCATGTGGTTGCACTATTTATTTGCATAAAAGAACATCATACGGCCCAGGGATGCCCCAGAGAAGTTTTTGTAACTGCAAGTAGAACACCAGTAAAATAATTCTCTACAATCAAGGAAGGGCTGGGTGCAATCGCGGAAGACAATTTGTCAAGCCTTGGGAGGGTAGCATAGACGTGGCCGACACCTAGAGACTATTGGTAGTCCCCAAGTGAACCACTTGACCTCATTACATGCATTCACTCAACATACATAGCAATTCAGTGGAAGACTAAGATAACATGTAGTGGACATTTTAAGCTTCAAACATAATATCAAATAAATAGGCTAGTATAAAAGAAATCATCTCAACAAGAAGTCAAGCCAATAAGTAAACTCTTGAAATGACCCTCAAAAGTGCACAAAAAAGTGCATAGGAATGCCTGAAAATTCAAATTCCATATATCTCAAAATCCGTGTGCGATATCGAAAATCTAACTTCATATTCTTGTTCAGGGGTCAAAATTAGGGGAAAATGGTCTAACCCAATTTAAGAGCAAATAAATAGCAATTTCAATCTTCTAAAAATCGCTTATCCAGTGTATGTCTGTGATGGTACTGTGACGTACCTCCATCGCAGACATGTGTTAATTCAGTCTCTACGACAGGTCCGACCTGTGTAGTTTCTACCCAGTTATTTTTCTGTGTAGTCCAAGAATTTTGAACGTGTTTTTACTTATACATAGTCATATTTCACCCTTATATCATCCTAAACATTCCCCAATATCCTCTCAAACATTTAGCCATATTTTTCACTCTTAAATTCAAGTCTCAAAACCCTCATTCGGAATAAAGGATCTTCTTCAAGCTTCGTGTCTCCATTTTCAATCTTCATCAAGATCTTCCTCAAAGCTAAGGTACATAGGTTTTAGCCATTGGGTCCTTCCACCCATGGTGCCCTATTCTCATTTTTACTTAATTTGCAAGATTTAAAGTTGATTTTACTAATGGGTTTACTAGCATGAACATGTCTATGAACTATATTAAAGCTATGTAAAATTGTAACTATTTTGCTATGTTTTGAGCTGTAAATCTTGGATCTATTGTAAGATGTAATGAGGGATTTTGATGTATATTATTTGAGGGTGTTGCAAGGTATGGATTGATTGCTTTACAATGGATTTACTTGCATGATTTAATCTCTATATTTAATGGTTTTATACTAGCATTATACACGCTCTAAGTATTTGATAAAGTGTCCGGATGTGGTTTCTTGAGGAATTGAAGGTCCAAAGCATGAAATATGATATGATTGATATTTTGATGATGAAAGAAGCTTTTGTATATGATATAATAAATATAAAGTGTTGCATTAGACCATGCCCAATCTGAGGGGACTAAGAGTCCAGATAACCTAGATAGGGGATCGTACTTATCAACCTACTGAGGGGTTTGTACCTCACAAACAATGTGATGGGGTGGAATCATCATCAACCTAGATGGGGGTTCATACTCATCAATCTACTGAGGGTTTTGTACCTCATAACCTTTGTGATGGGGTGGCATTATCACCAACCTACCGAGGGGTTTGTACCTTGGAAAGCTAGTTTGGTCTCTTCTACACTTATGATATCCTATATGAGCATAAGTCACTTGAGCATGTTTTATTTATGCATTGATCATACACACCATATTGTTATAGTATGTTTATTGCCTATTTTTATGCATTTTAATTATGTTGTCTATCACTTGTTTCATTGCATCCTACCTACATAGTATATTCAAAAGTACCAATGCATACTCTTTCCTATATGATATCACCATGTAGGAACTGGTGTCCAAGTTGATCATTCTCATCTTCTACATGGCTAGTTCAGTTCTACTCAAGCTAGTTGGTGAGTCCTCCACTTTGGGGACCTTAGTCTATGTTGTACTTATAATGTGTTGAGACACTCTTCTTTATTTTATATTTTGACTATGAGGGTGAGCCTAGTTGCTTTGTCTTGGCCCCCCTATATATCTAAGTATTAGAGGTGTTTGTTGGACATGTTATGTATCTATGATATGAGCCTTGACCCTTTTCTCTTTTCTATGATGTTATGCAAGCTTTCCCCTTAGCCCCTTTACCCCTATTATTACTCTTATGTCTCTTATATGCTTCAGCGACCAATGATGTATAATGATAAGTTAAGAGGTTTGTTTGAGGTTCCTTCGGGTTCCCAATTCATCGTGTCATGTCCAGGCCCTAGGCTTGGGTCATGACAAACTTGGTATCAGAGTATTAGATTGATAGATCCTTAGAGTCTAATAGAGTCCAACACATAATGTCGATTAGACTCCTTTGCCATATCTGGTCCCGATAAAGGCACCTCTCCAACCTCAGACCAACCAACCGGTGACATACAACGTCTCCCATAAAGAGCCTCAAAATGAGCCATATCAATGCTAGAATGATAGCTATTATAGTATGAAAACTCAATCAAAGGAAGATGGCCATCCCAACTAACCTTAAGCTCTAGGACACAAGCCCTAACCATATCCTCAAATAGTTGAATGGTTCTTTCGACTTGGCTATCTGTTTGAGTGTGAAAGGTCGTACTAAGGTGAACTTTTGTACCAAGATACCTTTGAAAAGACCTCCAAAAGTGTGAAGTGAATTATGCACCATGATCCAATATGATAGACAAAGGAAACCCTTGTAACCTCACTAACTTATGGATGTACAACCTTGCATATTCTTCAGCCCCATATATGGTCTTAACGGGTAGAAAGTGAGCCGATTTTGTCATCCTATCAACCCCAATCCATATGGAATCAAAACCTTCCTAGTCTTCGGCAACCCAAACAAAAAGTACATGTTAATCACCTCCCACTTCCAAATGGGAATCTCTATGTCTTGGGGTAGGCAACCCGACCTTTGATGTTTGACCTTGACTTGTTGACAACTATGGCACCCAGAAACAAATTTGGCAATGTCCCTCTTCATGCCTCTCCACCAATACACATCCCTCAAGTCTCTATACATTTTAGTGGAACCGGGGTACATAGAATAAGAATAATTATGGGCCTCATCAAGGATCTTCTCCCTCAAACCATCAATATAAGGCACACATAACCTACCTTGGTACTTAAGGACACCTTCTCCCCCTAGGAAGAAAACCTTTACTTTGCCCTCTTTCACCAAGGCCTTCAATTCAAGCAAGGAGGAGTCAAGATCTTGTTTTACTATCACCTCATCAACCAATGAAGATTTAGACCCATCAACAATAACAATAACATCACCCACTTCTTCCAACCTAACCCCCAATCTAGCCAATCGATGCACCGCCGTAGCCGTCTCCTTATGACTACCATCAACATGAGCTAGGCTACCATGGTCACCTAACTCAAAGCATCCGCCACAAGATTTGCCTTACCCGAATGATAGTGCACACTCATATTATAGTATTTAAAAAGTTAAACCATCTCTATTGCGTTAAGTTGAGATCTTTTTTAGTGAAGACATGTTGAAGGCTCTTATGATCGGTGCACATATCTACATGCACCCCATACAAGTAGTGACGTGGGTAGGGTAGGGTAGTTCCTTTCATATACCTTGAGTTGTCTAGAAGCATAAGCTATGACCTTACCATTATCATTTTGCATCAACACACAACCCAAACCAAGCCGGGATACATCACAATACAGTATAAATCCCTCAAGCCCATCCGGTAGTGATAGTATACGAGCGGACACAAGCTTGTCTTTCAATATTTGGAAGCTCCTCTCACACTCATCGGTGCATACAAACTTAACCTTCTTTTGAGTCAATTTTGTCATAGGGGAAGTAATGGAGGAGAACCCATTCACAAACCTTCTATAGTAACCCACTAGGCCCAAGAAGCTCCTAAGATCGACGGGATCAATGGTCTAGGCCAATCTCTAATCACATCGGTTTTCTTAGAATCCACCTTAATACCATCACTCTGACACCACATGACTCAAGAATGCAACCTCCTTCGACCACATTTCACACTTTTTATATTTGGCATACAACTTCTTCTCCCTCAATCTTTGCAGCACAACCCTTAAATGCCTCATATACTCCTCCCTACTATATGAATAGATCAATATATCTTCAATGAAGACAATAAGAAAGAAATCAAGGTAAGGTTTGAAGACCCTATTCATTAGGTCCATGAAGATGTCCGGTGCATTGGTCAACCCAAATGACATTACAACAAACTCATAATGCCTACATCTAGTCCGAAAGGCCATCTTAGGAATATCACACTCCCTCACCTTCACTTGATGATACCCGATCTGAAGATCAGTCTTAGAGAAATAGCTAACCCCTTGCAATTGGCCACACAAATCATCAATTCTTGGAAGAGGATACCTATTCTTTATAGTGACCCTATTGAGTTACTGGTAGTCAATGTACATTCTAAGTGACCTATCCTTCTTCTTCACAAATAACTCCAGAGCACCCCAAGGTAATTAGCTAGGCCTTCCATCTACCTTAAACCATATAGGAACACTTAGGCCCAGGACCCAAGATCATTTCACCTACCCATGATCTAGAGCTAGCCGCCATTGTGTTTGCATTAAAGATTTGGCGTCACTATTTGTATGGGGTATATATTGATGTGTTCAGTGATCATAAGAGCCTCCAATATGTTTTCACTCAAAAAGATCTCAACTTGAGGCAAATAAGTTGATTAGAACATCTTAAAGACTATGATATGAATGTGCATTATCATCCGAATAAGGCAAATGTTGTGGTAGATGCTTTGAGTAGGGTGTCCATGGGTAGCCTAGCTCATGTTGATGGTAGTGGGAAGGAGATGGATATGGAGGTGCATCAATTGGCTAGATTGGGGTTAGGTTGAAAGAGGTTGGTGATGATGGTGTTGTTGTTATTGATGGGTCTAAGTCTTCATTGGTTAATGAGGTGATGTCAAAACAAGATCTTGACTCCTCCTTTCTTGAATTGAAGGCTTGGTGAAGGAGGGAAAAGTAGAGGTTTTCTCCTAAGGTGGAGATGGTGCCCTTGGATACCAAAGTAGGTTCTGTGTGCCTTGTGTTGATAGTTTGAGGGAGAAAATCCTTGATGAGGCCAATAATTCTTCTTATTCTATCCACCCAGGTTCTACCAAAATGTATAGAGACTTTAGGGATGTGTATTTATGGTGGAGGCATGAAGAGGGACATTTCCAAATTCTTTTATGGTTGCCATAGTTGTCAACAAGTCAAAGCCGAACATCAAAGGTCGGGTGACCTAACACAAGGCATAAAGATTCCTATTTGGAAGTGGGAGGTGATTAATATGGATTTTGTGGTTGGGTTGCCCAAGACTAGAAAAGGTTTTGATTCCATTTGGGTTGTGGTTTATAGGATGAAAAAATTGACTCACTTTCTATTGGTTAAGACCACATATGGGGCTGAAGAGTATGCAATGTTGTACATCCATGAGTTAATGATACTACATGGGGTCCCCTTGTTCATCATATCGGATCATGGTGCATAATTCACTTCACACTTTTGGAGGTCTTTTCAAAGGGGTCTTGGTATAAAAGTTCACCTTAGTATGACCTTTCACCCCCAAATGGATGGCCAAGCCAAAAAAACCATTCAAACACTTGAGGATATGCTTAGTAATTGTGTCTTGGAGCTTAAGGTTAGTTGGGATAATCATCTTCCATTGATTGAGTTTGCCTACAACAATTGCTATCACTCTAGCATTGGTATGGCTCCTTTTGAAGTTCTTTTTGGGAGACGCTGTAGATCACCAATTATGGGTTTGAGGTTGGAGTGGTGGCTTTGTTGGGACCATATGTGGTCATAGATGCTCTTGGGAAGGTTAGAATTATCAGGGAGAGATTTAAGACGGCCCTAAGATGCCAAAAATCCTATGCCGCAGTGAGAAGAAGGGACCTTGAATTCAAAGTGGGTGATTGGGTCTATTTAAAAGTCTCTCTATTGAAAGGTGTGGTCCGTTTTGGTTAAAAAGGGAAGTTTATTCCAAGATATGTTTTTCCTTCTGAGGTGATAAAGAGGGTTGGCATGGTAGCTTATGAGTTGAAGTTGCCTAGTGAAATAAATTTGGTTTATCCGGTGTTCCATGTCTCCATGTTGAGAAAATGTGTTGGTGATCCTAATGCTATTGTGTCTCTTGATGTTGTGGGTATTGTTGAGGATAACTTGATTTATGAGGAGACTTCAGTTCAGATTTTGGATAGGAAAGTGAGGAGATTCAGGAACAAGGAGGTGGCATCCATTAAGGTCTTTTCGAGGAACCAACAAGTCGAAAGTGCTACATAGATGATCAAAGCGGACATGCAAAAGTAGTATCCTTATTTTTTACCCTCCAATCAAGCCTAAGGTACTAATTCTAAATACCCTATGTGATTTCAAGTCTTATATTTCATCCTCTATGTCAATCATCTGCATTCATGTTCAAGTAGGCAAATTTGTGATGATTTTACACATATAAAGAGATTCTCAAAAATAGTGTTTTAAATGTAATGTTGCATTCTTACGGGAGAGGATTTGTCTATGATCACTTTTATTATGTACGTTTCGTTTACATTCGGGGATGAATGTTCCCAAGGGGAAAATATTGAAATGACCCCAAAAAGTACCCAAAAATGTGCCTCGGAATACCCAGAATTTTAAATTCCATATATCTCAAAATTCGTGTGTAATATCAAAAATCCAACTTCATATTCTTTTTTAGGTGGTCAAAATTGGGAGAAAGGGTCTAACCCCGATTTAAGAGCAAACGAACAATAATTTCAATCTTCTAAAAATCGCTTATCCAATGTATGTCTACGATGTTAGCACGACGTGCCTCAATTGCGGACATGTGTTAATTCAGTCTCCACGACAGGTCCTTACGCGGACCTGTGTAGCTTTTGCCCAGTTATTTTTCTGTACAGTCCAAGACTTTTGGGTCTTGGTCCTAAGTGCTCCCGAACGTGTTTTTACTTCTAGTTAGTCATATTTTACTCTCATATAATCTTAAACATTCCCCAATATTCTCTCAAACACTTAATCATATTTTTCACTCCTAAATTCAAGTCTCAAAACCCTCATTTGGAACTAAGGACCTCCTTCAAGCATCAAGTCTCCATTTGTAATCTTCATCAAGAGCTACCTCAAAGCTAAGGTATGTAGGTTTTAGCCATCGGGTCCTTCCACCCATGGTGCTCTAATCTCTGTTATACTCAATTTGCATGATTTAAAGTTGATTTTACTAATGGGTTTACTACCATGAACATGTCTATGAACTATGTTAAAGCTATATGAAGTTGTGACTATTTTGCTATATCTTGAGCTATAAAGCTTGGATTTATTGTAAGATTTTATGAAGGGTTTTGATGTATATTGCTTGAGGGTGTTGCAAGGTATTAATTGATGGTTTTACAATAGATTTACTCGCATGATTTCATCTCTATATTCTATGGTTTTATGCTAGCATTATACACCCTCTAAATGTTTGATAAAATGTCTGAATGTGGTTTCTTGAGGAATTGAAGGTCCAAAGCATTAGATATGATATGATTGATCTTTTGATGATGAAAGAAGCTTATGTATATGATATAATCGATACAAGTATTGCATTAGGCCATGCCTAATCAGGGGTGACTAAGAGTCGGGATAACCTAGATGGGGGTTGACTCATCAACCTAGTGAGGGATTTGTACCTCACCACCAGGGTGATGGGTGGCATCATCATCAACCTAGAGGGGGTTTGTACTCATCAACCTAGTGAGGTTGTACCTTACCATGTAAGTAATGGGGTGGTATAATCACCAACCTACTGAGGGGTTTGTACCTTGGAAAGCTAGCTTGGTCTCTTCTACACATTTGATATCCTATATGAGGAAGAGTCACTTAAGCATGTTTTTACTTATGCATTGATCATACACATCATATTGTTGGAAAGCTAGTTTGGTCTCTTCTACACATATCATATCCTATATAAGCAAAAGTCACTTGAGCATGTTTTTACTTATGCATTGATCATATACACCATATTGTTATAGTATTTTTATTGCTTATTGTTATGCGTTTTGATTATGTTGTCTATCTCTAGTTGCATTACATCCTACATACATAGTACATTTAAATATACTAATGCATACTCTTGCCTACCTGATATCACCATGTAGGAACCAGTGTCTAAGTTGATCATCCTCTTCCTCCACGTGGCTAGTTCAGTTCGATTCAAGTTAGTTGGTGAGTCCTCCACTTTGGGGGCCTTAGTCTATGTTGTTCTTATTATGTATTGAGACACTCTTCGTTGTTTTCTATTTGGACTATCAGGGTGACCCCGGTTGCTATATCATGGTCCTCTCTCTTATCTAAGTATTAGAGGTGTTTGTTGGACATTTTATGTATCAATGATATGAGCCTTGACCCTTATCTCTTTATTATGATATTATGCAAGCTTTCTCCTTAGCCCCTTTACCCTTAATCTTACACTTATGTCTTTTATATGCTTCTGCGACCAATGATGTGTAATGATAATATAAGAGGCTTGTTTGGGGTTTTTTCTATTTCCCCATTCATCGCATCACGTCTAGGCCCTAGGTTTGGGTCATGATAACTCTAGTCTAGTAATCCTCTATCATGAATCAAATGGTGCCAATGACAGACCCATAGCTACCTCAACTCAAAAGTAAAGCTTGTCCAGATCAAGTCTGAATTATAATGCTGGCTGAACATAAAATAATGATCCTCCAAAGGGAGGCTCACGAACTCTGCTGACTACGATAAATCCTCAATAATGCGCCTGTTGACAATCTCTAGTACCTGTCTCTGCATCTTAAAATGATGTAGTCCAAAGGGTACGTCAATACGTAGAATGTCGAGTATGTAAAATAATTGAATGAAACAAATATAAGTAGAATAATATAGAAATAACATCAACTCAGAAGATACTCAATTAGAATGTCAAATGTCTATCTATAGATGAACAATGATTAGACAACTGATGCGTCAACCAATCAAACCTCATCCATCAACTCAATTCAATTGGACTCAACTAAATTGAACTCAATCAACTCAACTCAATTGGACTCAGAATAGTATCAGTATGGGACATATTTGGGAGTTTCTCTTATCCGACAACAAACTTATGAGCCTGTGATTGTACAACAATCCTTCTGATGTTGCCACAAACGTTCTATATATGCCAGGTAAAGAATGAATAAAATCTACTAGGGATCTAGCCTTCACAAGTCCTCTATTTTTTTCGGGGACTTTAACTCAAGAGGGAATCCCAATGTAATGGTTATAATCCTCACCTATTCTTGGAGAAATAGTTAATGAGTGTGAGTTGGATTTACTCTTACTAAATATGGTGCTCAACACTCCTCTGATGACTCAATACTCATAAAACTCATAATCTCAATCAATCATCTCAATTTTTGTTGTGAAGGCTTTCATCATCTCAATTAGTCCTATAGAGATGCTATCATCTCATTAACTCAACTCAATCAGACCTTTTGGACCAACTTCTTAATCATCTCATCAAATCAATTTTCATTTAGTAACTCAAGGACTCAGGTAGCTGACTAAGACGAAACTCAATTAGAAAAACCTCTAGAATTCTATTGTGATTACTCATGGGGTCATAAAGCTCAGTTAGCTCAACACCATACTTATATCAAAATTACAATTAACATACTCTAGTCAAGGCTCTAGACTTCATCTTAGGTTCATTCATGCATTATTTTACAAAGTAACATATAGGACTTTTGAAAATAACTCATATGAAAACATTTAATCCATAATTCAAGTTTACGATGATCATCAACATATAAAAATATATGTAAGATATATATAATTTTCAATAAAATATTAAAGAACATGTATGTAGACTCATGGACTTATCAACTCCTCTATTACCATTAATGGGGCACATGGAATCGAAATACCATGCTTTAGCTTAGTCTTACATACCTGGTGTGAAGCTTTAACACTTCGACTCATACGAGGCCGCCTCGATCTTCTCTTCTCCCTCCTCTTCTCTCCTCTTTAGTCCTAGTCTTTGTTAGAACTTTGAAAAGACTTAGGAATGGGGATAAATATCCATTTTATGCTAAAATAATCAATTTATATCGTGTTTTATGTTTAGGAGGGGTTAGGAAAGGTCTAGAATACCCTTCACAAAAAACTAAAAAAAATGTTTGCCTCGGGAAAGCAGGTCCGCGATGTGGACATGGTGTTTTTTTTTTTTGGGGGGGGGGGTTGCTGGAAATTCTCTAATCAAGTTTTCTAATCCTATCGATAATATTTGGACCAAGTCTAAGTGTCTTACACCTGTCATGCACTTATTTTGGAAATCATTTTCGCATCGAAAATTTATCTTTTGATTCGGTTGTTTTAAAGATCAACCAAGACCATTGTCCCACATAATTTTCTGTGTTGATCGCATATCCAGCCTTTGATTTTCCATCGGAACTTTTGAAGATGCGTCATGCACACATCTCTCGTTTAGGGGTGTTTTGGTAATTTTATCGGGTGTTACATCATCACTCTTTTGGAATCATTCATTCTTGAATGATGGGTAAAGGTAGACACCAAGGCATGAATAACGAGCAAAACTCTTCTCAACACTCACCCAATCAATCAAACTCTTGACTCCTCATCAATCTCAATAACCTCTACTTAGACTTAAGAATAGACAAATCAATTTAAGTCAAGGGTAAGGACATTACCTTTAACATTCTCATCATCAAGCATAAATGGATGCAAATATTTAGCTGTCATCTCTTCATCAGCTTCTCATGTGGCTTCCTCAATGTACTTATTTCTTGGTACGACTTTGATAGAGGCAATCGCCTTATTTTTCAACTTGCGAACCCTGACGATCATTGATTTGGACTGGAATCTCCTCATAGGATAAGTTATACTTTACTCCAATGCTCTCAATAGGGATTACCAAAGAAGGATCTCCCAAGCATTTCTTCAACATCGAGATGTGAAACATTAGATGAATTGTGTCCAACATAAAAGGTAACTCTAACTCATAAGCAACCTTCTCAGTCCTCTTCACAATCTAGTAGGGGCCAATATAGCGAGGACTTAGCTTTCCATTCTTCCCAAATATCATGACACCCTTTATAGGTGACAATTTCAAATACATCCAATCATTCACCTCAAATTCTAAGTCTCTCCTCCTCATATCTGTGTAAGATTTTGGGCGACTCTGTGTAGCCTTTAACATCTATCTAATGACCTTTACCTTCTCCATTGACAGGTGGAAAGATCAGGTCCAATTAACTCGGCTTCTCCAACCTCGAACAACCCAACTAGTGATCTATATCTCCTTCCATATAAAGCTTCATAGGGAGCCATTTGAATGCTCGCATTATAACTACTGTTATATGAAAATTCAATCAAAGGCAAGTGGTCATCACAATTTTGTTTGAAGTCAATGACACAGGCTATCAACATATCCTCTAACGTCTAAATTGTACGCTCTGCCTGACCATTTGTCTGAGAGTGGAAGGTTGTACTCAGATTTACTTTAGTACCCAATCCCTTCTAGAAGGATTTCCAAAATTTGGAGGTGAATTGAGCTATTTTGTCTGAGATTATAGGCAAGGACACTCTATGCAACCTCACAATCTCATGAATGTATAACTTTGCATACTTCTCTACAGTGTTAGTTGTCTTAACTGCCAAGAAGTGAGTCGATTTCGTCATCCTATCCATAATCACCCATATCGGGTCACATTGTTTCGAGACCTTAATAGACTAGTAATGAAGTCCATATAGATCACATCCCACTTCCATTAAGGAATATCAAAGTTCTGTGCCAATCTACATGGCCTTTAATGCTCAACTTTAACTTGTTGGCAATTCGAGCACTTAGAAAAAAACTCAGCAATACCCCTCTTCATTCCAGTCTAGCAATAGAATCCCCTTAAGTCGTGGTACATCTTGCTATAGCCAGGATGAATGGAATGCAAGCTATGGACTTCAGCCATAATTCAACCTCGAACACCATCAACATCTCGAATGCACAATGTACTCTGGTATCTTAACACTCCATCTTCCCCTTTGGAGCAGACCATCATTTTTTATTTGTAGACAACCTCTTTCAGTTGAAGTATGACAGAATCTCTGTTTTACTTTTCTTTGACCTCTGCCACTAAAGATGAAGCAGACCCATTCTGAACATTGACTTCTCCCTCATCATTCTCCTCAAGCTGACTCCCAATCGGGCCAACTGACGCACTTTCTTAGCTAACTCCTTCTTTCCTTGCTCAACATGGGTCATACTACCCATGGAAAACTTGCTAAGAGTATCAGCAACAATGTTAGTTGTACCCTAGGTGGTAGAGAATGCTCATGACATAATCCTTGAGTAAATCTAATCATCTACTCTATCGCAGGTTCATCTCCTTCTGACTAAAGACATACTACAAACTCTTGTGGTTAGTGAACACATCCATATGCACTTCATATAAGTCGTGGTGTCAAATTTTAAGTGAAAACACCACCGTTTCCAACTTGACATAATGGGTCGGATAGTTCCTCTCATGAACCTTATGTTGTCTAGAGGCATAGGCTATCACTTTTCCACTCGGCATAGCATATAACCCAATCCAACTCTTGACGCATCACAATATATCACATAGTCTTCTATCCTATTGGGAAAGGTTAAAACTGGTGCAGTAGTTAGTCTAGTATTTAACTCTTGGAAACGCCTCTCAGATTCATCAAACAACTGAAATTTGACCTTCTGAGTTAATTTGGTCAATAGTAAGAATAGAGAAAAAAATCCATCGACAAAACTGCCGTAATTGCCTACTAACCCCAAGAAACTTCTTATGTCAGTTGGAGAGGTCAGTTTGGGCAAGTTCTTAACCAGTTCAATCTTTTGGGCGTCTACCCAAATACCATCACCCAGAACAACATAGCCTAGGAAAGCCACTAATGTTAGCCAAAACATGCATTTTGAGAACTTTGCGTACAACTCATGGTCCTGACGAGTTTAGAGGACAATTCTGAGGTGATTGGCATGCTCCTATTGATCTCTTGAATACACCAAAATATCATTGATGAACATGATGACAAACATATCAAGATATTGTCTGAACACCCTATTCATCAAGTTCATGAAGGTGGAAGTTGCATTCTTCAACCCAAAGGATATGACCAAACTCAAAATGGCCATATCTAGTCTTAAAGGCTGCCTCTAAATATCACATTCCCTCAGTTTCAACTGATGGTAGCCAGAACTAAGGTCTATCTTTGACAAACAAGAGACACCCTGAAGTTGGTCAAACAAATCATCTATCTTGGGAGAGGATATTTATTCTTTATTGTGACATTGTTCCGTTGCCTATAATCTGTATGTATTTTGAAAGACCCATCTTTCTTTTTCATGAATATGATAGGAGCACAATAAGAAGAAACATTCTACCTGATAAAGCCCTTTTCTAACAAATCCCTCAACTGTTCTTTCAACTCAGCAGGGGCCATCCTATAAGGTGGAATTGATGTAGGTTGGGCATCAGGATGAACATTTATCCCAAAGTCAATCTACCTATTAGGAGGGACTCTTGGCAGATCCTTAGGAAACACTTTAGGAAACTCATTAATAATCAGGACTAACTCAAGAGTAGGCGACTCAACCTCATCAAACTTAACTTGCACTAGGTGATAGATACAACCTTTGCAAATTTTCTTTCTAGCCTTAAGATAGGAGATGAACTTTCCTTTAGGTGCAACAGAATCACCTATCCACTCAAGAACTAGTTCATTCAGGAATTGGAACTTAACAGTTCAGGCTCTACAATTAATGGGGTCATAATAGGAATGAAGTCAATCTATGCCAAAAATTTCATCAAAATCAATCATCTCTAACTTGATGAAATCAATAAGTGTGTCGCTATGATGGATGGACACCATACAAGCTCTATAGATTCTCTCAGCCCGAATATACACACCCACTCAAGTGGAAACATCAAAAGGGTTCAAGAAGACTCTCGGGGGTTCTATCAAATCTACTAGCTTCATAAGGAGTTACAAATGACAATGTGGTACAAGGATCAATCAAAACATAACTATCAAGAGTAAAGACTCGAATCATACCCATCACAACATCTGGGGAGTTCTTGAAAAGACCCTAAAAAAGTGCCCGAAAATGTGCCTCGGAATGCCCAAAATTTTAATTTTCATATATCTCAAAATCCGTGAGTTAATTTAGAAAGTCAACTTCATATTCTTGTTCAAAGAGTCAAAATTGGGGGAGGAAGGGTATAATCCCAACTTAAGAGAAAAATATTACTAATTATGATTTTTCAAGTGATGAATTCTAGTGAGCATTCCACGCCCCTAGCACGACGCGCCAAATGCGCACAGATGTAGAGAAGTTATCTCTGCATCCTCTTCGTGATGCAGAGAGGTGTATTTTTCTGTCCAGTGATTTTCTGTGCGGTCCAAGACTTTTAAATCTTGGGCCTATAAGTTCCCAAACGTGTTTTTACATATACTTAGTCATTTTCACCCTCATATTACCCTAAATATTCCCCAATACTCACTCCCACATGTAGCCATATTTTTCACTCCCAAATTCAAGTCTCAAACCTTCATGCGGAAGTAAGGATTTCCTTCAAGGTTCTTCTTCAAGCTTTAAATTCCCATCTCCAATCTTTACCAAGTTCATCTCGAAGCTAAGGTATGTGGATTTCAATCATTGGATTCTTCCACCAATGGTGCCCTGATCTCCTTTTTACTCAATTTGCATTACTTAAGGTTGATTTTATAAATGGGTTCACAAGTATGAATATGTCTATGAACTATGTTAAAACTATGTAAAGTTATGACTGTTTGACTATGATTTGAGCTATAAATCTTAGATCTATTGTAAGATTTGATGAGGGCTTTGGATGTATATTGCTTGAGCGTTTTGTAAGGTGTTGATTTATGATTTTACAATGGATTTTCTTGCATAATTTAGTCTCTAAATTGCATGGTCATGTACCCTATTACACACTCTCTAAGTGTTTGATAAAAGTCTAGATGTCATTTCTTGATGAATTGAAGGTCCAAAGCATGAGATATGATATGATTGATATTATGATGATGAAAGAAGCTTATGTATATTATATAATCTATATAAAGTATTTAATTAGACCATGCTAAATCCAACGGGACTAAGAGTTCATATAACCGAGATGGGGGTTCGTACTCATCAACCTAGTGAAGGCTTTGTACCTCACCACCAGGGTGATAGGGTGGCATCATCATCAACCTAGATGGCGTTTGTACTCATCAACCTAGTGAGGGTTTTGTTCCTCACTACCTAAGTGATAGGGCCGCATCATCACTAACATAGTGAGGGGTTTTTACCTCACCACCTAAATGATGGGGTGGCATCATCACCAACCTACCGTATGACATATTATGTGAGCATTTGTTACTTGAGAATGTTTTACATATGCATTGATCATACATGACATATTGTTACATTAGCCTATTGCCTATTGCTATGCATTTTGATTATAATGCCAATCTCTTGTTGCATTGTATCCTACATACTTAGTACATTCAAATGTACTAACGCATACTCTTGCCTATATGATATCACCATGTAGGAAGCGGAGCCCAAGTTGATCATCTTCCTCCTCCACGTGGCTAATTTGGTACTACTCAAGCTAGTCGGTGAGTCCTCCATTTTGGAGACCTTAGTCTATGTTTCTCTTATTATGTATTGAGACACTCTTCTTTATTTTCTATTTTTACTATGAATGTGATCCCGATTGCTTTGTCTTGTCCCCCACTCTTATCTATGTATTAGAGGGGTTTTTTAGACATGTTATGTATCTATGATATGGGCTTTGACTCTTTGTCTCTTGAGTATGATGTTGTGAAAGCTTTCCCCTAGCCCCTTTTCCCCTATTCTTACTCTTCATGTCTTTTATATGCTTTCATGACCATTGATGTCTAATGACAAGTTAAGACACTTGTTTGGGGTTCTTTTGGCTTCCCCATTCACCTTGTCATGTCTAGGCCCTAGGCTTGGGTCGTAATAGTTCTCCTAATCCTGACGGCTACTCATGGCATACTAATGGTTTATAGCTCCGCTTGCATTTGATATAGTACCTTTCTGGGTTCCTCTAGTTGGCAGGACTGGTGTAGAAGATTGAGTCTGGTCAACCCACTTTGGACACTTTTCTTTAAGTGAACCACTTAGACACACATGAAGCATGCATCACTCCTCTCACGGCATTTACCCTAGTGTAACCTACCATACTTACCACATAGTGGCTTACCCTATGAACCTTGAGCCGCACTAGCCTGTGACTGAAATCCTAGGCTCCAAACTTTTGAGACTTCTGATCGTTCATGTTTCTGGGGAAAGTGCACTAGCAGATGATGGGGCTGGCCCTGACTGGAATCTATTACCATTCCCTCTCTTTCAAACCTCATGGCTGGATGTTTTGGCTCTCTTATTTCTAAACACTTCCCTGTCATGCTGTCTCTCCTCATCAGCATGTTGCACATAAGTAAGCAACCTCTCGATGTCTATACCGCTCACAATCATAGCTCCCCTTCTATTTTTCTTTGTCCCTTTGTTCAATCCATCAACATACATCCCTCTTCTCACCCTCAAGTCAGCAACCATATCTAGAGCATTCCGAGAAAGTTCAGTGAACTTTAGACCATACTCTTGCACAGTCATAGAGCCCTATTTAAGATATAAAACTCTTGTAGCTTTGCTTCCCTCAGTTTTCTTAGGAAGAAATTCCCTAAGAAAGCTTCCTCAAACACTACCCAAGTTAGAAATGGGGCTTCCTCTCCTCAACCCTTCTTCCACTGATCAAACTATAACCTGGACACACCCTTGAGCTGCTAGGAATCCAATTCAACTCTATCAGTATCAGCCACATGCATCACTTGAAACACCTTTTGAACCTCCTTCACGTAGTTCTCAAGATCCTCATTGGATGTAGACCTTGTGAACTCAGGTGGATTCATCCTCAACAGTTCTCGAAGTCTAGAGGTGTCCTACATATCTCGTTGACTAGCTCCTTGCCCCGAAGCAGATGTTTTTATAGCTTGGGATAGTGTATAAATAGCCTGGAAAAACTCAACATTTGAAACCTCAGGTTGTGGGGGTTGCTTAGCAGGGATAGTTGGATCTATGGGCTCATTATGTCCCTAAGTCTCGGTGGGTTAACATTCTTCCTGGCAGGACGTCCTCTACCTCTAACAGCTTTTCCTGGAGGCTTGATCACAACTTTGCAATGGGTAAAGCATGAATTAGAAGAGTGATTCATAGAGTTTTAACACTATCGCACAAATGAGATCATGAAAAAAATGTGACTGTTCCTAATGTCCTATAGCTTCCTGCTTATGAATTGTCGTTCACAACACACTCATAAACAAGACTATACTAGACACGACTTCATAGACTCCCTAGGACACTTGAACTCTATGCTCTGACACCAAGTTTCACACCTCGGGAGGGTACCCTAGACATGGCTGTCATGCAGACAATATTGCTAGTCCCCAAGAAAATCACATGGCCTCATCATATTCATTTACTTAACATATATAGCAATTCAGTAGAAGACCCAGATAACAAGTAGTGGGCATTTTATGTTTCAAACATCATATCAAATAAATAGGCTAGTATGAAAGAAACTAGCTCAACAAGAACTTAAATCAACAACTCAACTCAAGTGTATAAAGCCTCTATCACTCATCAAATGGAGCCAATGATAGACCTACAACTACCTCAACTCAAAAGTATACCTAGTCTAGCTCAAGTATGACTTAATAAAGTTACATGAACATAGAATAATGATCCTTCAAAGTAAGGGAGGCTCACCAACACTGTTGATTGCAATAGATACTCAATGATGCGCCTGTAGGTGATCTCTAGTACCTACCTCAATTTTCTTCTTGTTAGTTTTACTTTATAATTTTCTTTGTAGAATTTGTTTTCATTACTAGTTTTAGTTTCTGACTTTGAAAACATGGTAGAATCCTTGTGATTAGCGTTTTCACAAAGTTTTGTTCTAAAAAAGTTTGGTTTTACAAAAGTTTTTCTCTACAAAAGTGTTGTTTACTGCAAAAGTTTTTGTTCAACAAAACTTTTTGTTCAAAGTACTGTAGTAATACTTGTTTAACAACAGCTAGCCACAATATGAATATGTTCTTAATTAGGCTACAAATGTGTGGGTAATACCATTTATAGTTCTGCATGAATTTTGTAAAAAAATCTATTTAAACCATCCTACCTGCACTAGGAAAAGCTTTAACCCGCTTCAAAAATGTTGCATCTAAATTATCAGAATTAATATCTCACATTGTCTGTCACGACCCGAACCTAGGGTCTAGGATTGACATGGCGAATCGGAACTCAAGATCCCCAAACAAGCCTCAAAATATTCATATTCACATCATCGATTCGGAAGCATATACGAATAGTAGACACATAGTTTTAAGGAACGGGAAAGTAGGACTCATGCTAAGGGGATAACATAGGGAAAGGGATTAACATGGATTCACATAACACGTAGCACATAAAGACTAAGGGGCGGGTAACTATGACTCACTCTTTAGAGGAAATATGGGACTTAAGATCGTCTACATTTCCATATCAAAACATACATACTTATCGTAATTCTCATAATCAATCCATAATAGTCATATCCAATGGATAACCATAATCATAGGATTCAAATACAACATGTAACATATAGATAGATTCGACAAGAGTCTAAAAGATGTCCAATAATGCATCTAGACATAAGATAGGACGAGGGCCAAGACATGTCCCGCGCTCACCATCAAAGTAAATAACATAATAAAGTCTTCATAAGTAGAAGAATGGTGGCTTGCCCTTGGAATATAGGACTCACCACAACAAATGTCTCAAATCCGATATAGTAGTCAAATAGTGGAGAAAAGTAATCTCCAATCCCTACATGGTTAGATCATGTAGGAAAAAGTATGCATAGTATGTTTGAATGTACTAAGTATGCGAGATGCAATGCATATGACTTATTAAACCTGCATTTAATGTTAGATGGCAAAGGAACATAATATAAAAAGAGATGTATAGCAAGAGAGATAGTATATGATATTCCATGAAACTAATGATGCATGAAATGCATAAATGCTCATATGTATAGTAGGGATATGACCTCAAACACATTAGTAAGACCAAGCGAGATATTACTTGGAATCCCCTCACCAGTAAAGAGGTGGTCTACTAGCCAAAGGTAAACCATACTTCATCTTATGGGCATCCCATTTCGTATGAAGCAACATTCCTTACGA
>JAOTQR010000001.1:4181721-4227066 GCA_025774065.1 Solanum ossicruentum | reverse complement strand
CCCCCAATCCATCGATGCTAAGTCAAGAAATCTCATGAGAATACTTATACATATACATACTTTCAAAGAGGCAATAGTCGTTTCAAATTCTTCCAATACACATTTAGGCTTAATAGCAAAATCATAGTTCATAATCATGATACTCAAACATAGGAAAAGCTCATTTATATATACAAGATGGTGCAAGCACCCAAAATGCTCAAAGATCCATAGCAATAGAAATTCATGTGATCGCATTCTTACCATAATCAATATCATATCAAAATTATATACATAAACATAATTGGGCTTTACCTACCTCATAGCTTTTATAAAAATCTGTTGTTCATGAATGCATATGCTATGAATAAGATGAGAATAACATAGGTAACATAGATTCAAACCTAAATAAAAAATGCATTGTGTAATTCAAGTAAAGGCATAAGTAAACTTCACATTTAAATAATAATATAGTTTACACATGCCCAAATCAAGTTTTAAAAGGGACATGCATATTCGTTACTTCATAACTTCAATGTAATTCATCATATTATCGCTTAGATGAACTTAAAATCATTAAATAAAGATAGCCCATAAATCAATTGGATTTAATAAATCATAATATTGGATACCCATATTTATAGTAAGTTCAAATTCATGAAAATCACTTGAAAAGAGTTTGAGTCTTCTTGGTTGAAAGGAACAAAGGATCAAAACCCACATACCTTAGCTAATGAAGAAGATTAATGAAGAAATTTGGTGAAAAAATAGCCTTTCCTTGATCCCCAATGTTAATTCTCACAAGCATTATTTTGAGAGAGAGACTTGAGAGAATATTAAATGTGAGGAATGAATTTGAATGAGAGGAATAGAATTTAGGTCATTTGATGGTCTTAAGATAGCATAGGAAGTCATAAAAGACCCTTAGGAGAAGCACCAATTACAAAAGAACCATTAATGAAGAAAAGTAACTTTCCTTTATGGGGGTCCCATGAGGAAGTCTCACGGCCTGTACAAGGTTTCAAGGACCGTGAAGCCCTACTGTGAGGCCTCACTTATGCAAATTTCAGAAAATACTACACAGATAGGCTTTAGAGAACGACCATGACTTCTTGATAAAGTCAAGGTCATGAGTCGGGTAATTACAATTTACCAAACCCAATTTGAGAATTATCACAATTTACCACCAACCTATCTAAGCCATGCGATAAAGTCAAAACAGGAGCAGATGTGAGCCGATCCTTCAAGATCTGAAAACTCTCCTCACATTCACCAAACCATGCAAACTTAACTTACTTTTGAATGAAAATTGGTCAATGGAGATGCAATTGAAAAGAAACCTTTGAAAAACCTTCTTTAATAACCAGCCAACCCAAGAAAAATTCTAATATCTAAAGGAGCAAGCTTGTCAAATAATGCACATCCTTCACCAACTCCCTTTTGACCTCATCTATATGACCAGCTATAACATCTTTCTTTTCTCGATTGCAGTACCAGCCCAAAGTGACTTTCCCTGTTCAGTAGGGAGGGATGAAGATAGGAAATCTCAAGACACATTCCATGGCACGATAAGAATCATAAAAAAGTGAAACATTTCCTAAAATGCCTTATAGCCTCCTACCCATAGATATGGCACAGTTCACACCCATGAATAAGAATCTACTCGATGCAGCATGTTAGACTCTGAGGACCATTTATAAACCTAGTGCTCTGGTACTATCTCTGTCATGACCCGGACCCATGGTCTAGGAGTGACATGGTAAATGGGAACCCGAGAGTCCCCAAACAAGCCTCAAACTAACTATATTCACATCATTAGTTTGGAAGCATACAGGAATCATAAACACATAGATCTATGGGATGGGAAAGTAGGACTCCCACTATAAGGATATCATAGGGAAAAGATTAACATAGATTCACATAACATGTAGCATATAAAGAATAAGGGGCGGGTAAGTATAAATTACTCTGTGGGGGCAATATGGGACGTAAAATCTTCCATATTTCCACATCAAAACATACATAACTATCATAATTCTCAGAATCAATCCATAATAGCCTTATCCAATAGATAACCATAATCAGAGGCTTCAAATACAACACTCAAAGTCAATCTCATTTAGAAAGCCTGATCTCTATCTTTCATCAACTGAATATAGATTCGGTAAGAGTCAATAAGATATCCAACATTGCCTCTAGACATAAGATGTGATGGGGGGTCAAGATATGTTCCGGGCTCACCCTCAAAGTAAATAACATAATCAAGACTTCATAGGTAGAGGAATGATGGCTTGCCCTTAGATGATAGCACTCACCACAACAAATGTTTCAAATCTAATCTAGCCATCAAATGTGGAGGAATGTAATCTCCAATCTGTACATGGTTAGATCATGTAGACAAAAGTATGTGTTAGTACATTTAAATATATTAAGTATGTGGGATGCAATGCATATAACTTAATAAACTTGCATTGAATGTTAGATGGCAAGGGGACATAGTATAGAAAGAGAGGTGCAAAAAGAGAGATCGTATATGATATGCCATGAAACCAGTGATGCATGAAATGCGTTAATGCTCATATATGTAGTAGGGATGTGACCTCAACTAACATGAATTAGACAAGGCGAGTTATTACTTGGAATCCCGATGAACCGGTAAAGAGGTGGTCTACTTTCCAAAGATAAATCATACTTCACCTTACGAGCACCCCTATTTCGTATGAAGCAACCTTCCTTACAGTCACCCTCATTTGGGATAGGATTTTCACAATATATCATATCATACCATATAATACTTCTCCTTATGGGAACCCCTGTTTCAGAGAATTAACCTTCCTTACGAGTACCCCCATTTCATTTAAGATTTTCACATATACCTATGCTTGGCACATAGTTCAAGGAAAGGGAGAGGACCCCCAATCCATCGGTGCTATGTCAATACATCCCACGAGAATACTTATGCATGTACATACTTTCAAACAGACAATAGTCATTTCAAATCCTTCCAATGCATATCTAGGCTCAATAGCCAAATCATAGTTCGTAATCATGACACTCAAACATAGGAATAGCTTATTTACATATGTGAGATGGTCCAAGCGCCCAAAATGCTTAAAGAGACGTAGAAATAGACATTCATGTGATCACATTCTTGCCATAACTAATATCCTATCAATATCATAATCATAAATATAATTGGGCTTAACCCACTTCATAATTTTTATAAAAAATGATGTTTATGAATGCATATGTTATGAATAAGATGAGAATAACAGGGGTAATGTAGATTCATAACTAAATTAATACATTATGTAATTCAAGTAAAGACACAAGTCAAATTCACATTTAAATCATAATGTAGTTTACCCATGCACAAATCAAGTTTTAAAGAGGACATGCATATTCATCACTTCAATGTAATTCATCATATTAGGCTTAATCCAAGATGAAATCATTAAATAAATATAGCACATACATCAATTGAATTTAATAAATCATAATATTGAAAACACATATTTACAGTAAGTTAAAATTCATGAAAATCACTTGAAAAGAATTTGGGTGTTCTTGATTGAAAGAACCAAGAAACAAAACCCACATACCTTAGCTAATGAAGAATATTCAAGAAGAAATTTGGTGAAGAAAGAGTCTTTCCTTGATCCCCAAGCTTAATACCCATTATACTTTCTTGAGATTGTGACTTGAGAGAATTTCAAATGTGAGGAATGAATTTGAATGGAGGAATAGAGTTTAGGCCATTTGGAGGTCTTAAAATAGCATAGGAAGTCACAAAAGACCCTTAGGAGAAGCCACAATAACAAAAAGACCAATTAATGAAGCAACATAACATTCCTTTCCAGGGGTCTCTGAGGAAGTCTCATGGTCCGTACAAGGTTTGACGGACCATGAAACCCTCCTATGAGACCTTACTTAGGCAAATTTCAGAAAACACTACGCAGACGCATTTTACGAATATGGACATAACTTCTTAATCTGAACTATGTGGTGAAACCTGATGCATTGAAAAGGTAATTCAAAGATACAATTTGATAGGTCATGGACCACCCAATTCATTCTGACTGATGAGATATGACCCTTTAAAGTTGACCCTTCTACCATTTCTTGTGAAGAGCTTAGCCAATGGAATTCCTTTGTACTTGGCTTGATGTAGGAGACTCATGATGACCTTGAACCACATAAATAAGGTTTAATTGAAGGCTTGAAATTAAGATTAGCTTGAGCTTGAAAATTCCATACTTTGAAAAATTCGACAAAAGTAAGCAACAGTTGGTCTCATGGTCCGTACCAAGCTATACGGACAGTGCACTTCTCCATACCACCTCATTTAGAAAATTCTTCACACAAGGTTCTGAGAAGGTGATCCAATACTTGGAAACCATTTCACTTCGGAGCCCATATGGAAGGCCATATAGGCCATTTCACCCTACATGTGCCATGTACTTAGCCGTGTCACCACACTTGGCCCCAAAATTGTGGGATTCCAAGCTAAGGCCACCACACGGTCTGTGAAGTGTCACACAGACTATGAGGAGTCGAAGTGTGGTGTGACTTAGTTTAAAACTCCACTTTTTAGGGGCTAACACTCCACAATAGGCCAAGGGCCACTACATTGAGGTCCCACACGTGTTGTGTGGCCTCACACGGACTGTGAGGGCTTCCATGGATCGTCACTTTGGTCCAAAACTTCTCAAAACCAAAATTTTCAAGATTTGATGATATCATACAATGTTCGGGGTCCTTACATGGTCGCTCAACTATGGACTCTTTTTATAAAAAGTCAATCAACTTCACTTTTTAACTCAAAAGACACTCAAATATGAGTTCCTTATGTAGAAAGCCACTGAACTTTAATTTTTACTCAAACATCACTCAACTATAGGCTCATAGAAAATTACTCAATTATAAGTACTTTACTTACAAAGTCACTCAACCTATTTAATTAATGTTTTCAATAAAATTTTGTTGACATGTAATATTTTAAACAAAAATTTTAAAAGTGAAAAGATATTCTTTAAATCATTTAACGTAACCTAACCCGCTAAAAATATAATAATAGGTATTTTATTTTATGCATTTTCTCTTAAATTATTCTCATGTAGCATCCAAAATAAATTAAAAAACCATCCGACCGATCTCTTAAAATTCAAAAATAACACTAATGCACAAGCATATAGTTCAACAAGCCATTGGCATATACTGGATATGAAAAAAAAAATGTTAAATTGCACATATAAATATTATAATTGGCTCGTATTATATTATTGTAATGATTTTAAAAAACCATTTAAACAATAGTACTGAAAACTCGAGAGAAAGAAACTTAATGCCATCATTGAATACCTTGAAGATTATCTTCATCAGCAAGAATAATCAGTACAATAGTATAATACGAGCCAATTATAATATTTATAAATTCAATCTAACTTTTTTTTTCATATCCAGTATGTACCTATGGCTTGTTGAAATATATGCTTGTGCACTTGTGTTATTTTTGTTTTTTTAGAGATCAGTCGGATGCGTTTCTTATTTATTTTGGAGGGTTACGTGAGAATAACTTAAGAAAAAATGGGTAAAATAAAGTAACCATTATTATATTTTTAGTTGCTCAGGTTAAGTTAAATGATAAAGAATATCTTATTATTTTTTAAAATTTTAATTTAAAAAATTACATGTCAACAAATTTTACTTTAAAAATTAATTAAATAGGTTGAGTGACTTTGTAAGTAAAACATTTATAATTGAGTGATTTTCTATGAGATTATAGTTGAGTGACTTTTGAATAAAAATTAAAGTTGAGTGATTTCTATGTAAGGAACTCATATTTGAGTGACTTTTGAATTAAAAAGTAAAGTTGAATGACTTTCTATGAAAAGAGTACGTAGATCAGTGATTATGTGAGATATTAACTCAAAAAAAATCTCCAAACTGCTTTTGTACCACGAAGAATGTTAGGGACAATGTAATTTTAAGTCATGAACTGGTGAAAGGGTATGGTAGGAAGGGCATCTCACCTAGATGTATAATGAAGATATGCAGAAATCTTATGATCAGTTGAATGGCAATTCCTTGAGGATGTGATGAGTGGAGTGCATATACCTGTGAAGTTCATCAAATGGATCATAGCATGTATTGGAACTGTGACTTATTCAATACTGGCTAATGGAGTACCTAGTCCTGAATTTAAGGCAAAGAGAGGGGTGAGACAAGGGGATTCCTTATCCCCTTATCTCTTCACTCTTCCTATGGAATACCTAACTAGGTTATTGAAGCATCTAAAGGACAAGAAAAGATTTAAATAGAACTCCAGATGCCAAAAGCAGAGCATAATCCAAATCAGCTTTGCAGATAATCTTCTGTTGTTTAGTAGAGTTGATATGCATTCAGTTAAGATGTTGTTTGATCTCTTCCAAGAGTTTTCAAATACTTCAGGACTGGTTGCAAATCAAAAATAGAGTAATGTATACTTTGGAGGTGTAATAGAAACACAACAGGAAGAAATACTGAGCTATACAAGGTTCAAGACGGGAATACTACCTTTTAGATACGTGGGAGTGCCATTAAGTACAAAAAAGCTTACAATTAACCAGTGTCAACAACTACTAGATAGAATGTTGCAAAGTGTACAAAAATGCAGTGTCAAGTTTCTATCCTCATAGAAGATTGCAACTGATCCAATGTGTATTGCTATACATCAAGAATTTTTGGTCTCAAATATTTCTCATACCAAAGAAAATCTTGCAACAGGTAAAAACCATATGCAAGATATTCTTACGGAATGGAGAAGAAAGCAATAGAGGGAAAATATTACTATCCTGGGGAACAATATGTCAACCTAAAGTAGCAGGTGGACTCAACATAATGGACATATAGACCTGGAACAATGCTGTAATTCTCAAGATGCTCTGGAATATAGCAAACAAGAAGGACAAGCTTTGGGTGATACATGTACATGCAAATTACTTAAAGGGGAAGAATCCATGGGAAGTTCAATCAAATCAAACTTCATGGGTGATTAAGAAAATATTTCAAGGGGGAAAATGGCTTGAGGATGCTGAAGTGAATAAAGAAGAAATATTACAAGCTGGTACTTACAACATCAAGAAAATATACAGCAAGTTGAGGGGAGAGTACAGGAAGGTCCCATGGAGAAACATGGTATGCAACAACCTTGGCAAACCTAAATTGAAATTCATCCTCAACCTAGTAATACATGGAAATCTCTACACAAGAGACAAGTTGGAGACATGGGGAATAATAGTAGATGCAACATGATCATTATGTAATATTGCAACTGAGAGTCATCAACATTGATTTTTTGAGTGCACAGAAACAAGCAAGATACAGAAAAACTATTGAAATGGATGAACGTAACAATACGTGTGCAAGGGTGGTTGGAAGAAATGGAATGGGCAAAAATACATGCATCTGGGAAAGCAGTAACATCAAAACTATATAGAATGGTGTTGGCAGCTGAGATATACTTTGTGTGGTAGGAGAGGAATAGTGTATTTTTCAAGAACAAGAAGCATAGTATAGAGACAATCATGAGACAGTGTATCCAAGAAGTCTATTGTAGAAGTAGTATGTATCCCAAATTGGCTACTCTTATGCCAAAATTTAATTACTATCCATAGTCTAGTTTAGGAGCTTTCCTGGAAGAGGATTTAGAAGTGAGCTCTGAGGTTGGGAATGTCCAAACCCAGAGCTTCAAAGTTGGTTAACTTGACGATCGGGTAATAAAAAAAATAGTTACCAAAAAAAATCCATAAAATCTCGAATATTCCAATACTTGAAAGCGCGTCTCTTCCTAGTTCTTTTCAAGACAAGTTTAACCACAGGTGAACAGTAATCAGTCACTCCTTCAGGTCTTATATTCACTAATATTGAGGCATATGTCACCCTTCACTTGACTACTGAGAGTCATTTCTCACATTTGTAGCTGATGAATTAACATCAATATTCTCATCAACATGAGGTTCCATGTTAGGTTGAGACAAAATCTTTGAATAACTTATCCTACTATTAGTTATCCTGAAATTGTAGTATTATTTTTATCACGCATTGAAGGTGAGGATAACAATTAAGGGATAACTTGTTCCCAAAATAAACAAGCCTGAAGAGACGAAAAAATGCAAAAAAGATACATGCTATGAAACATTATCCATAGAGCGGATTATGCTATCGTGTTCATCTCATTACCATATATTTTCTGTCAAATTCAATATACTCTTATACTTATATAATGACATGGCTATTAACACACAATATATTCAGTACATTTGTTTCCTATGTTTTTTTCATTTCCTCAAAAAACATACAAGTGATCATCCTCTCGCAGAGCAGCCAAATCGTCGACTTGGGATCCATCTTCCATGACAATAGTAGTTCCTCTTCTCCCAAACCTACTTTCTGCATCCACAAAATTATATATTTAGACATGAATTGTGTCCTTAATCTGTCACTATATAACTCATAGGTAACATAACTTTTCATAATCTGTAGCTAAATAGATTGATGAATGATGGAAATAACCTAGAAGGGGAACGAATTCAAAATGTTACAAGATGAGTTCTACAAGTAATATTTCAAAATGAATGTACTATCACCTGCTAATTAAAAGATTTTCAACTGAATCGGATATATGGATTAGTTTTCCTGAACTTCCTCCCCATTTTGGCTTATGATCAAGGTGATGTACATGAATTATCACTCATGTAGGAGGAATCTTTGATAGCGTGGAGTAATTGGGATATTTGTGCACACAAAAATGAGGGATTAAAATCAGTGCAAAACCAAAATATAAAATATAAAAAAATAAACACGCAATGAAGTTTAATGGAAGCCTTCAAGTTGATGAGATATTGAACCCATTTCCAATGAGCTACCCTCGCCACTATATCCAATATATATGCCGTCAAGATATTTATATGTAACGCACGGTAAAATTGCCAAAATAATACCTAGAGGAGGGACGTGTGGATAATGTGTCTTCGCATGCTCCATTTGCTAATCCGAGACTAGATTTGCAATCAACACGAAAAACTGAGTGCGGACATGACATTGTTCAATTTTTAGAGCAACATGGTCAAAAATCAATTTTTCGATTCAAAAATCAAAATAGTGTGAGTATGTGTTAGTGCCGCGACACGCCTTGTTTGCGGATCCATACTTATATTTTTTTCAAAATATTCGTCCAAGATTGAACAAAACTCATTCAAGAAATTTTGGCATTTATAAGTTGGAATTTTTCTTTTAATCCGTGAGGGACATTCTAGATGTTTTTCAACCACTCATAAATGCAAAACATGATTAATTAAGTCAGTTTTAGTCAAAAAAGGGTTTCTAAACCCCATTCTAAAGTCCCAAATGCACAAACTATGCTAGAGTTCTTGAAGAAAATAAGAGGAGGAGTAAGGGTTTCGAGTGCAAGGTTGAAGTGAGCGAGGGTTTCAAGGGAAAGGTTGAAGTTTTCTTGAATTCCAGGTATTTAAGTCTACCTAAAGTGTTAGATTATGTTCATCCATGCGCCCCTTCATCTCTTTGAGTTAAGATTTATGAGTATTAATTGCATATTCTCAATCTTGTGAATCTTGAGTACCAAATTCTTGTACATGACTGAGTTCTCACGATAATATTTGGGTTAATTTATGAATCGCATTGTTATTACCATGAAATATGCACGTGATTCAAATGCTTGACTCCCAGCCCTAAAATTGAGTAATTTCTTTGCTTGCTACTAAATTGAGAAATGTGAATTTAACTTACTAAACCAAGTAAATTGAACCTGATAAGTATGTTTCTTGTGTCGTATATGCATGTGAGGAAAATCTACAATGTCTTATGTGTTGATCATGAATGATATGATTTCACATGACCGTAATTTGTGAGAGTTTTGCATGATGTGAATTGGAGTCTTGAGTTGCATTGCATGAATGATGGTCTTGAGTTATTGAGTTGCTGAGTAATTTAGTTGAGTTATTGAGAACTGAGTTGACTTATTGAGATGAGTTAAAGATTTGAGGTTGGATTAATTCTCATGAACACATTTTAGTCTTGGAAGGAGTATTAAGGGCTAAGTTGGGCGATTGAGAACCACCCCAGAACTATGTTTTCTAGTGTAGGATAGTCGTGCAGTTAACTCTAGCGGCTCATGTCCCAATAGATGGACATTCTCATTGGATCTAAGAGAGTGGTAAAGGTTGACGTGCTTCACCATTGCAAGTTTAGGGTGGACATGGCAACGACGCCTTCTTGTTGTACATCATCATATAAATAGTAGGGTGGAGAGTTATGTCGGTTAGAGAAACTTCCAAGCAAACACTTGAGTTGAGCATATCACGAGTCTTTCTAACTAAGTTTCACAAATTACTAAATCTACAAGGGAATGGTTTTCAAACATTAAATTTGCATCATGTTACCTGAGTTGAGTTATGAGATGAGTATTTGCGTCTTGAGTCGATTCATATGTCTTAATCTAAAGCTTAATTGTTTCTTGAGCTATTATCATACTGTACATTCCATGTACTAGCGCCACTCAAACAGGAGATAGAGGAATTCAGCAGCTGCATTGTTAAGGTTCAGAGTCCCGAGTTCTAGAGCATTGGTAAGCCCTCCTTGCTATTCCGAGGAGCCTGTCTTTATTTATTCAGTTTCCTTATTTTCTTTAGTTGGGCAGCCATGTCTTGTCATGGCACCTTCTAGACATTTAGATGTAGAGGATTCATAGACTTAGAGTGGAGTATTATTGAGTATTTCATATTCAAACTTGACTAATTTACAATACTGTTTATAATATCTCTGTCTTTTCTTTAAATGTTATCATTGAGTATTCTATCTGTTAAGTAAGATGTGACAATGAGGCCAAGTGGTTCGCTCGAGGACTTGTCTTTGAGTGCTAGCCATGCCTAGGGTACCCTCTCGGGGCATGAAAACTTGGTATCAAAGTACAAAGTTCAAGTGTCCTAGGGAGTCTATGAAGTTGTGTTTAGTATAGTCTTGTTTATGGGTGTGTTATGCACCACATTTCACAAACAGGAGGCTATAGGATATTAGGAATGGTTACACTTCTTTGGTATTCTGAGTTATGTGATACAGTTTAACTCTATAGAGTTTTTGTCTAACTCATGCGTTACGCATTTGTTGATCATGCCTCCTAAGTGCACAACAGCCCAATGAGATGCCTGAATCCCAAACACTAAGAATCTTCTATCTAAGGCACCTACCCAAGTAAGAGTGAAGAGACAGCATCGACCTTCCCGAGCTGCTGAGGCTTCACAGGTACCTCTTACTCAGCCAGCCTCCACTTTTGAGGCATACTTTAGAGGGGCCATTGCGATGCTCACCTAGCTAGTGGCCTCGCAGAGCAACAACCGAGGTCTCCAATCCTCTAGATCTAATTCCCAAGAGCCCACAACTGCCACTAGGCTTAGAGATTTCTTGAGGATGAACCTGCCAGTCTACACGGGATGGAAGGTTGAGGAGGACCACAAAATTTTATCTATGAGATGTGCAAGGTCTTGAGGTCAATGCATGCGATTGAGCTTAAGGGAATTGAACTTGCCTCCTATTAGCTTAAAGATATGGCGAATGTCTGGTATAACAAATGGGAAGATAATCAGGGTGAGGATTCTAAACTTGGTGAGTGGAATTAGTTTGAGAGTGCTTTCCTTGACCACTTTTTTCCCCAAGAGTTGAGGGAGGCAAATATTGAAGATTTCGTGCACTTGAAGCAAGAGGGGATGACCGTCAAGGAGTACGGTCTCAATTTTATTAAGCTTTCCCGGTATGCTCTAGAGATGGTCCAGGATATAAGAGCAAGGATGAGAAAGTTTATGCATAGATTGGATAAACTTGTGAAGAGAGAGTGTAAGGAAATACTGATTCCAAGCATGGACAACTGCAGAATCATAGTGTATGCCCAACAAACAAAGAAGGATAAGAAGAACGATTGAGAAGAACACTTGATTAAGAAAGCCAAGAATACATAGAATGAGCCTAGCCAACACAAGTGGGATAAGGGAGACAGATCTTACTTTTAGAAGAAGCATTCAGGTATGCACCATCGTCAACCAATGTACCAGCCCCAAACATCCATTATGGTCAGAAATCTCAATGGTAGTCAAACTTTAGAGCACAGGGTTCACAGGCTAGTGTGACCCTTGGCATAAGAGGGAAACCACCTTGTGGGAAGTGTTTCAGGATGCATTCAAGAGAGTGCATGGATGGAGGAAATGGTTGTTACAAGTGTGGCCAGACTCGTCACTTCCTGAGAGACTGCCTACTTTGGGGCAATAGAGCACAATCATCCGCTAGCATGCCACTACCAAGGGTAACCAAAAGGGTGCCACACCAGGGATAAGTTGAGGAATAAACTTTCTTTATGCCATGGGGAACACACAGTACCAAGAGGTTGCACCAGATGTCATGACGGGTATGCTCTCAATCTTTACCTTCGATTATTATGCTTTGCTCGGTCAAGGGAAAATAGTGTCCTTTGTGACAACATATATGGCTAGGGAATTTGAGATTTCTCTTGAGTGTTTACTTGAGCCTTTCCCTATTTCCACTCCAGTTGGTGAGTCCATCATATCCAAGAGAATTTATAGAAATTGTATAGTGTCTATCTACCATAGGGATGCTCTGTTGATCTAGTTGAGTTAGAGATAATTGACTTTGACATAATTCTTGGTATGGACTGGCTTCACACCTTCTATGCCTCTAGTTATTAGAACCTAAACTGTCAAGTTTCAGTTTTCAAATGAGCCTATTATAGAATAGAGGAGAGATTCTGTTACACATAAGGGCAAGTTTATTTCCTATCTTAGAGCTAGAAAGTTAATCTCCATAGGGTACATCTACCACTTTGTGCAAGTCATATCTGATAATGTTGAGCCTTCTACTCTCAAGTCAGTACCAATTGTGAGTGAGTTCCTAGAAGTGTTTCCTGAGGATCTACCTGGAGTCTATCCTGATAGGGAGATCAACTTTGGGATTGATGTTCTTCTCGATACCCTGCCTATCTCAATTCCACCTTATAGGATGGCCCTTGGTGAGTTGAGAGAGTTGAAGAAGCAGTTGAGGGATTTGTTTGAGAAGGGTTTTGTCAGGCCAAGTGTTTCTCCTCAGGGTTCTCCTGTTGTATTCATGCAGAAGAAAGATGGGTCTCTTAGAATGTGCATAGATTATAGGTAACTTAACAAGGTCACAATCAAGAATAAATATCCTCTCCCAAGGATAGATGATCTGTTTGACCTTCCTCTTGCTTCACAATGATAGACGTCAGATCGGGCTACCATCAGTTGAAAGTGAGGGAGTGTGACATTTCAAAGACATCCTTCAAGGATATGGTAACTTTGAGTTCTTGGTCATGTCCTTTGGGTTGACGAACACACTTGTAGCTTTCATGGATTTGATGAATAGAGTGTTTAAACCATATCTCGATATGTTTGTAATCGTTTTCATCGACAGCATATCAGTATATTCAAAATAAGAGGAGGAGCATGCCAATCACATCAGAGTTGTCCTTTAGACCCTTAAGGACAATGATTGAATGCCAACTCAAAATGTGAGTTTTGGCTAAATTAGTAGCATTCCTAGGCCATGTTGGCCTGGATGATAGTATTAGCATAAATGCTCAGAACATAGAAGAGATTAAGAACTAGCCCAGGCCGACCTCTCCAACTAACATAAGAAGTTTCTTGGGGTTGGGGGGCTACTACCGTAGGATTGTTCATGAGTTTTCTTCACTATCCGCACTATGACTAGATTGACTCAAAAAAAAGGTCAAGATTCAGTGGTCTAAGGAATGTGAGAAAGCTTCCAAGAGTTGAGACTAGATTGACTACTGCACCAGTTTTGACTTTGCCCGATGGGACGGAGGACTTTGTGATATATTGGATGTGCAAGAGTTGTGTTAGGTTGTGTATTGATGTAGAGAGGGAAGATGATAACCTATGCATCCAAATAGCTTAAGGTTCATGAGTGGAACTATCTGACCTATGATCTTCAGTTGGCGGTGGTGGCGTTTTCACTTAAAATCTGGCGCCACATGCATGTGGATGTGTTCACCGACCATAAGAGTTTACAATATGTTTCAGCCAAAGAAAGCTCAACTTGAGACAAAGAAAATGGTTGGAGTTGCTCAAGGATTATGACATGATTATTCTTTACCACCTAGGTAAAGCTAATATTATTGCTGATGCTCTTAGCAGGTTGTCAAAGGGTAGCATTGCCCATGTGAAGGAAGAAAAGAAAGAGTTAATGAAGAAAGTGCACAAACTAGCTCGATTAGGCGTTTAACTTGAGGAAAATGACAAGGGAGGAGTCAATGTCCTAGGTGGGTCTGCATCATTCCAAGTAATAAAGGTGAAAGAGAAATAAGATTGAGATCCTGTCATACTCCAATTGAAGGAGGTTGTCCATAAACAGAAAGTGATGGTCTTCTCCTAAAAGGGGGAGATAGGGTGTTGAGGTACTAGAGTTGGTTATATGTCCTTGACGTTTATGGGGTAAGAGAGAATCATGGCTGAAGCTCATAACTCAAGGTATTCTATTCACCCTGGCTCTACCAAGATGTATAACAACTTGAGGGAAGTCTATCGGTGGACTGGGATAAAGAGGGATATCATTGAGTTTGTTTCTATATGCCCGAACTATCCACAAGTTAAAGTTGAACATCAATGACTATGTGGATTGGCACAGAACTTTGAGATTATTAAGTGAAAGATGGAGATGATCAACATGAATTTCATTATCAATCTACCAAGGTCTCGTAAGCAACATGATTTTATATGGGTGATCGTGGATAGGATGACCAAGTCGACTCACTTCTTGGAAGTCAAAACAACCAACACGGTGGATTAGTATGCCAAGTTGTATATCCGGGAGATTATTAGATTGCATGGAATTCCATTGTCTATTATCTCGGAGAGGGGAGCTCAATTCACCTCCCAGTTTTGGAGATCCTTCCAGAAGGGATTGGGTATGAAGGTAAATTTGAGTAGGGCCTTTTATCCTTAGACTGATGGTCAGGCAGAGCGCACCATTAAGACATTAGAGGATATGTTGAGAGCTTGTGTCCTTAATTTCAAGGGGAATTAGTATGACCATCTTCCATTGATTTAATTTGCATATAGAAATAGGTATCATGCAAGCATTCAAATAGCCCTCTATGAGGCCTTGTATGAGAGGAGATGTATATCGCCAAGTGGTTTAAGGTAGGAGATGTAGAGTTGATTAGACCTAACCTGGACCAGTCCATGGAGAAGGTGAAGGTTATTAGAGAGAGGTTGAAGACTACATAAAGTAATCAAAAGTATTACACCGATATGACAAGAAAAGAGTTGGAGTTCGAGCTATATGATTGGGTATACTTGAAAGTGTCATCTATGAAGGGTTTCAAGAGGTTCGAGAAGAAGGGAAAATTGAGTCCTCGCTATATTGGTCCCTATCAAATAGTGAGGAGTATATGGAATGTTGCTTATTAATTATAATTGACCTTCGAGTTTGATGGAATTCACCCTATATTCCACATTTCGATGTTGAAGAAGTTCATGGGAGATCCTTCTTTGGTGAGCCCTGTGGAGAGAACTGGAGTAAAGGATAGCCTTTCCTATAAGGAAATACTAGTCCAAATCCTTGATCGACAAGTTTGCAAGCTAAGGAACAAAGAGATAGCCTAAGTCCTATGGAGGAATCAATTTATTGAGAAAGCTACGTGGGAAGTGGAGGAAGACATGAGAGCTAAATACCCACATCTATTCTTGCCCACCGAGGAGAATATTGAAGGTAATGTCCCTATCCTTGACTTAATCGATGCTTTTTGAGTTAATGCATCTATCCTTGAGTTTGAGTAGAGTTAATTAAGGTCAATGATGAGTCAAAAGAGTTTAAGTTATTGATTGAGTAATGAGATGAGTCTTGAGCCTAATTTTTCTTTCACACCAACCTCTGCTCGTCATTCGAGTACAAATGATCCTAAGGGAGAGTGATGTAACTCCCGATAAAATTATCAAAATACCTCAAGAGGAGGGACGCAGGCACAATGCATCTTCCCATACTTCATTTGCAAATCCAAGATTGGATTTGCAATTAGCACTAAACTGAGTGGGAAAATGGCCTCGTTCAATTTTTAGAGCAACCTAATTGAAAAATTATTTTTAGATCCAAAAACCAAAACAGTGAGTATGCGTCAGGGCCACGACGCGCATTGGTCGTGGACCAATACTTATATATTTTTCAAAATTTTTGGTATAGATTGGAAAAGCTCATTCGGAGAATTTTTTAAAAAAATTGTACTACTTCGCGCCTAGTCCGTGTCGTGGATTAGGACTTTTTAAGTCAATATTTTTCTTTTAATTTGTGAGGGGCATTCTAGACATTTCACAACCCCTCATTAACGCAAATCATGATTAATTAGGGCATTTTTACTCGAAAAAGGGTTTCTAAACACCATTGTAAAGTCCCAAATGCACAAACTAAGTCAGAGTTCTTGAAGAAAACAAGCGGAGTGAGGGTTTGAGTGCAAGGTTGAAGTTTTCTTTAATTCCATTCATGTTAGGCCACATAAACCATTGGATTATTTTTCTTCCACGTGCCCCTTCGTCTCCTCAAGTTAAGATTTATTGCATATTCTCAATCATGTGAATCTTTCAGTCCTAAATTGTTGTACATATCTGAGTTCTCATGAAAATATTTTAGTTAATTTATGAATTGCATTGTTATTACCATGAAATATGCATGTGATTCGAATGCTTTACCCCAATCCCTAAAATTTAGTAATTTCTTTGCTTGCTACTAAATTGAGAATTGTGAGCTTATCTTACTAAACCAAGTAAATTGAACCTGAGAAGTATATTTCTTGTTTTCTATATGCATGTGATGAATATCTACTATGTCTTATATGTTGAGGGTGGATGATATGATGTCACATGATCGTAATTTGTGAGAGTTTTACATGATGTGAATTAGAGTGTTGAGTTGCATTGCATGAATAATGGCCTTGAGTTATTGACTTGTTGAGTAATTGAGTTAAGTTTTTGAGAACTGAGTTGACTTGATTGAGATGAGTTGAAGAGTTGAGCTTGAGTGTCTTTTCAAGAACACCTTTTAGTCTTGGAAGGAGTATTGAGCATCGAGTTAGGTGATTGAGAACAACCTTGAACTACGTTTGCTGTATAAGATAGTCTTGCTGTTAACTCTGGCGGCTTGTGTCCCAATAGATGGACATTCTCTTTGGATACGAGAGAGAGGTAGAGGTTGATGTCCTTCAACGTGGCAAGTTTAGGATGGACGTGACAATGACGTCTTCTTGTTGTACATCACCATACAAATGGAGGACTGGAGAGTTATGTCGGTTAGAGAAACGTCCAAGCAAACACTTGAGTTGAGCATATCATGAGCCATTCAAACTAAGTTACACTAATTACTAAATCTATTTAAAAGGCATGGTTTTCAAACTTTAAACTTGCATCATGTTACTTGAGTTGAGTTATGAGATGAGAAGTTTAGTCTTAAGTCGAGTCATATGTCTTAGTCTGAGCCTTATCTGTTTCTTCATCTATTTTACATGCTGTACATTCTATGTACTGATGTCGCTCGGCACTGCATCACTTCATCATGCAGATACAAGAGATAAAGGACTTCAGCAGGTACATAGCTGAGGTTCAGAGTCCCGAGTTGTAGAGCATTGGTGAGCCCTCCTTACTATCAAGAGGATCTTATCTTTATTTATTTAGTTTCATTATTTTCTTGAGTTGGGTAGCCATGGCTTGTCATGACACCTTCTAGACATTTAGATGTAGAGGCTTCATAGACTTAGAGTGGAGTATTACTGAATATTTCATATTCAGACTTGACTATTTGCGAAATTGTTTATGATATCTCTGTCTTTTCTTTAAATGTTATCATTGAGTATTCTTCTGATGTTGAGTAAGACGTGACAATGAGGCCAAGTGGTTTGATCGAGGACTAGAAATAGTCTTTGAGTGCTGAACACACCTGGATTACCCTCCCGGGGCATGATATTATAGGTAAGCCTTATTAAATATAAGATTTTGTAATATGGAAAATAAGATAGGTTACATGCTATAACATATGGATGTAAAGTCATGACATATAACTTCAGACTCAATTTTTTTATAGGAAGAGTGAACTTTCTTGGACATCCGCGAACATTGGTTCCAAGTGAAGTAGCACAAACTTACCATTTTCTTGTTGGTCTTCTATGCCGGCATCATTCACTGAGGCTTCCTGCAAGAAAAATGAGAATATGATATAAAGTTACTCAAAAGATTTGGACTCTGTATCTTGATTTGGTTGCGGTAATTATAAAATTAGCTTGTTCTACATGTTACATGTTAACTATGCCATGAAATAACAAAATTCTTATTAACAATTTGGCCTAACCTTTATATTTATCTGTAAAATATAATTTGGATGCTTAAGCTATGATACGTTGTGATGAGCACCTGAACTATATGAGAATGTGTTCCTATTAAACACTTCCGACTTTAATTTTGAAAAAGTGTATGCGCGTTTATTCAAGCCCCCATTACACAGTAGATAAGTTAATCATTTAATTACATGCATTAGCCTCAATCAGTTGTGAAACCTCATGTTATTCTAATTGATGCTCATGCATATGATTAAAGGAGGTGGCATATCCAATTATGTGGGAACTTGAATACACGGAGAAAGTTTAATGCGAAAATGTCTAATAGAAAACATTATTATATCGTCAAGAGGTCAACAGAATATGTCATAATTTGAGTGTTTACATGAAATTTATTGACAAATTTAAAAGACTGTCCATGCATTTAGCCTTAACATTTTTCATTAACATCACAATACATCTTCAAATTAAGTACTCAATGAATTTAACTTAATCATATTCCATTTCTAGGTTTTGCAAGTTAGTGACAAAAAATTAAATTACCTTGCTAATTAAGTCATCAAGAAATTCTGATACTAACAGCATCTCTGCTAGCTCTTCATTTTTCAATCCCTTCAAATGCTGATATAACACCACAAATTAAGATTAGCAAGCAACAAGTGTGATATGCAACTACGAGTTATTATCTTAGAAAGCCATCTTTCTTTTCAATTTTGAATTTCATTGACAAAGAAAGTGACTTTTTATAATACTAAGATTTATATCAACTCATACAATTAGATATAGGGGGAAATGGATAATGCACATGAATAAAATTATTGAGAATAATATTTCCATCTTCTTCAAGGGGCTGTGCCAATTGCTTGAAATGATAATGACTAATACGAACAACTTGAGAAAGCCTCTTGGTTCTCATTGTGAAAGGCTGAGGGATATTGAATATTAGACCTATTTCCCCAAACATTTGTTGAGACCCCAACTTGGATAGATACTGTCAACACCAAGAATAATTGGGAAAAAAAATTATAAGACATATATAATACATCAAAAAAAATTGTCATGATTTAAATATTATATGAGTTCTAAATTTTAAGATACAACAGCAAATGCTAGTTGGACTTTGAATTTAGTTTCTTTATTTAATTTAATTAATTTTTTTAACACAAACAAATATTTAGATTAAAGTTATTGAATTCAACAGAACCGACATATTTTGTAGTATTAGATATCTCCATTACACTGGCGAAGATTCTATTTTTTAGAATGGTCATTGTTATAGGTCACTAGCTCAAAGCAGGAAAACCTGCACAAAATCTAAATGAAAAACTAGACGATCAAACTATGAGCGCCAACAAGTCATAAATGACCTGGAGTCCTTATGGAAAAGCTCTAACCGACGAAAATGAAATAGTAGCCAAAAAATGATATCGAGACTCATTAAGATATCCACTACCAAAAGAACTTTCATCTATGAAAATAAAGATAAAAGACATATCTGAGGGCTCAAATAGGTTGAGTTACTGCTCTTGGATCTTTTTTTCAGTCACCCAATTAACTCCTCACCTAGATGATGTCTCCAACAAACTTTAACAACATGAATGGCTCTACGGACAAAGTTTTTTAACATCTCTAACTAAAATGACAATTGGCTCCTCAACAATGGTAAGGGAGTCATCCAACTAAGCTGAATTATACTAGAGCACATAAGATTCGTCTTGAATGTATCTACACAACATCAAGAAATGAAAGACTAGATGGATGGTTGAAAATCTAGAAGGGAGCGCCAACTCATAAGAAATATCATCAACTCCTCTTATGATCTCAAATGTCCCTATATATTAGGGCTAAGGTGGCCCTACCTCTCAAATACCATTGTGCCCTTCAAGGGAGAAACCTATAGTAATATATACCTGATCGCTAATAGAAAAGAACAACGGTCAATGCCTGTGGTTAACATAACTGTAGCTAGTGCCTTCAGTGAGCTATCTCCAGCCCATCATGAATCACCTAGACTCTAGCTAGAGTCTCCTGATGAAAACTTTTACTATATGTCCTATCCTTTAAGTACTTAAACCAACCAACTGGAGAACGAAGATGCCTACCATATAAGGCCTTAAATGGGGTTATCGAAATACTTAAGCGATAACTATTATTATATGAGAACTTCACCAAGAGAAAAAACTGATCCCACTCACCTCCAAACTCCAACAAATAGGCCCGCAACATGTCCTCAAGGACTTAATTGTACATTATGACTGGCCTTCAATTTGTGGGATGAAAGCATTGTTGATATCACCCCGAGTACCTAACTTTGTCTCGAAATTCCTTTAAAAAGTAGATGCGAACTGAGGCCCTTGTTCTAAAGTAATATATATCAACATCCCATGAAGATGAACTATCTCTTAAATGTAAACATGGATAATCGCTCTAGACTTTAAGAATATAGAACTAGGAGGAAGTAGGCTGACTTGGTAAGTCGACAATGATGACCCAAATGTCGTCAATACCTCTGGAAGTCGAGTGTAATCCCATGAAGAAGTCCATAGTGATAAACTCCCATTCCCACTCAGAAATAGGCAATCTTTGAAACTCTCCACTAGGCCTCTGATGCTCATCCTTCACCTACTAGCAATTAATGCAAAGAGACACATAGGCAATCATATCTCTTCCCATACCATCCTACTAGTAATGCATCTTTATATTATGACATATCTTTGTAGTTTTCGATTGGATATAATATCTGGAATCATAGGCCTTATGAAGAATCAACTATACAAATAAAGTTTATAACTCTAGGAACACATAAACGACTAGCAAATGACAATACCCCATCGTAACCTATAGGTCCTGACCTCCACTACCATACAATACCCTGTTATATAGTTCTAACAATGACTCATCCTCCAGTTGTCGGGCACAAATCTGATCAAGTAAAGAAGATTGAGCACCTACAAAGGCTAATACATATCTGGAGACTGAAATATCCAATCTAACCATCCTATGATCTAAAGACTGCATGTCCAAGGCTAGGGCTCTCTCCATAATACAAAAATAAGCCAAGTTACCCATACTTCCTATTGACACAAGGCATTCACTACTACATTTGTATAGCCCAAATAATAGGGAGTAGAGAGACCATAGTCTGCCAAAAGCTTAACCTAGTGCCACTATACAAAATAAAGATACCTCTATGCTTAATATGCTAAAGGCCATGATGATCAATGTAAATCTCACAGTGAACTCCACATAGATAACACCTTCATATCTAACTTTAAGTCATGAGTAGGGTAGTTACACTTGTGAGCTCTTAATTGCCCCAACATATATGCAATGACTTAGTGCTGCTATATTAATACACACCCAAACTGGTACCATGTGCATCCAAATATATAATGAATCTCTTTCCCTAAACTGGAAGAGTCATGAAAAAAGTGGTGGTAAGCATCTCAGTAAGCCTACAAAGTTTCTCTTACGGAAAATCATCACTGTAACTGCCATGATTATACAACACATTGCCAAAGGCATCTAATACCTTTCTAGGATAAGAGATGAACTTAATTTATGGATTCATCTCATAGGCCATCTCAAATATGAGTGAGGATTTGTACAAGTTTGGTACGGTCCTATCTTACCTGGCTCCATAGTTTATGGGTTATAGTTATCATTACTCTTACCCATATCAATGCTCAATATCACTCACAAAATATCAGTTAAATCCTCATAAGTATAAGAGTGTAACTACTCCATTAACTAACTTAATGTTAGAAAACGTAGTTGAACTTTAACTTTCTCAGCTTGTCATGTTCCTTTAAAACTACAATCTCATTCATTGAAAATGCATGAAATATCTTTGTACTTCTCAACTCAATTTTCAAGATAGTAATTTAAGTATACAATATATGATGGAAATCATGATATAGGCTTCTTACTCAATTCAAACTTGAACTTGGAAATCTTCATGAATTCTTTAGTTGTAATTGAACTTAAAATTTCTTAGTTTCACAACTCCATCAATAGTATGACATCTAAATACTATAATTTCCTTTAAAGAGGATAACTTATGCATGAAATTCAAGGAAATTTACTCAAGATAAAGAAAGAACTTTAAACTCATCTCTTGCATTAACTGGGTGCATGGAATTACAAGAGTCAAGGATTTCTAGAATGGAATTAATTCATGTTTTGGAGAGCCTTAAATACCTATAGCATGAAGACTCGTGAGGAATTTGAAAGATGGAAATCAACACTAGTTTTTCCATGTTTCTCCTATGCCTAAGTTTCTCAAAGGTTGTACATATTTTGAGACAAATTACACGTAAGTAAACGATATGAGGATCTATATTTTAAAATGATGCTGGTTAAGTCTAGGAAAAATAAAGAAAAGATGGGAATACCATTACTAAAACTGAAAATCAGGTACAGTGATGGAGCAAGTGTTCAATGAGGACTTATTTCCTTTCAGTTCAATTTTTTTAGAAAATTTCCATGGTGAAAATGAAGTATGGTGGGGCAGGTCTGCGATATGTCACAAACTTATTACGTACTGTTCTATCAAGCAACTTTCCCATGAAAACCTATCTTTCGATTTCCTTGGCAAAGAGACTCACATATGCCATTTTTATACATATTTTTTTATCCCCTTTTGATTTTGACCAGGTCTTAGCTAGAGTATCTTGGGATGTTATATTTTCTTAATGATTTTGAGATGCTACTAAAATATATAATCAAATAATTGAGGGTTTTACAAAAGTTTGAGAGTTATGAATACAATTAATACTAATTAAGCAGTTTCTAATGTGGCTAGACCAGTTTCCAAGCTTATAACAGATCTTCTGGTGCCTTAGAATCAACAACTTTAGCTCCAAACATAGGTGCATGTTCTTAAAGGACAATTGGAAGATTCTCAAGCTAAGATACGCTAGCTGAAGTATAGGCTTATTCAGCAAAAGTAGAATAGTAATGAAAGGATCGACATGTTGAGAATTATTACCTCTTCCCCATCCCCTTCAACCCCATGATCCCTTTTCATCCCCCCAGCATAATCCCCTCATATATTTCTTTTAATCCCCTAGGTTCTTTTTTGGTTGTTCAGATAATATTTTTAACTTGTGGATATGTTTCTCTAATGCTTGATATATTGGTGCCCAATTGGGCTTAAATTATATTGCTTGCTTGCTTATGGTTTATCTGTTCCTTGTGCATTTTCCTTCTTTTGCATTTTTAGTTAGGATGACTAATATTCTCAAATTGGTTGTGTTTTGTTGTCATGGTATGTTGCTTGTGCTAACCTATCTGATTACATATATTGTTTTATTTTGTGTTGACCTTGTTCTTTTCTTCTTTTAGAGATGTTAAAATGTAACGCTTGCCAAAATGCCCGTAGAATGGAATCATACGCATAACGTATCTTCCCAAGCTCAGATGGAAAATCCCAGGCCAGATTTGCGATCAACACGAAAAATTGGATGGGAAAGTGGTCTCAACTTGATTTTAGAGCAATCAGATCGAAATATATTTTTTCGATCTAAAAATCAAGACATTGAGGGTGGCGTTGAGGCCGCAATGCAGACTAACACTTATATTTTTTCAATGTTTCAATGAGATTGAATTATTGAAATTACATAGGTGCACGAAAGGTCCACATAGCGGACCTATTACCCCGACCTATTCCACTGAAACTCAAAATTTTAAATCCTTTGGGGGGCATTATAGACTTTTTTCCAATCCCTCCTAAACTCAAAAGCATGATCAAGTTAGGTAGTTTTGATGAGTAAATAGGTATAAAACCCCATTTTAACTCTTTCTTCGCAACACTTAAAGTTAGGGCTTGAGAGAGAAGAAAGAAGAACGTGAGATTGGAGAATTTGAGGAGAGTTCTTGTCGGGTGATTTGAAGATCTTCATTCTTGTATGTAAGGCTAAACTAAAAGCATGAGATTGTTCTCGCATGTGCCCCATAGATGATCGTAGAATAGAGTTGAATTTTCTTGAGTTTACATGTATGAATCTTGATTATTTTCTTAGAAAATTATATTTCTTACATGTATTTTCATATGTTGATGATCATCACAAACTTGTTTTCCTGATTTGAATATTTTCATGAGATATTGCATAAACCCTATATGTTAACTTTTAAAAACATGCATGAAACAAGATAGGAATTGAGTCTAGAGCCTTGATTAAGAGTGTCGATTGTAATTGTGATGCGAGAATGATGATGAGTTGATAGAACTTGATAGCCCCTTAAGTCTCTATAAATGAACTCTAACGATTTGTCTATTAGATTTTTCCCTAATGATTGTTCTAAGCCTTAAGCTATTGATTGTGATGTTAATTGATGAGATGATTAGAGTCTCTATGAGATTGATTGAAAGATCGTACCTCCGTGAGGCTGATTGAGATGATTAGATAAAGATAACTTGATTGGATGGATTGTTTTATGAACATTGAGTCGTGGGAGGAGTATCGAGTACTGAAAGAGCAAGAGTTAAACCAATTTTGACTCGTCAAACTACGTAGCTGAGCATAGGTGAGGATTAGGACCACCACGTCATATTGTATTGAGGTCTCCTCTGATTAGAAGTCCCTGAAATCAATAGAGGACTTATTGATCTTTTGTCTCCATTTGGACTTGTCCTTGTGGTTTCGATTTGTTTTCTACTTAGTAAGTATAGAAGAGCTGCGGCAAGATTGATGTGATTGTCGTGCAGTCACTAGCTCATAAGTGATTGTTGCTGGATAAGAGAAACTCCCAGAAAGTTCCCACTTTGAGTACTCTGAGTTAAGATGAGATGAGATGAGTTAAGGTGAGTCCTTCGGAGACGAGTCTGATTTGATTGGTGAGTTGATTGATTGATGGGTCACATGTCTACTCTTTATTCTTACTTTAGATAGACATTTGACATATTGGTTGGTCTCTATATTGAGGTGATTATTATTCTATTTTTTTCTACCTATTTCGGTTTCACTCAGTTATTTTACATACCAATACATTCCAAGTACTGACGTCCCCTTTTGGACTGCATCATTTTATGATGTACATAAATAGGATAGAGGTCATCAGTAGGCGTATAATTGGGGATATTTAGACATTCAGTAGATTGGTGAGGTTCCCCTACTTCGGAGGATTCATTTACTTTATTTTCATCATGATTTAGAGTTAGAGTTGCATACCTTTGTTTTGATTGAGATAGTCATAGATATATCGTTGGCACCACCTAATAATGATAAAGACTTCATATACTAGAGTCGGATGTTGATTGTTAAGATTGTGAGCTAGTTCTTTCTACTAGCCTTTCATTTATACTATTATTTTGAGACTAGATGATAGATGTGCTTATTTTACATTCTGTTAACTTCCATTGATTAGTAAAATGATTGATCGAATGAATGTGATGAGTCCAAGTAGTTTGCTTGGGAACTAGAAATAGTTCTGGGTGTCGGTCACGTCTTGGGTCCCCTCTCAGGGCGTGACAAACATGGTATCAAAGCATGAGTTCAAGTTTCCTAGGGAGTCAAGTCTATGAAGTCCTATCTAGTAGAGTATTGTTTATAAGTGTGTTGTCGAACACACTTGATAACCAGGAGGCTATAGGACATTAGGAATTGTTTCCCTTCATTCGTGTTTTAAATCGTGCTATAGAGTTATACTCTATGAAAGTTCTATTCTAATTCGTGCTTTGTACACTGTAGATTTGTGATCATGCCTCCCAGAAGAGCCATCAACAGTAGAGAATGCCTCGCCAGACAGAATGTCAATGCACCTGAGCCTCAAGGACATGAGGTGCCCGTGGAACATGTTGTCCCTATTGTACAGCCCCCGTAAGATAAGGTCTTCATTGCAAATCTTCGCCAGGCTATCTAAACTCTAGCTTAGGCCATCGCAACACCTGCTATAACATAAGGAGTAGCCTGAAAAGATGCTGATGACATTTCTAGAGTCCGAGAATTGTTAAGGATGAATCCGCCTGTGTTCACAGGGTCTGCATCTATTGAGGATATTGAGAACTTTGTTGATGAGCTTCAGAAAGTGTTTGAATTGATGCATGTGGCTGATGCTGACAGAGTAGAACTAGCTGCTTATCAAATAAAGGGAGTGGCTAGACTGTGGTATGACCAGTGGAAGAAGGGTAGAGGGGAAAATGCCCCCGTGATGACTTGGGCTTTGTTCGAGGAAGCTTTCTTGGGGCGTTTATTCTAAACGGAAAGAAGAGGTGTGAAGTTAAGAGAGTTCTTGAACTTGAAATAGGAATCTATGACTATATAGGAATACGGGCTGAATTTGACACAATTATCCCGCTATGCTCCGAATATGGTTGCTGATATAAAGGGGAGGATGGGGATTACGTTGATGGTTGAATAGAGGGCCAAAGAGAGATAGGAGGGGAGCTATGCTCGTGAGTGACATAGATATAGGGAGATTGACGACTTTTGTGAAACAAGCTGATGAGGAGAGGCAGCAGGATAAGGAGGAATTCAGAAGAAAGAAAGCAAAAACATCTAGCCACGAGGTTGGAAAGAAAAGGAATGGGAATCAATTTGCATCACCATCATCCGCTAGAGCACCTGCACCTAGAGTCAGAAATGATCAGAGGTCCCAGGATGTTAGAGCCCATGGGTCTCAGTCACAAGCAAGTGTGGCTCAAGGTTCATTGGGTAAGCCAGCATATGGCAAGTGTAGTAAACTACACTTGGCGAGATACCGTGAAGGGAGTGATGTATGTTATAAGTATGGCCAAGTGAGTCATCATCAAAGAGATTACCCAAAGTGGGCTTACTGCGCTCAATTTTCTGCACCAACCCCGCCAGCAAAGGGAAACTAGAGATATTCTATGACGGGCACAAGCGTAGCTACAAACTATTTGTGTGCCCAGGGTAGTCGACATGATCAGGAGAACTCCCCAGATATTGTGACGGGTATGATTCATGTCTTTTCTATTGATTTTTATGTGTTAATGGATCCCAGTGCCACATTCTCTTTTATAACTCCTTATGTGGCCAACAGATTTTATAAAACCCCCGAGAGTCTTCTCGAACCTTTTGATGTTTCTACTCCCGTGGGTGAGTCTTTCGAGCTACGAGAGTCTATAGAGCTTGTGTAGTGTCCATTCATCATAGAGATACTATCATTGATATGATTGAGTTAGAAATGACCGATTTTGATTTAGTCCTTGGCATTGATTGGCTCAACACTTGTTACGCCTCTGCTGATTGTAGAGCCTGAACCATCAAATTTCAATTTCTGAATGGACTGGTCCTAGAATGGAAGGGTGATTTCGTGGCACCTAAAGGAAAGTTTATCTCATACCTTAGAGTATGAAAGATGATTGCTAAGGGTTGTATCTACCATCTTGTGAGAGTCAAAAATGATGATGTTGAATCCCCAAATCTTGAGTCAGTTCCGATCGTGAATGAGTTTCCAGATGTGTTTCCTGAGGATCTCCCTAGAGTCCTTCCTAATAGGGAGATTGACTTTGGGACTTGTGTTCTTCCTAATACCCATCCTATCACAATTTCACCTGAAAGGATGGCCCCTGATGAATTGAAAGAATAGTTAAAAGGTTTCTTAGAGAAGGGCTTCATAAGGCCAAGTGTTTCTACTTGGGTGCCCCTATCCTATTTGTATGAAAGAAAGATGGGTCTCTCAGAATGTGTATTGACTATAGGAAGCTGAACATGGTCACCATAAAGAACAAGTATCTTCTACTAAGGATAGATGACTTATTTGACCAACTTCAGGGTGCCTCTTGTTTCTCAAAGATAGACCTTCAATCTAGTTACTATCAGTTGAAAGTGAGGGAATGTGACATTCTAAAGATAACCTTTATGACTAGATATGCCCATTATGAGTTGTTGGTCGTGTCCTTTGGGTTGATGAATGATCCTATAGCCTTTATGGACTTGATGAATAGAACGCTCAGACAATATCTAGATATATTTGTGATTGTGTTCATTGACGATATCTTGCTGTATTCAAAATATGAAGAGGAGCATGCAAATAACCTCAGAATTGTCCTCCAAGCCCTTAAGGACCATGAGTGTATGCAAAATTTTTGAATGTGAATTCTGGCTTTGACCTATGGCTTTCTTAGGCCATATTATCTTTGTTGATGATATTCGAGATAGGATCATGGTTGAAGCTGATAGCACTAAGTATTCCATTCATCTAGTCTCTACCAAAATGTGTCACAACTTGAGAGAAGTCTATTGGTGGATTGGAATGATGCGAGATATTACTGAATTTGTTTCTAAGTGCCCAAATTGTTAGCAAGTGAATGTTGAGCACCAAAAGCCGTATGGATTAGCTCAGAACTTTGAGATTCCAGAATAGAAGTGGGAGATGATCAATATGGACTTCATTACTAGTCTACCGAAGCTTTAAAAGCAGCATGATTCAATATGGGTGATTGTGGATAGGATGACTAAATCAACTCACTTCTTAGCACTTAAGACAACTAACACTGCAGAGGAGTACACCAAGATGTATGTCCAAGAGATTGTTAGGTTGTATGGGGTTCCCTTGTCCATCATCTTGGATAGAGGAGCTTAATTCACCTCCTAATTTTGGAGATAATTCCAGAACAGATTAGATATGAAAGTGAAATTGAGCACAACTTTCTATCTATAGACAGATGGCTAGGCAGAGCGTATGATTAAGACGTTAGAAGATATGTTAAGAGGCTGCATCCTTGATTTCAAGAGAAATTGAGATGATCACCTACCATTGATTGAATTTGTATATAACAATAGTTACCATGCAAGTAAACCGATGGCTCCTTATGAAGCTTCATATAGGAGGAGATGTAGATCACCAATTGGGTGGTTCAAGGTTTGAGAATAGAAGTTGATAGGACCCGACCTTTTCCATCAAAAAATAGAGATGGTTAAGATCATTAGAGAAAGATTGAAGATTGTGCAAAGTCGCCAGAAATACTACATCGATATAAGGAGGAGAGATTTGGAGTTCGAGGTGAATAAGTGGTATATTTGAAAGTGTCACCTATAAAAGGTTTCATCGGATTTGGGAAGAAGAGTAAATTGAGTCCGCACTACATTGCACCCTATCAGATTGTGAAGAGGATTGGGAAGGTTTCCTATGAACTAGAGATACCTTCCGAGTTAGATAGTATTCATCCAGTGTTTCACATGTTGATGTTGATGAAATTCTTTGGAGATCCTAACTTGGTAATCCTTGTGGAGAGCATGGAGTAAAGGATAGTTTGACCTATGAAGAAATCCCGGTCCAAATCCTTGATCGTCAGATTTATAGATTGAGAATCGAAGAGATAGCCTCATTTAAAGTCCCTGGAGGAATCAATTCATTGAGCATGCCACATGGAAAGTTGAGGAAGAGATGAAAGAAAAATATTCACACCTATTCATACCAATGGATGAGAATGTTGAAGGTAAATTTCCTTACCTTGACCTAGTTGATTGTCTTTTCTTATTGATTGTCTATTCTTGAGTCTGAATAGAGATTGTTGATAGTGACAAGGAGCCGAATAATTATTTGATAGATGCGAGCGTTGAGATGAGTTTTGAGTTTATTCGTGCCTTTGTATCTACCCTTACTAATCATTCGAGGATGAATTTTCCCAAGGAAGAGATGATGTAATGCCTGACAAAATTACCAAAATGCCCCTAGAATGGAATCATCCGCATAATTTGTCTTTCCAAGCTCGGATGGAAAATCCGAGATAGATTGCGATCAACAGAAAAGTTTGGGTGGAGAAGTGGACTTGACCTGATTTTAGAGCAACTAGATCGAAAAATAATGTTTTGATCCGAAAACAGAGACAATGAGGGTGCGTGTTGGGTCCGTGATGTGAACCTACCGCGGATGCACACTTACCTTCTATTTTAATTTTTTGACGGGATTGAGGTTTCAAAATTACACAGGTGCGTGACAGGTCCGCATCGCAGACCTGTTTCTCCGATCTGTTCCATCGAAGTTCAAAATTTTAAATCTTTTGGGGGGAATTCTAAACTTTTTCCAACCCCTCCTAAAATCAAAGCACGATCATTTTAGGTTGTTTTAATGAGTAAATAGGTTCTAAAACCCTATTCTAAGTTCTTCTTCACAACACTTGAAAGTTAGGGCTTTAGAGAGAAAAAAGAGGAATGTGAGATTGGAGAATTCAAGGAGAGTTCTTGACGGGTGATTTAAAGAGCTTCATTTTAGGTATGTAAGGATAAACTAAAAGCATGAGATTGTTCTCTCATATGCCCCATAGACGGTCTTAAAAGAGAGTTGAAGGTTCTTGGGTCTGCTTGCATGAAGCTTGATTATTTTCTTGGAAAATTATATTTCTTACATGTAAGTCTATCTCTTTCTATTTCTTTTCTATAGATGGAAAGTTCAAAAATCATCATATACTAATCCAGAAATTGCAATAGAAAAGAAATAAGGGAGGTTTGTGATGATTTTTCAATCTTTTCTACTAGGTAATCTAGTATCCTTATGCATGAAGATAATCAATTCGGTCATTGTGGTCGGACTCTATTATGGATTTTTGACCACATTCTCCAAAGGGCCCTCTCTTCCTTCTCCGAGCTCTAGTTATGGAAGAAGGAACCAAGAAGAAGGTATCAGCAACAACTGGTTTTATTACGGGACAACTAATGATGTTCATATCGATCTATTATGCGCCAAGTGTTTGTCATATAACTATTCTATATATTTTGCTATGCAAACGTCATAAATGGGGTGCATATAATCAAAGGGATTTGTCTTAAAGACGTCTTCCCGCCATTTCGTGTGCTGAGATTCCCTCATTAACTTATGTAATTCATTCCAAAGTCTATTTTTAAAAGCTGTTGTTCTCCTCTTCTGCACAGCTTTTCTACTTATTTCAGTTCTAGTTGAAGTCATCTATTTCCCCCTTTTCATATGTTAATGATCAGCATAAACTTATTTTCTTGAATTGAACATTTTCATGCGATATTGCATAAACCTATGTGTTAGCTTTTAAAAATATGATAGGGATTGAGTCTAGAGCCTTGATTGAAAGAGCCGATTGTGATTGTGATGCGAGAATAATGATGAGTTGATAGAACTTGATAGCCCCTTGAATCTCTATAAATAAACTCTAATGATTTCTCTATTTGATTTTCCCCTAGTGATTATTCTAAGCATTGAGCTATTGATTGAGATGTGGATTGATGAGATGATTAGAGTCTCTATGAGACTGATTAAAATATTGTGCCTCTGTGAGGCTAATTGAGATGATTGGATTGAGATAGCGTGATTGGATGGATTATTTTATGAGCATTGAGTTGTGGAAGGAGTATTGAGTACCAAAAGAGTAAGAGTTAAACCAACTCGCACTCGTGAAACCACGTAGCAGAGCGTAGGTGAGGATTAGGACCACCACATCATATTGTGTTGAGGCCCCCTCTGGTTAGAAGTCCCTGAAATCAGTAGAGGACTTATAGATCTACTGTCTCTATTTGCACTAGTCCTTATGGTTTCGATTCGTTCTCTACCTAGAAAGTACAAAACGTTTGTCATAACTTCAGCATGATTATTGTACAATTACTAGCTCATAATATTATTGTCGAATAAGAGAAACTCCCAGAAAGTTCCCACCTTGAGTATTCTGAATTGAGATGAGATGAGTTGAGATGAGTCCTTCCGAGACGAGTCTGATTTGATTGATGAGTTGATTGGTTGATGGATCACATGTCTACTCTTTATCCTTACTTTAGATAGGAATTTGACATATTGATTGGTCTCTATATTGAGTTGATTTTTATTTCTATATTGTTCTACCTGTTTCAGTTTCACTCAGCTATTTTACATATAATACATTCCAAGTACTAATGTCTCTTTTTAGGACTGTAGTGTTTTATGATGTTGATAAACAGGATAGAGGTCATCAACAGGCGCATGGTTGAGGATCTTTATACGTTCAGCAGATTGTGAGCCTCCCCTACTTTGGAGGATTCATTTACTTCATTTTTATCATGCTTTCGAGTTAGAGTTTCTTAGCTTTATTTTGATTGAGGTAGCCATAGGTCTGTCATTGGGACCACCTAATAGTGATAGAGGCTTCATCGACTAGAGCCGGATGTTGATAAAGATTGTGAGCTAGTTCTTTCTACTAGCCTTTCATTTACACTACTACTTCGAGACTAGATGATAGATGTGCCCATTTACAATCTGCTAACTTCCACTGATTAGTAAAATGACTGATTGAATGAATATAATGAGACCAACTGGTTCACTTGGGGACTAGAAATAGTCTCCGGGTGTCGGCCACGTCTTGAGTCCCCTCTCGTGGAATGACATAAAAGGGGGAAGATATCCATATCATATTGTATGTGCGGGTTAAAAGGTTTGGTGGAGCAACATTTTGTCATCATCAAAAGGGGAAAATTTGTTGGCATGTTAGAAGTCCTGTGGTATTTTAATAATGACATAGTGAACCATTCAATTATTTGAATGAGAAGAAGGTAGGTGACATCAAGATATCCCAAACAATAAGTGAACGTGATATCATAAACTTGGTCTACCAAGCAAAAGATGAATAACCGAAAAGAGTGAGAAAACAAGAAAACCCTTAATTTATGTCAATAAACTCTCAAAATAAGGTAAAGAACTAAGATGTTGACCAGAAATAGAAGTCCATGTACAACTTTTGCTAGAGTGCAACTTAGTAAGGATCACTAAGAAACCTAGAAGAGTAGCTTTTGCATCAAGAAAATATTAGGCATCCAGCAACAAAGGCAAGGACCAATCATTGAGCAACACATTGGAAGAAAAATTATCTAGAGTTAATTTCTTTCTAAAAAGAGTCTTATTTTATTCTATTCTATTTCTTTACTTATAATTATTATTTAGGAATAATTATTGTAGGTGTGAATGAGTTTTGAGAGAGTTATAATAGGAAGTGGGCTTGGATTCTTGGAGAGTACAGTAAGATATTAGAATATAATTGTTAGAGTTTTGTTGATAGTAGAGGGTAAAGTGATTACTGAGTTATAACCTTAGCATTACTCTTTGAATTTAGTGAAGTTAGCTAAAATCCTACAAATTCTAGGTATGCATTGTTTTTCACTTGAGTAAAGAGTTTTTTCACTATAACACTTGTTATCAAATTTGTCTAGTAATTTCTGTAGCTTGATAGACAAGAACCTGGTTCTTGTTAGTGCTGAATGACTAATGTATTTTCAAACAAACATACATACATATATATATAATGTACATGTCGATCAATCTCGCTGGATACCTGTTACTTTTCATCACCAACATATATAAGGTTATTTTGTCCACCTATGCTTAGATACATGAAAAAAAATTCTAATATTCTTATCTGCTTAACTTCAAACCTAGAACTTCATGATTCTCCTCCCACTTTATTAAATCACTAGGCCACAACCTACACCCTTGAATATATTAATAGTATATATATTTGTTGAGATGAATAACAATCCTAAGCAATTAGATAGCAATTAGCTTAGTCAGCTACTGTGTTAGTTAAGCTGAAAAAGTAGTTAGAATTAAGTAACAACTAATTTTCAAAAGTTTGTTAAGTTCAATAATGTTATTTAGAAGTATATACATATGTACATGTACATGGATTCAAACCCAAGATAATTAATTCAATAATGAAAGACTATTCTCTTTACATGTAAATCACTCTATACTAGAGAGGTTATCCTTCTTCTTGTGGTTCTTCTTCTCCTTCAAATAACTACATGGTATCAGAGCTACTCAATTTGTTCGATTCTTAATTTTCTAGATAAAAAGTAGTAAAAGTTATTAATGATATATGTAGATAAATTAAACATTGACTAGTACTGATTATTATTCTTTCTGTGTGACATAATAAAAATTACTATAAATATAGTACATCAAAACTCTACGAAGCAAATAAAATAATTGAGAAAAGTCCAAAAAATGAAAACTATTTTCTGGTGTACTATTCCAGTGGACACAATCATGATCCGCTGACATATCATAGATATGTCATTTCCTATAATAGTAGTTCCAAATGAAAAGTTAAAAGAGGCATAAGTATTGTGCCTAATGCATTAAGCTTGAATGCATCCTCATCCTCATCCAAGCGTGCTAAGCATTATAAAGTTGATTCTTCTTTAGTTTGTCCAATTACATCTATGCATAAAATGGAAAGAAATAATGAAATGGCTAATGCATTTATGGAAATTCAAATAGTTTTGGAGGTACTTCTAGAAGGGTTTAGGCTCATCTTAGCACATCTTTTCATACCAGACAAATGGCCAAGCAAAGCATGCAATTTTGACTTTAAAAGATATGTTGAGATCATGTTTCATTGACATTAAGGATAATTGGAATGACCATTTCCCTCTTATTGAGTTTGCGTATAATAATAATTATCATTCGAGCATTCAGTTGGCTCCTTATGAAGCCTTGTTTGGGAGAAGGTGTAGATCACCAATTGAGCGGACTGAAGTTGGTGAAGCTGAGTTGATTAGATAAAACTTAGTTCATCAAGCTATAGGAAAGTTGAAAAATATCCAAGAAAGTCTAAAACTACACAAAGTCACCAAAAGCCACACATCAATGTCAAACAAAGAGATTAGGAGTTTTAAGTTAATGATTGGGTGTATTTTAGAGTTTGAACCATGAAAGATGTCATGAGAATTGGGAAGAAGGGGGAACTTAGACCATGTTATATTGGTCCTTATCAGATTATAAAGTAAGTTAGGAATATAGGTTATGAGTTGGAGGTTCCCTCAGAGTTCTCCTCTATTCATCCTGTGTTTCACATCTCGATGTGAAAAAGATATTTAGAAGTTCCTTCATTGATAGTTCCTATTGAGAGTATTGGGATTAGAGATAATTTTTTCTATGAGGAGATTTTGATCTAAATTCTTGGTCATCAGGTTCGTAAATTGAGAAACAAAGAGGTCTCAGCTATCAAGGTTTCATGAATTAATTTGTTGAAGAAGCTAAAGATGAAGCTGAAGCTAATATGAAGTCTAAATATCCATATCTATTCGTTCCTACTAATGATGATATTGAAGGTACAATTTTTACACCTATCACGATCTTCGAATTTGATGTTCATTCTTGAGTATGAGAAATTAAGTGTTTGAGTTATTATTAGTTTGATATTCATTCTTGAGTATGAGAAATTAAGTGTTTGAGTTTTTGACTATTTGGTGCTATGATGGTATTTGTTCTTGATGTCTCCTAGTTTTACCATCATATGAGGATGGATAAACCCAAGGGAAAGACATTACAACATCCCCTAAATTATCCTGACTTAAAAAGTATAAAGTCCCAAAAAAAAGGCCTAAGAAAATAGCCATTGTTAGTGATTGTGAAAGAGCTTCTATGGCTTGTAAAAATTTCTACAATATGTAGACCGGCCTTGTGGTTCCACGTAACACTTAGGAAAAGCTTGATCTTTTGGGACTTGATCTATGAACCTATTCCATGGATCATAGATTATTCTACAACCATATAGGGGTTTCATAAATAAGATTCATAGGGAGAAATGTTTTGTCTAATTTCCACAAAATCAGGTCTACGACTAGTAGAAGCTTCTATGAGCCATAGACTAGGTCTCATAGTTTTCTTATGCCTTACAACATCCATCCTATGTGTGACACCCCATAACTCTATTCTTACATATTTATATCTCAAGCCTCATTCTTATATGTGGGAAGTGGATTAGGGTCAGAAGAGATCTCTAGTACATAGTCGAGTTCAAAACTTTCCAATAAATTATGTTTCTTATGCTAGATTATATAAGGGTTAACTTTAAATGACCATAAATCTTTGAATAATATGTTAATATTGTGTATAATTTTATGTATAAATTGAGTTAGATGACTTTTCATAAAGAAAGAACTATTTGAGAAAATAGAACAATAACTTACAAGAGGGACTAGGTTCCCATAATGAAGAACAACAAAAATAATAAAACGAAACTGAAAGTTCATATCTACCTCTCTAGAAAAGCATCATTTTCTATGATGTGAAAATGATGTACATGGTTAAACACAACATATCTTAAAATTGGACAACTTGAAGTAGCATCAACTGTAGAATGCTTAGCACGCTTAGATGATGATGACGATGATGTATTCATGCTTAATGCTATAGGCACAAAATATATGCCTCTTGGAAGTTTGTATTTGGAGATACTGTTATAGAAATAAGGAGATCTATGATATGTAGGCAGATCATGATTGTGTTCACCAGAATAGGACACTAAAAAATAGTTTTTATTTTTTGGGATTCTTTCAATTATTTTCTTTTCTTCAGAGAGCTTTGTTCTACACTTATAGTAATTCTTGTTATGCGACACACGCAGAATAATAATCAATACTTGTCATTGTTGAATTTATCTACACACATAATTAATAACATTTACTATTTTTATCTGGAAAATTAAGAATTGATTTTTTATGAAATAAACTATGGTGAAGAGAGCAAACCTCGAGAATGGAAAACCTTTGAGTGATTTATGACCGCACTTATGCCATGTCCATTTATCATTTGTGTGTTCCTCTTGTAATACTTCATAGACAACCATTACTGGTTGATTTTTCCTAATTTCAAATTAAAAATACTAAAATCAAAACCCAAAACACAAGAATATAAAATGTAACATAGGGAATAATTGCCTTTAGTAAGTTTTGATTAAAGGAGTCTTCACGGCCAAAGTTAAATTAGGGTCAATGTTATCCAGTATCAAGTGTTGTTGCTGAAAATCAATCCATTCTTGTGGTGTTGTAGTTGTTGTTGGCACACACGTTAGCGTCATTGGTGATGTAGAAACAAAGATTTTTTGGCTAGATTGAGTTGGTTGAATGGGATGTAAGTGTAATTGTTGGTTATTATTTTGATCCATGATTATGGCCTAATCATCTGAGTTTTCTTGAAGAGTAACTGGAAAATCCATGGAGCATATTTCAGCTAAGTTATTAAAATTAGTCAAGTCAGCAGCTAAAAGTCAATGAAAAGTATCCCAATCATCATTTTCAAATGTCTCCAAGCCTAAGTTCGAAGTTACAACTTTCTTAGGTCCACTAACATTATAGCTTCTTATCATAGCGCTTAGATACCAATCATTATCCTCCATTCTAGAGCTATATATCTATAATTATATCAAGTTAATTGCAGAAAAAAATGGTAGAGGCAAGAAACAACAACAATGAAAACAACAACATACCCAGTGGAATCCCACAAGTGGTGTCTAGGAAGCGTAGAATGTACGCAGATCTTACCACTTCATCATAGAGGTAGAGAGTTTGTTTCCTAGGAACCCTCATTTCAAAAACCCATAAGCAAAAGAAACTAGATATGGAAAAAGGAAACAAAAAGAAAGGGAACAAAAAGAGAGATTAGTAAAGAAAAGCACATGATAATACGCAAATATGATAAAATTAACATATCAAGATGGATGACAACCCAAGATATATAGGCAATATAAATATGCTAAAATTAAACAAATATAGGACTAATAACAATAACATGCAATGTAAGACATCACTTGTAAGGACCCAGACGTTGTATGATCTCATTGGATCTTGAGCATTTTGGTTTTGAGAGATTTTGGAAGAAGGTGATGCTTTATTGGAGCCCTCATTGTCAGTGTGAGGTCACACGACTCGTGTGGAGCCTCCATGGAGTGGTCCTTGGCCTTATGAAGGTGTTTGTTCCTTAAACATGGAGTTTTAAACTAAGGCACATCACATATGGACACGTCACAGACCGTGTGGTGGCCTTAGCCTTGAAATCCATTGTTCATTACCAAATATAAAGGTACGACCAAGTTTACAGTCTACACAAGGTGGTACGGACTATATGGTCTTCTATATGGCTTCTGGAGTGTAATTTTTCTAAGTATGGAATCACTATCTCGGAACTTCTTCATGGGAATTTTCTAACAGAGGTGGAACGGGCAACCATATGGCCTGTGTGGCCTTTTATGGCTCGTGTGGCCCTCCGTATGGGTGATTTTGTCAAAAAAATTCTATGTATAGGATTACGGTTTCGGGCCTTCATCAAGCGAAACTTTGGCCAAGTGTTAGATCACAGACAAGTGTACGGTCCATTTGGCATGTCACACATTGTATGGTCCTCCATGAGGTGACGTTTTTCAATTTTTCAACTCATTTCATTAATGGTGTTTCCGTAATTATGGTTTATTCTAAGGGTGTTTTGTAACTTTCTATGCTACCTAAAGACTTTCTAATGACCTAAAACTTTATTTCTCATTCAATTTCATTCCTCATATTTAAAATTTTCTCAAGTCTATCTCAAAGAACTCTAGTGGGAATTAAGCTTGGGGATCAAGGAAGGACTCTATCTTCACCAAATTTCTTCTTGAATCTTTTTTATTAGCTAAGATATGTGGGTTTGATTGTTGGCCCCTTTCGACCAAGAATACCCAAACTCTTTTCAAGTGATTTTCATGAATTTTAGCTTACTTTAAATATGAGTTTTCAATATTATGTTTATTAAATTCAGTTGATGTGTGGAATATATATCGATGTTAAAGTGAATTAAGCCCTAAGATGATGAAATGCATTGAAGGTATGAAGTATGTAAGTGCATGTCCCCTTTAAAGATTGATTTGTGCATGGGTAATTTATATTATGATTTAAATGTGAATTTTACTTATTTTTGTAATTGAAATTCATAAAATTTAATTTTGAATCTCTATTACCCATATCCATCTCACCTTATTTAGTATATGCATTCATGAGCATTGGATTTTTATGAAAATTATGAAGTAGGTTAAACCCAATTATATTTATGTAAATGATTCTAATAAGATATTGGTTATGACAAAAATATGATCATATAAATATCTATTGTTATGGTTCTCTAAGATTTTGGGAGTTTACACCATATCGTTATGTGAATGAGCTATTTCTATGCATTAGGATAATAATTATGAGCTATGATTTGGCTTTTGAGCCCATTGAAATGATTTGAAAAGACTATTGCCTCTTTTGAAAGCATGTGTGTGTGTGTGTGTGTATATATATATATATATATATATATTAGTATACTCATGGATGTTTTGACTTAGCACCAATTGATTAAGGGCGAAAGGGCTGTCCCCAAGGGTCCGCTCTCTTTCCTTAAACTATATGCCAACATAGGTATAGGGTAATTATTATCAAAAAGACTGGGTCATAAGAAATGGTTATGCATGTTGATATGATATGATATTTTTTGATATGGAAGTTCTTCCAAAAAGACTTGGCCGTTAGGTATGGTTACACATTTTGATGTGATATGATATGTTTTGATATGGAAATCCTTCTGAAAAGCGAAGTCGTAAGGTGTGGTAAAGATTACCCTTGGCAAGTAATCTTCTTCTTCTGGTGGGAGGTCAACCTCGGACTAATTTATGTATATAGCTCGCATTGGTTTGATTTTGTCGGTAAGAGTCCATCCCTACTATATATGATCATTTGTGCATTTCATGCATCATAGATTTCATGGCATATCATGTACTATATCTTTTGACATATATATCTCTTCCTTTATTATGTGCTCTCATCATCTAACATTATATGCAGGTTTGGTAAGTCATATGCATTGCATGCATGTATACTTAGTACATTCAAAAGTACTAACACATACTTTTGCCTACATGATCTAACCATGTAGGGACCGAGGATTACATTCATCCACCGTACAATGTCTAGCTTGGATGTCGAGATTTGCTTGTTGTGGTGAGTCCTATCTTCTAAGGACAAACCACCATCCCTCTACCTATGGTATTTTATTTATGTTATTTACTTGAGGGTGAGCCTAGGATATGTCTTGGGCCCCATCCTATCTTATGCTTAGAGGCATTGTTGGACATCTTGTAAACTCCTTTATGATTATATGCGAAGTTTTGTGATTAGTGATTATGCTTATGATTATGGCTACCTTATGGGTGTCCTTATGTGAATTGGTTATGATCTGATAATATGGTTATGTGTATGCTGCAAAAGATCCTACATGCCAAATTGCCCTCATAGAGTTAGTCATACTTACCCACGCCTTAGTATATGTATGTGCTATGTGTTATGCAGAATCATGTTAATCTCTTTCCCTATTACATCAACATAATGTGAGACCTATTTCCCATCCCCTAGAACTATATGTTTACTATTTGTTTATGCTTCCAAATCGATGATGTGAATATTGATATGTTGAGGCTTCTTTGGGAACGCCTTGGCCCTAGGTCTGAGTCATGACAAGCTTGGTATCAGAGAACTAGGTTTTTAAATGATCCTTGGAGTCTAACATGTCGCGTTGAGTAGAGTCCTATTCATGGTTGTGAAGTGCACCATGCCTATGAGAGGGATGCTACGATGAAGTTCTAGGAGTTGTCTAACTTCTTCATGTCTTATGTCATGCAAGGAGTCATATGTTTAGTTTCCTTATCTTGTTGGTATCCTTTCTCTATTAGAGAAGATGCCTCAAGCAAGAGCTCCCTTACTAAGATAGGCAGCACCTCAAGGGCCTATCGATGACCCTACCTCTAATGGTGAATTCCATACAGCCTTTGCTATGCTTTTCCAGGTCGTGATCTCTCAAACTATGCAAGGTAATCTCTCTCGAGATGCCACCCCAGCTTCTAGGGTGAGAGATTTCACCCGAATGAATCCTCTGAAGTTCTTTGGGTCAAAGGCTGATGAGGATGTTTAAAAGTTCATTGATGATCTCACTAAGGTGTTTACTATTATTGGTGTCACTTCTAAAGAGAACCTGAGTTGGTTGCCTATCAGTTGAAAGATGTAGACCAAGTTTGGTACACCTAATGGTCGATGGAGAGGGTTTGCGGTAATGCTGATAATTGGGAAGAGTTCAAGTTTACTTTCTTGGATCATTTCTTCCCACTTGAGTGATTTATTTCCTCAATCTCAAATAAGGCGGCATGAGTGTGAGGGACTATTCCCTCAAGTTCACTAAGCTCTCTAAGTATGCTCCTATGCTGGTGGTTGATCCCGTGCAAGAATGCACAAGTTCATTTTCGATATCTCTAATTTTGTTGTGAAGGAATGTTGTACGACTATGCTTATTTGGCATATGGACATCTCCTGGCTCATGGTATATGTTGAACAAATAGAAGGGGAAAAACTCAAGGAGAAGAGAGAGCATGATCCTACGAGGGCCCTTTATGATAGCGGCTTCTCTAACTCCAAAGGTAGTGGTTATGGTTGCTTCCATCTGGGCTAAAGTTCTAATGCTCGGGTTGCTAATTCTAGAGTGTATCCTCCTAAAGAATCAGTTGGTGGTGGACTATGGTTTCGTCAATGTGAACAAGTGTGGAAGGAATCACTCGGGCACTTGTTGGAGAGAGTTGGGTGCATGCTTTGGCTGTGTTGACAAGAATCACAAGGTTGCTAATTGTCCTGAGAATGCTCAAAGAGGACAAGATAAAGTGGCTCAAGGTAGGTAAGGCCAGCTAAGGGATCCATAAGATGTTTCCCTAAGGAACAACAGGGTTATGCTCTTCATGCATGTCAAGAGGTGGAAACGGCTCCAGATGTTGTGACAGGTATGTTAAAGTCTTTGATTTTGATGCTTATACTTTGCTTGACCCAGGTGCAAATTTGTCTTTTGTAACTCCTCCATTGGCTGTTAAGTTTGATTTGAGTCCCAAAATTTTGAGGGAGCCTTTTTAGTTTATATCTCAGTGGGTAAATCTGTTGTTGCTCATAGAGTGTATCGGGGTTGTCCTATTTCTATATTGCATAAAGTCTTCCTATGTGATCTTGTGGAACTTGAGATGTTTGATTTTGATATGATTCTTTGGATGGATTGGTTGCATGCATCGTATGTCTCTATAGATTGTAGAACCCGGAAGGTCAAGTTCAAACTTTCAAATGAGCCTGTTCATGAATGGAAGGGTAGTGACTCCGCTATTAAAGGTAGATTTATTTCATTCCTTAAGGCCTAGAAGATGATTCCAAGGGGTGTATTTACCATATTGTGAGGGTCAAGGGTGTAGACTCCAATCACCTACTCTTGAATTAGTCCAGGTGGTGAATAAGTTTTCGAATGTTTTCCTCGAAGACTTGTCTTGAATTCCTCTCGAAAGGGAAGTAGACTTTGGCATAGATCTTCTCCTGGATACTCAACTTTTCTCTATTCTTCGTTACTGTATGGCACTGGCTGAGTTGAAGGAGTTAAAGGATCGGCTAAAGGATTTGTTGGAGAAAGGTTTCATTAGGCCATGTGTATCTCTATGAGTTGCTCCGGTGCTGTTTGTAAGCAAGAAAAATGGATCTCTTATGATGTGCATTGATTATAGTAACTGAATAAGATAACCATCAAAAATAAGTATCCGTTCCCTAGAATCGATGACTTGTTTGATCAACTTCAAGGGGCTACCGTTTCTCAAAGATTAACCTTCGTTTCGACTATATTCAGTTGAAGGTTAGGGAGTGTGATATTTCTAAAATGGCTTTTTGGACTAGGTATGGGAATTTTGAATTTTTGGTAATGTCATTTGGTTTAACTAATGCTTTGGCCGTGTTTATGGATCTTATAAATTGGGTGTTCAATCTATTCCTTGATAGCTTTGTAGTTGTCTTCATTGATGATTCTCATTTATTCTCAAAGTGAGTGGGAGCATATGGATCACATGAGGTGGTTTGTTCAGACTTTGAGAGAAGAAGTTGTATGCCAAATTTAGCAAATGTGATTTTTGGTTGGGTGAAGTAGCTTTTCTTGGTCATTTGGTGTCCGATGATGGTATAAAAGTTGAACCGAAGAAGACTGAGGTCGTGAAGTATTGGCCTAGACCTTTTATTCCTCTAGATATTTGGAGATTTCTTGTGTTGGCTGGATATTATAGAAGGTTTGTCTGTAATGACCCTGAAGGTCATTTTTTGTATTTTCAGCCAAATTACTATTTTTGCCCTTCTTAAAAGTTGTCTTGAGTCATTATTGGCTAATACTAAAAAGTCAGATTTCGAAAGTATGGTGATAAGCTTGAGTTTTTCAAATCAAAGAGTTATTAAAGGCTTAAGTTAGAAAATTTGAGTTTTTTGGCTGTTTTAAGTTTCAATTGTCGGATTGTGATTTTACCGATTCCATCAGCTCCTGAATGCCAAATCTGGTCTAGGGGAACTTGCATAACTTAATTTGGAGTTAAAATGAAGATCTTAGGTCAGAAGTTGCATTTTTAGTTGTTATCGGACCCAAAGTTTGACTTCAGTCAATAGTCGGGGTTCGAATGCTCAAATTGGAATTCTGAAAATTTCAATAGTTCTGGATGGTCAAACTAATGCTAGAAATGGCTTCGCTGTAATTTATAGAGCTTATGAGAATATTTTGAGTTTTTGAGTCTGAAACTAATTTAAATGAGTTTTCTCAGGTTTTGGGTCAAGGAGGCCTCAATTGCAGATTCTGATATTTCAATTAGATCTGGAACGTCGATTTTGGTAGAAAAGGACCTTTCTCTCAGTTTTTGAGACTTTTTAGGTGTGTTTTGGTCTCTTTGATAGTCTTCGATATTAGGAAATGGGACCCACATTGGAATAAAATGATCTCCCATGAGAATTTTGACAACACCAATGAGTCCGGAATGTCCTTTCCAGTCAGATTTCATATATGAAGTGTATTTTTTCGACTCCAAATGAAGCCGGAACATTGAATTTAAGTTTCACAGATTATTGGAAAATGTTGTGAGCGGGTGATGTGTCCCAATAGGATTCTACCAAGTGGCATAACTGTTCACAGACCCTTTAAATCTGCATATTGCTGTAGACTTTTCCAGGTTTTCTCGCAAACTTTCCCCAAACTTCAACCAATGCTTTCTCTCTATATTTTGATCGAATTTGAGCGATTCAAAAAGCTAAATTATATATTTTTTCGAGGAGAACACCATGGGAGTTTCAGAAATTCATTTTAGTGCGTCGTTTGAGGTAAAATTTGTGATCTTGTTGCTTCATTTTCAATATATTTCAAAAATTTTGTCATGCGATTTCTTTTTTTTAAATGGTTTTCGCCATTGAATTTCTTATCACTTGGGGAACATTTTCATGTATAAAATTCTAGATTCTGGTGGTATTTTCTGGCGATGAAATTTTTTGATCATTTTACCCTCTTCACCCGAATTAATTGATTTTAGTGTCGTTATATTCATTATATAATTATGATGCTATATTTGAATAGATTTTGGTGAATAGGAGTGTCATAGGAAGGGAAAAGCTTCGGAATTAACGTGATTCGAGACTTTATATAAGGCAAGTGAATTTCTTAACCTTTGGTAAGTATATAGAATCTTGTGCTTTTTGTGTGAGGTGTTGAGAATGATTTTGAGGTATTGAGTTAGTGTTGATGTTGTACCAAACTATATTGTTGTGAACAGTGCGTTGTATTAAAATAAGGCATTTTCTCATTATTTTGTAAACATGCCTATTTGCATTGACTTTTGTGACAAGTATTCTGTGGACTAAAAATAAATGATATTTAATGAGGATGTACCATATTTGAGGGATGTGTCGCACGCCGTGATGGATACTATGATTCGAGGGTCGTGTCACACATCGCGACAGATACTATGATTCGGGTCGTGTCATGTGTCGTGATGGATACTATGATTCGAGGATCGTGTCACACACCGCGATGAATACTATGATTCAAGGGACGTGTCGCAGGCTGCGACGGATACTATGATTCGAGGGTCATCTCGCACGCCGTGACAGATGCATGGACTAGAAGTCAACCATGGGTCCCGGACTATGAGACAGTGGGTATGTATCATTAGGACAGACATGCATCATTTTATTTGACATTGCATAGCATTGTATTACATCTCATTGTCATTTATAAACGTGTGAGTGCTTTTTGTGAAACTTGTAATAGATGCACTTGATCCCTAGTGTTGTTGAATATATAATAGTTGGTATGGTTATTGAGCTATATGCTATGTACATTATGAGCTGTTGGTCTGGACTGATTTTATGCAGGCTTTAGTTGTGGGGGTTTGGTTG
>JAOTQR010000001.1:4152687-4165395 GCA_025774065.1 Solanum ossicruentum | reverse complement strand
ATTGAGTTTAGATTGATTCTCGATTTTCGAATAATTTTCAATTTTATTTTTAAAGTCGGTCATTTTTCGGTATAACAAATATAATAAATTTAATATTTTTTAAAATGATTATAGTTAATAATAAGGATAATTTAAAAATTAAATAATACACCTGTTTTGATTTTCTAATCTGGACAACTTAAAGCAAACATTTGTTTTTTAATATAGTAGACGAATAGGGATTGTGACGGGGCAGAGTGGGATAGGTTTAAAGTAATATGAGATAGGGCGAGGGCGGGGTGGGGGCAGGGGATGTTGAAGTAGTTATTTTTAAAATTAATGTCAGGCGGGACAGTTTGAGGGTTTAAAAAACTAAATAGGAATCGAAACAAATTAAATCTTTGTGATTAGAAAAAATCAAAGATATAATTTGTTTATATTAAGCATTAACTTTAATTTAATTTTTTTTTAATTTAAACTAGACATGTCTGATAATTGTTAGTTGTTAAAATATTAATTAGACATGAATTAGCGGGAAAAAAACTAAATTTAATTAAAAAATAAAAAAATTAAAATTTAAGTTGGGTGCGTCTATGTAGGACAAGATAGGACGAGTTGAAAATGAAAAAGTCATCATGCGAAATGGAACGATTCAAAAAATTTGCGGATTGAGCTCAACTCGATCTGTATTGACCAATAGTAGTGGACGGAGGGAGTATGTAGTAATTTCCTAATGGAATCATTTCGTGGAAATTTCCTGGCATTTTTTTCAAGTCTCTTTTATTATGATAGGGACAGCGAAAGTGCCAAGAAACGCTCTCCTCTTTTCTCAGTCCTTGCACCATTTGACACTTTTTGCCATTGACGCGTTCTTGATTTCCCACTATATAAATAAGATCTCAAGAGTATTCCATCAATAAAAGTCGTAGTAATAATAGTACATCAAACTCCTGACAAAAACTTGTTAACACACTTTCAATAGGATGACTGTAACAGCTGATGATAATACATCTCCCACAGGAACAAGAAGCACTCAAGATGCATTATACAGAATTGCATTTCTGACGGCTACAGCAATTTTTCAGCTTCCATTGGAGACAATAGATGGGAATTTAGTACCAACTGTGATATTCACAAGAAAGCCTGTTTTTTTCCAAGCATTTGTGTTGGCTCTGGTGTTTGCCTTCTCTGGTTCGATGGCGTCGGAATCCATGAAGGAAAATCAGCCAAAGATAGCATCGTTTTGTCATAAGATGGCGGTGTATTCAGTAGCAGTGGCAGTGGGAGTATTTGGACTATCCAGTTTACTGTCCTTTTACAATATTGAAATGGTGGATGCTTCAGGTAAACCAATCGCTGGTGCCTGATGGAACACAAATTGCTAGCTCTCACTTGTTGTTCAGTGTGTTTTGTTAACACATGTTTGTGTGTTTCTATGCAATATTATAATGTTATACTAAATAATTGAGTATCCCATGAACTGGTACCTTACCACTAGAAGGTCTGCATGCGCACTCTACCCTCTTCAGTAGGTCTATCATCGTTCTATGAACTAGTATTAAATATATCACTTGCTTAAATAGTTGCAAGAGTTATTGGTATAGACATAATTTTCATCATCATAACATTATATCAGCCACTACATAGCATCTCTTCTATACAGCAAATCCAGGAAGAAAAATGCCAACTAATGAAACATAAAATCACATCTTAACTGGGTGGACAAGAAACACACTTTTATTAGGAATAACCAAATAACAATCTGATAACAACCAAATGCGGTAATAATCCACAACATGCAAGAAATAGGGCTTCAGGTAGGTTCACAATTTTCATAACTAGTTTTAAGGACATAAACCGCACTATTTATTTGAAGAAGCAACACAACTGAACACCATAATACATGACTGCAAACAACATTGGTAATTGAACTAAACGAGACCCTCAAACACAACTCCTTTTCTTCTTTCCTCTTTTCAGCAGTCCTCCAGAACGAATTTGGGAGACCCACAGGAGGTACTCCTAATGAACTTCTGATAGACAATAGAACCACCTTTACCAAGTTCTTCTGGGCTCCAGACAGCGAGGGAGTAGCCCTTAACATCAAAAGAGCAAATACGCTCCAGTAGCTCACAAGCAACACCATCAGCATGCAAAGCAATAGAGAACTCATCAGGCTGGAAACATGTCAGCACCCTCTTAACCAATGACCCAAGACTGGAGGAGTTTAAATCATACCCAACTGCTTCAAAGCTAGCATAACTAAAACCTTCTTCCGGTGTAACATGAATAGTAGAAAGCGCAGCTCCTTCAATAGAATTCATTGAATAACCACATGGATCAAACTCGAAATCGCATATATCAGAGTCGGGGAGGATCTTCCTTATGCCAGATCCAATAGTCATTTGAGCTGCCGAGCTTGATTCAGTCTTGTAAAAGACAGAAGCCTTCTCCCTATCCAAATTAGTCATGCACATCTCAAGAGTGTAGACAGGGTTCTTAGTCTGAATATGTCCAGCCGAGGCAGAGTAAACATGCCATTTTTGAGGTTTGTCAGGACTGCCCAAAATTACAGCTTTGCGACCTGAACTAAGATTTCCAAAGTAGCTATCAAGAACCGCAACTTCTTCAGAGAAGTGACGATGAGGAAATGATTGAGCCCCAGGGAAAATGAAGCTCCCACGGGTATACTTCACAGCTTGTACTTTGAGTGAAAGGGTATCAGCCAACTTCAGGATGGCTGGAATTGAGAGAAGCAACTTTGTGGTACCACAGGTCTTGATGATTATCTTGTAAGGATAAATGAAAAGGCTCGACTCAGAAAGGACATACGAGTCAACACACTCATTAGAAAGAGAATCAACTATGGTGCACTCAGCAGGTCCTAGGAACTCATCTAATTGTGCTTTTGACAGCGATCGAAGTCCTTTTCCTTCAGGATCAGCAAAAAGGCCAGGCTCAAAAAATAAAATTTCAAGCCTTTTCTCGTAACCTTCAAAACCTATGGCAGAAACTGGCAATGCCACTTCCATGATGGCAAAACGGTTTACAGGAACTTGTCTTTTAAAGGAAATTGTTCACAACCAAGGAGAGCAAACACAGAAAGGAGCTGAAGGAGGGGAAGAAAAAGGAGCGAGGGTTTAACATGAACTAATTGACAAAAGAAACTTTTTTGGGGATCTTTTTTTTTGTGCCAGTAGACACGTGCTAGATTGAAGCTTAAGGAATGTCAGGAGGGCTTGCGCGCGCACTGCACATATAAAAAAACAAGAAAGTTGCAAGTAATCAGAATTATAGAATTCTGGATGGTCATTTTCTAAGAATCATATCAACAAACAAAGAAATCCAGATGCTTACGTTGGAGTAAGCAGCAGATCTGAACTTCTTGATTCCACCGTTTGGTCGAACGTCTTCAATACTGTAGCCGAGGGGTGCTTCGTAGAGTAAGGATTTACTACTAGACTTCTTCCCACCTTTAGACTCCATTAGATCATTCACCTGGATCTGGCAATAAACAACTAAAGCTTCAGATAAAGCTTTTTTGAGAATGGGCAACTAAACAGTCACAATGGTGAAGTGCAAACAACCGCAAAAGTTTCAGTGGGACTCTACAATGACACAGAAAGGTTCAGATAACATAAAATCAAACGCATCACGTATTCCATAAACATCCACTTATTACATACGAAATGTAAAGAATGCAGAATGGCATAGTGTAAGTATGGTTTCCCTCTGTAGTTTATATATCATACAGACAGAATCTATGAAACTAGATATAGATTATATTCTAGACAAAGCCAAAGACAAGTATAATAACTAAAAGATCAAAAATATACTTATGAAGGAACATAAGGAACATTTTAAGTAGAATTTGTGATCAATTACGCTTAAAGGAATTCTAAGAGCTGATAAATATCAATAATATTACTGGAGCAGTATGTATTAGAATTGGTAGACATTTAATGTAGACAATAACACACCCATACATCCCCATGAACAATGACCACCTACAGAACAGTATGACAAATAAATACCAAATTAAAACAATATAACTGGAGCAGTATGTATTAGAATTGGCAGACATTTAATGTAGACATGACACACCCATACATCCCCATGAACAATGACTACCTACAGAATAGTATGACAAACAAATACCAAATTAAATGGCTGACTATTTCATAATACTAAAAGATGAAACAGGAAAAGTGCAAATTTGCAGCTTAGTAGCCATCAAAGCTGAACGTAGCTGCTGAGAGAGATAGTTAACCAACAAAGGTTTTACAGTAGCTGTATCAGCCTACAATCAACATGTGAGCGGGGGAAACCATGTACTTCTATCAAGGTTTGGTCAAGTAAAATTCCTATCAATGTTTACCATGTACTTCTATCAAAAACCACCTTTAAGATTCATAATAATCCTCACAAACTGCAAATTTTACTCATAGAAACTATTAATACTTCAATAAAAACCTTAACATACAAAGCAAACATCCTTTGAACATTGGCCTGAAGAAAAAAAAAAGAAAGAAAGAAACAATCCATCCAGCTAGTTCAAAATATCTATTTAAAAAAGAAAATCTTGCTAATATCCATTGATTTGAAATGCAAAGTCTATTTTTTCAAAATATATTAATACTAAATTCCTTAGGCGTTCGTACAACGCCACAACTTCTACCCTATTTTACTTTCTGTATAGTTCCTAAGCATCTAAATCTTGTTTGGGAATTTTCTTCTATCAAACTTAATTTTTAATAAACCGAATTCAGATTCAGAAAATGCAGAAAGTTATGCTGAGCATCAGTATAAACAGGAATTCTACTAAGAATTATTAAAAATCATTTTAAAAAGATGTATACCATGTTCTCTAGCTATTTACTTATCCTATCCATTATTATTTAAAATGAAAGCTTCGACATCATCACCTCTATCAAAGCCAGAGAATACTTTAGCTGAATTTCAAAGCATAAAGTTGTTATTCAATAATTAGAAACGAATAAATCCAATTAAGAGTGTATCTGCATACCACTCAACAATTTAATCAATCATATTCTCTACATAAAAATTAATCTAAAACATTATACCGACTCCTTAAAATCAAATCTGCAACTGCAAAAAGATCAAATGACGTCCTAAAATGGACACACAAGGCCTAAACATATACAACATTATAGAAATGCAAGCAAAAAAAAATAGCCGGAAAAATAACAGTTACAATTGAGATACCAATAGAATACTCACAATATCAAATTTCTCAGATTTGTTTGAATCTGACTTCTCTGAATAAATTAGAATCAACCTTCAATCCAAAATTTTAAAAAATTCTGCACCAATATTATGTAGAGAATTGCTTGCAGACGCGAGATAAACCCTAAATTAGAAGAGAATTATTGTGGAGAAGATAAGAAGAAAAACGGGTCGGATACTTATACATGCTACGGTGACGGCATTGCCCTTGTAAATTAACAATATTTACGGTTTAAGCCCTCGGCGAAATCTCATCCAATGGTCTTGGCCTCTTGGGTATCAATATTATATTCTTATCTATCCATGTATTGATATTTATTTATTTATTTATATTAAAAATTTAAAGTACGTACGTGTGAATTGTGTAGATTAATATAAGACGATAAGAAACATAACTTTTTAAATATATTATTAACTTTATAATAAATGTAATATTTGTTTAAATAATGAAAATGAATGTTATTATGTTGATATGATGATCGAATTCAATATATTTTGAATCCCTATGAATTTAGTTATATAGAATTTGTAATTATTGATATTTATTATATTGAGATAATATCTTAAGTGGGATTCAGTCAAAATAAAGAAAAGCTCTGAATCTCTTGAATACATACATACTACATATAGTTAAGGACTAAGGATGTTTATTTCTGAAGCTTGTGGCTGTAAACTTGAGATATTACGATACCTGCTATTTGAGTGTGTATTTTTCAATAAATTAGTTTGGTATAGAGGGATATTATAGAATATCAATGGGTACAAGCTTCAAGTAAACTAAAGACTTCATGAGGACTGTTAAAGGCTTCCTTCGCAGCAATGATCTAAAAATATGATTATGATAGCAATTTAATACTGAAATCTGTATCTTATTAGCTTCGAAATCACATGAAGAGTATTGGTAATTATGAAGCTGCAAGAATATGTTAATGAATTTAATATGATTTTTTTGTAATTACTTTTCCCTAAATAAAAATACATGAAAAATTGATTATTCCCTCAACTACTTTAACCATTCACTTTAATTTCAATATTCAGAAAGAATTTTGGTATATACATCCAAATGATATAGGAGCGGTATGTGTGGGTAACATATGGAATGGTTCAACCAAGTCAACCTAAATTCTTATTCCTCATTTCAATATCAATCTCGATCGTGCTATATCACAAGTTGTTGAAAATTTCGACGAGCTCAACGCACCCACTATAGAGGACCTAGAATGTATTACACACACTACACCAACTCTTTGACGCTGTTTGGCCTTTGATTTTATAAATCCTTAGTGCACAACAAAACTTAGGCGGCTGTGCCGACCATATTTTATTCAGGTGGTATAACCGTCCATATATCACTCAAGCGGCAGAGCCGACCAAACAATACAACACCAGTGCACTAAGAACTTAAAAACAGACTAAGGCTTAACCGAAAAACTTAAGAAAAGAGAAAACTTCTATAAATACAAAATACAATTACAATATTACTTATTTACCTCACTATTTTTCGCTTCTCTACCTATAAACTCTCTTTCTCTAACTCACGCTCTTGACACTCTTTTCTCGCTTCTTCACTCCTTACACAAATTGTAGAACTTACCCTTATTTATAGATTTTAGTGGCCAATGGATTGTTGACACATGTCAATACCTTAGCCATTTATCATTCAAAATATCTAAATTCTTCTAATATTAAACATTACAAATATGTAGATTTTTTATTGATACTTCTACAGACCTACTAATTCCATATTATTCTAAAGTATTCTATAAAACTCTACAATACTTCTTACCTCTCCTAATTTCTTGAGAAAATTCTTGACATATTTAGAAGTATCTACTGTATTCTTTAACACAGGTGTTTAAGTTGTATTTTGAGGATCAGTTTTGAAGATCAATATGATGCTATAATTGAAACTACAACTCAGAGTTGCAAAGTATCATGACTAAAGAGATGGCAGAGGTATGTGTGGACTTGACATACGAATGGTTTCAAAAAAGTTACTACTGCCCACTTTGTCGCTTTGAGATGCCCACAGAGTAGACAACATTACATGAAGTATCAATAATCTAATATCTACGAGAAGTAAGGAGGAGTCTTGAAAAAGGGAGCTTTGGTGTATTTTGATGTATGAATATTCATTTTTGTCATATGTGTGTGGGAATAATATAGTATTTTGTTTTGATTTCGAATTATGCAGTGAATCATATCTTGTGAAATTTATAATTATAGTTAGTTGGCGTACGCATGTAGAAATTTGGACATGTAAAAATATTCATTTCATAATTCGAATTAAAGAAAAAAAATCTAGCATATTCATGATATTTTTATTTTTAAGAAATTTTTTTCAACATGTTTACAGTATATTAGTATGGGTAAATTATATAAAATATAATTTTTTATTTTAAAGATAAATAAAAAATTAACTCTTGACTACATGTTACAGAAATAATTAACTCTCTTGAAATTTTACCTAAAAATGTAAATGAGGAAAAAAATGAAAGGAATTTCAATAATTTTCTTGAACATTGAATAATGCACTTATTTTAAATTATGAAAAAAAAAGTTCAATAATTCACATAATTTAAAATCGAGGGAGAGAACTTGTCGTTCTTACTGGAAATAGGTGATCAACAATATTCATTATTTTTAGAAACTAAGACATAATTAATCATTTGTTTTTTCACATTAACTTTTAATTAAAAAATATAGAGATATTAGTATAATACACAAGAAGTATTAAATTATAGAAGTAAGACTATCTCCAATCCAACACCAAATTAATACGAAATTTTATTTTGATGTAAAATTTGATGTTTTGAAGCTCCAATTCAACACTAAAATCTACAGTATTTTAGTGCGTTAATATTATTACGCAATATAAATAATCAAAATTGGCTTATAATGGACTTGCCAAAGCAAGCTTCGTGGATGGTGAGAAAGAAATTGTCAGGATTCGTTGTAGTAGTTGTTTTCAAGTTAAAAATCATACTTTAAAAAATGGAGCTGTGTTTAGACTTAAATACTAATTGAAAAAAAGATTCAAACTTAATTTTGTCATTTTAAAAAAATGGGATCAAATAAATACAGTAACATAAGTAAAATTGATCACTCATTATATATGTTTTGTTTATGGGTGGATATTTTGAGTCAAATTGTTGTTTCAATGATTCAGAAATTTTCAGCTACATTGAGTGCAATTATTATCTGTTATGAATGGGCTGAGAGCAAAGTTATAGCAAAGCAACCCAATATCATATTAAACGATTATGTTTGAAATTCAGGTTTGTAAATAAAAAAAGAAACTATGCCGATCAGTAAATATATATTAATCAATTAGCTAACGTAGTTGTAGTTTAAATTAATTATGGTTCGCGGCAAACGTCTAACTGTAATTACAGTTTGATTTTTGTATAATTCGTAGAATTTATACAAATGTTGTGTGCAATTATACAAAAGTAATGCGCAAATCAAATTGTATAGCGAAAAATAGAAACATTGTGAATTGTAGCGATTTATACAAATGTTATACACGAATTATATAACGAAATATACAAATGTTGTACAAAAACTACGAATTGTATAGCGAATTATATAAACGTATAGAAATCTTACGTGAATTGTACAAACGTTGCTATAACTATAATTACAAACTGTAATTATCCAAACTATAGTTATGGAGCACAATTAAGATAACTTTGAGTGACTATACGTGAAAAACTAACTTATTTACAAATTGTAACTAACTGCATACTTATGCTCCGTAGGCAAAACAAACCACTAACACACATTAACTGATTGCGTCGATATGGCATTTGAATGAGATTCCATAGTTTATCAAAATCCTCGATACAAAGAAGTGGAACTTTGCCATCTTCTTTATGCTTAATAGTGTAAAAAACTTTTCGAAGAACAATGTATGTGGTTCCATGAACATAAGATTGATAATTATCCACGACCCATAAATTGACATTCGATCCATAAATTCTCATTCTTGGTTGGTGTCTAATCCACGAGAAGGGGTCTACGTGTGACAAGAGATAACTTTGAATTGTGCAAAGAACTTGTCGACATGAGTTCTATCTAAGAAGAAAGAGATACCTCCTTCTGGAGAAGGGTCTGGAGAGGGAGATTTGTGGGTTCAACCCCCTTCTTTTTTTTTTAATTCAACAGAGTAAGGTTGTCAATCCATTTTTCAAAGTAGGCAACCAACTTTCATTATTGTGCCTGCACATTAATGTCAGCAATGACATCAATGGAGGCAAATTTTTTCCTATATAAGGAGTTTGTCAGTACATCGCAATAATATCACCAATAGAGAGAGTCACAAAAGAAAATACATTGAGTTATTTCTTCTTGTGAGGTATACCATAGGCTACTTAAGAAAAATAATTTGTGAAATGGGCGGGAGCCTTTGAGGTAATGGGGAAATGTTGTTGTTGTTGTAGTTTGTGAAGAAAAATAGAGTGTGAACGATATTTTTAGTAAGGTGAAAATCAAAAGAGGGTAATTCTTTTGTGTGTGTAGAAGTCTTTTTTGAGTATTGTACTCGTACCTACACGATATAAAATTCCTTACTATAGTGATATCGGTTGCTCCTCTTGACCCGTGGTTTTTCCCTTATTTAAAAAGGATTTCTATGTAAAATATTTAGTGTCATTATTTTCCCATTTTTCATATTATTATGCCATATTTATTTTGTGTTTGTCCATTTTTTTCCCAACACTACGACCCCTAATTGAGACAACGACTTGTAGTTTAGATTTCGTGGTTTTCAGGTCCAAAAATATAGTCTCAGTACTTTTTCTATGATTTGACAAGACAAGGCCATAAAAGGGACCACGACTGATGAAAAGGTTTCCACGGATCCAAAGTTTGACAAGTTGAAATTGAGCCCAGCTTCTACCACCAGCACCTTAGAGCTGTAGACTGATCTACGATCCGTAGAAGGATCTCGTAGAACAGTTTGCTAGGTTTTAATAACGGATAATTTTATCTTTTTTCATTCTTTTCTAATTAAATTATTCATATTTTGAGATTAAAATAAATTCTTTAACAGTACCCAATGATATTCATACCCCTATTAACACTTAAAATACTTCAAGAATAAGTCTAAGAGGAGAAAAGCTAGAGTTCGAGAGATTCTATCGAGATCTTTAAGTTCGAGTAAATTTCAATCTTCCAACTATATGAGGCTATTCATAGCATTGGATTGAGTTAGCTAGTCCACGTGCCCCACATCTTGATTGAATGTTGAGTTGAGGTTAATCCTGATTCTTGAAATCCGATTGAGTTAATCCTTCTTCTTTTGAGTTCTATATATTATCATTGAGATTATTCTTAATTCTATCTTCCATATTATTGAAATTGTTGTTCATGTTTACTTTCCCATAAACCCTAATGGTGTTGATGATCATGGTTTTTCTATCCATTATTATTTTGATGTTGAGATTGATAGTTTTTATGCATTTAACCAAGTTTGATTTTAAATAACCATATGCATATTTTGTTGAGTTTTGAAAGAGCATGAACATTTAGTTTAAATGAATTTAAGCATTGAATAAAAAGAAGTTTTGAGAAAGAGTTTTGACGAGACATGAATAATTTTTCACGAATTACAATGGGTGTTTTTGATATGGAGAAAAATTAGACACATGATTGAGTTTTTAAATATATGTCTAATTTTTCTATATTTAAAATATATTCTCTGTAGGAAAACTAGTTCTTTAAAAATGAGGAAAGTAACTTCCCTGATGAAAGTAAGGAAAACAAGTTGTATAAATGACGTTTCAATTCATCGTCTCGTCCTCACTCACTCAACTCACCCAAACCCGCCACCCCGCCATCGGCTCTCTTAACACCTCTATGGCATTTGCTATATAACCTATAAATGTTCTTCGTATAAAATTTTTTTACTTACTTTTCAAATACTAAAAAATGAACAAGAGACCCACCTATTTTTAAAAAAATTATTTTTGACAAAATTATTTTCTGTAAAAAATATTTTTCTTCGTACCAAACACACCCATAACATCTACTTCTATTTAATGACCTAATTAGTGTTTGAATAGTCAAATGATATTTTTCTTTCCATGATTTTTAGTTACCTTTTAAATATTTAGAATTCTTAACTATTGTGTATATTTTATAAGTAATTTTTATTAGTTTCTAAATATATACTCTTTTATTAAAAAATTAAATACTTTATAATGGAATTCATACTAAAATTAGTTAATTCAATTCTTATATTTCGAGTCAATTTACTTAAATTGAAATAGAGGCCATGTGTATGTATATTTCTATTTCAAACAACAACAACAACAACAACATTACCCCATAGCCTCAAAAGGCTCTCGCCCATTGCGGGGTAAGGGGGGGTCGGATGTATGGAGCCTGACCCGTATGTTTAAAAACATAGCGCGACTGTTTCCGGATGACCCATGATGAGCGTCGAAAGTTGCATTGACTAACTGCTACTTCACAATTGAAAGAAGCGCAGACAATTTAAAGAGCCATTTTGCTTTATTCCATCATACCCCAAAGCCAAAAAACAGTGAATCTTTGGCTCCATCCGAGATTGATGGACTTATTCTTCAACTTGCGTTACTATAATTGTTGAAAAATTTAATTTAAGATCCAAATTATGACAGATATTAAATTAATGGTGATAAAATTAAGTTTAATTTGTCCAATTTAATCCAATATGTTGAAGTTCGTGCGAGTTAACAACCCGCCTAATTATTAGCTCGACTCAATCCATTTCAACCCATTTAAAATTGGGTTGATATGCAATCCAAATCAATTCGAGAGAGATCTTGTTAAAATATTTTCTTCAATTGTTTTATACAGTCATACTAAAGAAAAATATAATTTAATTAAGTTTTTAGATATTGAAAAAGAACAAATAAAATAAGTAAAACTTAGTAAAAATTGAATCGATTGGATCTTGATCCGCTCTATAACTTGTTATTTATTCGGTTTTGACCCAACTCATTTTGACCCAAGTGAATTTAGGTTGGATTGGATCTTGACCTGTTTGATGTCTTGACCTATTATAACTTATTTAAATTTGACTCAACCCCATCAATTGTCACCTCTAAATTAAATTATGACTAATGCATATGGTAATTGTTAAAGACCTTAAATTACTTTATATAGAACCAATTAAATTGAAACTTTATCCCAATTAGTATTATCAATCGTATTGCCCGCTGGCAGTGAAAATGGCATCCAATGGTGGAGTACACACTTTACATAAAAATTATTTCTTCTTTCATTTTAATTTTTATTTTGGATAATAAATAACTGTCGAGTCATATCAAATTTATAAATTTTTTATTGATTCGATAGTAATTTAGTATACATAAAAATCGATAATGATCTTTAATAATTATCTAATCACACTCATTTATGTTAGGCAGATTGAATAACGATTCAACCCGATTTAAGTACTTGCGGAATTATAATTGGACAGAAAAATAAATAACT
>JAOTQR010000001.1:4136902-4150152 GCA_025774065.1 Solanum ossicruentum | reverse complement strand
GAAGGAAAGGTACGCGTGACCGACGGCGGATTGTGGGGAAAGTGACCGTTGGGGTTGTCGGGGAGGGGATTTGGTCGTGTGATTTTTGGATTCCTGGCTTTGGTTCTCTGGTTTTTCTTTTTGTTTTTCTGGTTTTTGGTTTTTGGTTGTTTTGGGCGAGATGAAGAAAGAGTTGAGGAATATAAGATTTGGGGGTGCATGGCCCCCACGCGCGAACTCTTTTTTTTTTTTTAAATAATTGTTTAAAACAAGACTCGATAACTAAATTGTCACTGTGGAGAGTAAAAATTGGGTGTCAACATATATATATATAGATTTCAAGTATATAAATTTCAAAAATAATAATTACTATATATTAAATATTTTTTTAAGAAGTAAGTATAATTTTTGATTTAAAATTATTGAAGTTGATTGACTCGTGCTTGATACCACCATATCTACGATATAAAATTTTCTTGTCACTATAAAAATTATTGATATTCCTTTGCTCTTAATTGCAGCTTTGAGTTCATATTGTTGATATGAAAAAGTAACTAGTCAAATTGTTGCCTTACAAAATAGAGCTTTATATTAATCAAATTTTAAATATTATCTTCGTCTCATAATATTAGAGTATTTTTATTTTATATGATTATTAAGAAATCATTAATACATTAGTAAACTTTATCATTTTACCCTTTATTTATATCAATGTATATTAAATTAAATTAAAAAAATTATTAGTATACTAATTAATGATGGGGATAAAATAAAAAAAAATTAATTTTATCCTAATTTAATAAATGCTCTTATAATATGAGATACATATTTATAAAAAAATATTCTTATAATATAAAATAGAGAAAGTATCAAATAAGAAATCTAAAAAATATTCCACTTAAAGAAATAATGAAATATTTATTGAAAGTATGTTCACCTTTTAACCTCGATGAGGATAGGGTCGAATTTACTAAAATAATCCAATTAGTGAATAATGTGCATAGCCCAACCTAGAATGCAACTACTTAAAAATATATTTATCTGTTCGTCTTTATCCGTTCATTATTCTAAAAATAAATATTTTAATAATTATTATTTATGATATAAAATTAAAAAAAGTTTGATATTTAATTTTAAATTTATCTTTATCATATTAATTAAAAATATTCTTTTCTTATATTTTTAAAGATATTTGTCAGGTCAATAGTAGACAATTATTCATGGACGAACGATTAATCTAATTTATTTTAATTAATTAAAAAAACTACTATTATTTTTTCTTATGCTATTTCATATTAAATAATTATATTCATAAATAATAGTTAAATTTAAAATTTTAAAATATTATTAAAAATCTGATTTAATAAAAAGACATACTAAACAAATGTATTATTTAATTTGACACTAGTTATTATTTATGCCCTTCAGCTTTGAATAAGTATAAATAGACACTTAGATCAGTTTGTCCATGTGATATGAAATCATATGAGATGAAGTTGAGGTTTTATTTTGACATATAATTTAAGTTTTTAAGTTGTATTTTATGTTCATAAACATTAAAATCTCATAAGTTATGAAATTTATCTAAATTTCTTCAATTGTAAATAATTTTACCAAATAAACAAAGTTCATAACAAAAATATAGTAATAAATTATCACAAAATTATCCTTTAAAAAACTCAATAAATATTTATCAATTTTTTAGTTCAATAAAAAAAAAGAGTAAAATTTAACAACAAAATATTTATCTATGTAGAAAATTAGTAAAGCGACATCACTACTATATATAAGCGTCTAAAAGCTGGCAGCTCACGGTCGACATATCTACTCCAACTGCTTACTTAAGAAAATAAGTGCAAATTAACGTATTTACTTCATCTACTTGATTTTGTTATGTTATTGTTATTAATTATTTCTTAAGCTGCTTCAATTATAAGTTTATTATATTTACCCTTTAAACTGACAATTGCTAATTGACGTATTTGTTTTAATTGCTTGATTTTACTATGTCGTCTCTGTTAATTATTTCTTCAACTGCTTCAATTATAAATTTACAATTTACCTTAACAAATTATTTTTCTTAAAGGCAACCGCTGGTTGACATACTTGTTTTAACTACTTGATTTTACAATATTATTCTATTAAAAAATTTATAATATTACTCCTAATAAATAATTTTTTCTTAAAAACAATTATTGCATATTTGATTTTCCAATATTATTCGTAATAAATACTTATTCCATCTTATCGTAATTTGAAATCACAAAATGACGAAATGATATCACACTTCCAAACGCCAGCTTATACTGAATAAACACACATGTTCCCCTCCTACGATTTCATACTGAAATTCTCTTTTCCATTTCTTTATTAAGGTCGTTTTCGGTGTTGTGGTTAGTAGCACTGGTAGGATTTCTGAGACCCCATTGCCATTAACTTTTTTGTAAGGTCATTCTGTTACTTCAAGATTGGCTGAAATTCTCATGCTTGGCGGTTCCATGAGATATCTTGACAATTGGATTCACTTTTATGGGCTTCTGTTAAAGTGGGTTTTCCTTTGAAAGCACAATTCTTTATTATCCAGAAGAAAATTGTGTATTTTTAAATTTTTGTGACTTTTTGGGTACCTGGGGTTTTAGATAATTCTTTTTGGTCTTTTGGGTATCTTTCTTTTTTCCTCATTGGTTGCTTGTGTTGCAATTTTTGTCTCAAAGTGTTTAGAACTTTGCAGCTGAGTTGTGCTTACTGTCTGAATCAACCTATTCTTGAGTGATTTTGGAGAAAGATTGAGTCTTGATTTTGTTTTCAACTTGGGTAGTGGAGTGTATTTGCTGTGAGTATTGTGGAGGTGAATTGGGTGTCTTTCTTTTTTCTCATTGGTTTCATGTGTTGATTGTTTCAGTCTCAAAGTGTTTAGAACTTTGTAGCTGAGTTATGCTTACTGCCTGAATCAACATATTTTTGAGTTATTTTGGAGAAAGTTTGAATCTTGTTTTTGTTGTTTAACTTGGGTAGTGGAGTGTAATTGTTGTAAGTATTGTGGATGTGACTTCTTGTGGATGCAAATTGTAGGGTAAGAGGAAGCAATTTTTACTGCCACTTGTGAATCTTGATTTGAAGAAAATCAATTGTAGAGCAAGTATTGCTGAGATTTTGATATTACATAGTGAATGGTGTAAATTTAGTTAGCTTTTGGTGGTTTGTGTCAGAAAAGTGTTGAAATTTGCAGTTGAGTTCTGCTTTGGACATCGAACCAAAATCTTGAGTACTGTGACAAACATGCTTTTGAGTGATTTGTTGGAGAAAGATTGAATCTTGTTTTTGTTTTTCAAAATCTCTGGTTTTTAACTTGGATAGTGGAGGGTAATTGATGTAAGTGTTGTGGAGGTGAATTGTTGTTGATGCAAATTGTAGAATAAGAGGAAGCAATTTTTACTGCACATTAGAGGATCTGCCTACACTCTACCCTCCGAGATCCCACTGGTGGGAACATACTAGGTTTGTTGTTATTAGGGATCTTGATTTGGAAAAATCAATTATAGAGTAAGTTGTTGAGTTCTTGGACTGCTGGCATATGAATGATGCTTGTAGATTTTGATAGTATCATATAGTGGATGGTGTAAATTTTAAGTTAGCTTTTTGGTGGTGGTGAGAATTGGAGATGTTAATTGTTTCACCCCCTCCAAGTTCTTCTACATCATTTGCAGCTTCACCAACTGCTTTGAATTCTCCAGCACCTAAATCTCAGCCCAATGAAAACTCATCTACAATTGCATCTCCACAATCTGCTCCTCTTATAGCATCACCGCCACTGCCACTATCCCCTCCTCCTCCAACAAATACAACATTGCCGCCTCCAGCCTCATCTCCACAACCACAACCGCCAATTTCAACTCCAACACCTCCTGCAGCATCTGCTCCTCCAATTATTAGTTCTCCACCTACACCATCCGGTCTGCCTGCTAGCAGCTTAACACCACCTCCATCCTCTAGTCCACCTGCTAGTTCACTAAAACCTCCATCATCCAGCACACCAAGTAGTCCACCTCCATTACCACCTCAACCAGGACCAACACGTCCCGCAAGTTCACCTCCACCACCATCGACGCGTACCCCTGCATTATCGCCTCCTCATTCATCAACACTTCCCCCTGCATTATCGCCTCCTCATTCATCAGCACTCCCCCCTGCATTGTCACCTCCATCACCTGTGCAAAATCCAAGAACTCCTCCAGCTCCACGATCTTCAGGGAATCCGTCTCCTGAACCGCCTAAAAGGTCACCATCATCCAAGCCACCTGCAAATGCACCTCCATCCAAGACACGACGAAGTACTCCAGATTCCCCAGCCTTAGTGCCTGCTAAAGTTTCACCCCCATCACCAGTTGCATTACCTCCTAGTAATTCTGCATCTTCTAGTTCACCCCCTACAAACTCATCACTACCAATGCCTACAGCACAATCGGCGCCACCTCAATCCTCCAATGGTGCACAACCTTCTCGTACTCCTCCTTCACCATTATTTCCTTCAGGCGTGGCTATTACGTCCAGTAACAGTTCAGCAGACAAATCAAAGGATGCAGGGGATGGAGGCATTGGTACTGGAGGGTCCATTGCAATTGGTATCATACTTGTGTTTCTGTTGCTTGGTATTATTGGAGCAGCAGGTTGGTGCATATGGAAGCGAAAGAAAAAAGGTTCAGGCACGAGTGGTGGTTATATCTTGCCAACAACTCTGGTCTCCTCTCCTAAATCAGGTACTGTTTGGGTACTGTCAATCATTGCTGTAGTGTGTTAATCCATGTTTTAGATGCTGCAAGCACCATTTATGTATCTGTAAGTAGTTCAGATCTTATGAAATGCAATCTGAATGGATGTGCAAATACAATTCAGGTTCTGCCTCGTTAAAGGTCCAAGAATCAACACGTGGGATGGGAAATGGAGCTGGCTCCAATGGAGCGAGCACTCCAGGAAACACTGGTGGAGTAGGGAATTCAAATCCATTGTTTACTTATCAAGAACTACTTGAAGCTACTAATGAATTTTCAGAGCATAATCTATTGGGCGAGGGTGGATTTGGTTCCGTGTACAAGGGATGCCTAGCAGATGGGAGAGATGTGGCAGTAAAGAAGCTTAATATTAATGGGAGCCAGGGGGAGCGTGAGTTCAGAGCTGAAGTTGAAATCATTAGTCGGATACATCATCGACAGTTGGTTTCGCTTGTAGGTTATTGCATTTATGAGAACGGAAGGCTCCTTGTATATGACTATGTCCCCAATGACACCCTTTACTTCCATCTCCATGGTAGAGCTTGTAGATTTCAACATTCATTTTTGGCACTTGGTAACTAAAGATAGCTGTTAACACTTGCAATTTACAAAATTACAGCGCAGGGGAGACCTGTCATGGATTGGGCAACACGTGTTAAGATTGCTGTTGGTGCAGCCCGAGGAATAGCTTATCTGCATGAAGATTGTAAGTACTGTTCTCTTATGCGGTATCCTTGTTTCTTCATTTCATTTCGTCTCAGGATGAACAAGATAAAATGCTTACCAAGCAACTGAGCACTATTTAGGCATCACCAATCTGTGTTGAGAAACTACTATAATATCTTTCAATAATCTTGAGCAGCAAGTATGCAAACACAAGCGATGAAATGCTTTCTCCTTATGACATACTTGGAGTGCCACTCACTAATGAATTTATCCTATAAGTGATATATTGAACATACTTGGGAAGGTGACTGTTATAGTGTGGTATGTGCTCAGTCACAAATGAATTCTATCTTATAAGAAATATATTGAACAGACTTGGGAAGGTTACCATTATGGTGTGATATGTGATTACATATTCCGTACGTTCTTGTTGTCTGACCTATTATTGGCCTTCAGCTAACTGAGTATGTGGAAAGATGACATGGAATTTTCCAAAAAACAAGTCTTTCAAGCGAAATTGTTCCTTTTTATCACTCTTTTAAGTATAGCTTTCTGATATGATATTCCATTCTTGCTTTCGTTTGATTTATTCATTTCTATTGATTGTGATGGCAGGCTGTCCTCGCATCATCCATAGAGATATTAAGTCATCTAACATTCTTTTGGATAACAACTTTGATGCTCGGGTATGTCAATTCCTCAAACTGCTTTATTTTAGATTGGTTTTTCTTGCAGACTGCCTTTTACAGTTGATTCACTTTTTATAGGTTGGTGATTTTGGATTAGCTAAATTAGCTCAGGATGCAAAAAGTCATGTTACGACACGTGTCATGGGTACATTTGGGTAGGTTTCTCTTCCAACATTGACATCACATACAGCATAATAAAATTTACTCCTATCTTTTTAATTGCCCATGTTTATTCTAATTTCTTGGTTTGGATTCAGATACATGGCCCCTGAATATGCATCCAGTGGAAAGCTGACTGAAAAATCCGATGTATATTCCTTTGGCGTTGTGCTTCTGGAGCTAATTACTGGACGAAAGCCCGTGGATGATTCTCAGCCTTTGGGGGAGGAAAGTCTAGTTGAGTGGGTATGTTTGTAGCCAACCTATCTCTCTTTTCTCTTAAGTCCATAGTAGAGTGAGAAAATATTCCATAACTTCTAATGATTTGTTCGACTCCAAATAACATAATTGTTATTTTGCACACTTGAATTTATGTTTTGAATATCAAGCTTATCCTTGCATATTACTTTTGAAAGTATTATTTTGAAATACTTTGAATTGATTCATTTCAGTCTTGCATGATCGACCGTAAAAGTGTAAATGTTATAAGTTAGTGCAGAAGAATGCTAAATCCATACATTATTTGTGACCTTCAGCGTTGTTAATTGTACTAACTTAGGTTTGTGTAGGTGCGGGCATCTATAGATAAAGTAGTTGTGAGATAACTTCTGCTGAATATATTCATTTCATTATATTCCAAACTATATGGTGGCATTTAGAACTGTGTAATTTGTGTATCTCCTGACATGATATGTATGATGACTGATCAAAAGACACTCTTTATCTTGAAAATAATACGATAACTGAAAGGAATGTTGTGAACTGATCTCATAACTGAAATTTAAGAGTGATAACAATTGTTTCATTGCTATATATTACAAGGACTTGCCTATGGCCTATGATACCAGAAGAGCATGTAAAGTCCTGTTATAGAAAGTCCTAACAATGTACTTTCTATCTATTAGAGCAACCAAATAGATATACTATTTTACACTGTCTCAGTCCTTTAAGCTATGTTGCTCGGACTCTTCAAAGATGTTTACAGACGTGTGTCGGATCCTCCGAAAATAGTGTATTTTTGAAGGATCCGACACGGGTGCGGCAACATTTTTGGAGAGTCCGAGCAACTTAGCCTTTAAGTAATTATGTTTGAAGAGTAATTTTCATGACTCGAGAGGATAAACTAGGCTCTTCGAGGTTCATCTGAATTCTGAACTTCAAATATCACAACCTTAACATGGACTGTTTGAAGCTCATATCATGTTATACATGATCTACTAATGCTCACGCTTTAATTTCTTTGTTTCTTACAAGGATTAGGCCCAAATTTACCTTACCTTCGATGGTCTTTCAGTTATTGTTTCATATTCAGAGGGAATAATGCTGCTTTACTGTCCCATAGAATTGAGACGAGATATATTTGAGGATAACCCTCTCCTCACATGCCTCGAGTCTTTATATTAAACATATCCGTTGCACTTAGCAGCATAGCGGAATCTATCACAAAAACAGTCTCACTGAACCTGATGTTTTATTGCTGAGTGCATCGTATCAGTTTGTTATTCGAGTATTTCCATTTCACTGGAGGTCCTGCTCACTGAGATCTGATAAGGCGGACTTTTTAACTTTGATTCTTCAGAGGTTTCTGTCTCTATTTCTTGTACTCTATTTTTGTGATACGATCGTACAATGGTCTGATTTGGTTTCAGATAGTACTGAAAATTATGTAGTCAGTCCTGTAATGTCAATCTATTAGCAACAGAGATCTTATATCCCTTCTCATTTTGTCAAGCACGAGACTTCCACCAACTGTAATTTAATTTGATTGCTTACAGGCTCGACCTTTGCTTGGTCATGCACTTGAAAAAGAGGAATTTGATCAGTTGGCAGATCCTCGCTTGGAGAAGAACTACGTTGACAGTGAGATGTTCCGAATGATTGAGGTTGCTGCAGCTTGTGTGCGTCACTCAGCTGCAAAGAGACCAGGAATGGGACAGGTAAATTCTTTTACTTTACTGGAAAACTAATAGACAAACGACCGTAAGTCCTTTTTAATGGAATAGCAGTTACTTCCTCATCATTCTTATGCTTTTGCAGATCATGAGAGCGTTTGATAGTATGCTTATGTCTGATCTGACAAACGGGATGAAAGTTGGCGAAAGTGCAATATATAACTCTGCAGAGCAATCTGCACAAATAAGATTGTTTCGAAGGATGGCATTTCCCAGTCAAGATTTCTCCAATCAAAGCACCAATTATAGTCGCGAATTGTCTGAACAAGTTTAGATGAAATTAAGTGTATGAATCTGTTAATATATCAAAAGCTGGTTAGCTGAGAGGTACACTGATTTAAGTTTTGTAAAGTAGGTCTTTTTTTGTCTTTCGAAAACCACCTCTCTATCTCTATGAGGTAGTGGTAAGGTCTGCTTACGTATGTTGTTGTTGTTGTAAAGTAGGTCTCTTTTTAGCTGACATACATGTAGTCTGCAATTTTAGCAATTTTTTCTGTAAACTGGAAACTTTTATGTTCATCTCCAGCTATTGTTCTTTCAAGAGTTCTTTGATTTCCTTTCTTGTTCAACAAAGTCGCGATGCAAATTTTAATGAGATGTATAGTACCTTCAGTTGCTTCGGGAACATCTGATAAAATTAGAGCGATACAGTGAATAGCATGATCCCTACGCGAGGATGACATACAAATCAAGAAATGGTCCCCTCCTCCACCTCCCTCGTCTCATATTCTGTTTCCAAATCAATTCTCTTTTGGAAACAAAATGAAAAGAGAGCAAAACCAAGAAACAAGTTGAGGAATAAAAGCCAAGATATTTGACAATAGCAATTTGGAGTACCTTCCTGACAGGTGACAAGGGTGAATTTTCTTTGGTTGGGAGTAAAGAAAGTTCTTAATTGAAGGGAGAGAAAAGTATTAAAAGCATATTTGAACTTGACATAAATTATTAGTTTTTTTTTAAATTATTGACACCTTTAAAAATATTCCTCTATTTGACTAATTGAATTAAACTACATCCTGATTTATCCAATTTTTCGCATGACATAACAAGTGGTCTCAAACTCTTGTAGGAACATGAAGATCTTAAAAATAAGACGAGAGAAGTGCTGAATACACCCCTAAATTTGATAAAAACGTGAGGTTTATTTCACTTATGTTGCAAAATTTGGGATGTATTAAGTTCAGTGAATCAAGTATAAGGATGTTTTTAAGTCTGTCAAATAATTCAGGAATATAACTAATAATTCTCGACAAGTTTGAATGTGTTTTCAATACTTCTCTCGAACTATAGTGTAATGGAGAACAAGAAGTTGATTATAATGTGTCTGGTCATCACTCGATATGAGTTTTTACTGCTATTTCTTTTAATGGGCAGCTGTCTGCTTAAGCAATTAGTTGAAGCAGACATATCGTCCCACAACTGCCTGCTTGAACTGCTTCGAAAATTTTAAAATCTAACAGTCGAAGAGACACGTCAATGGATAGCTATCTGCTTAAGTAAGCAACTGAAGTAGACATGTCGTCCACCAACTGTCTGCTTCTGCTTTGCTAGACTTCTATGTATAATAGAAAAGTCACAAAATAAAAAAATTCGAAGACTAATAAATACCTTTGGAGATAAATATTCCTTAGATTGGATCCTTTATCTAGATTTATTTGATTCAGTCAAGCTAGTGTTCTCATTGGTGATTAAAATTGACCACCTGCCACCAAGTCAATATGTTATATTAATTTGAATTTAATTTTTTTTTAACCTAATCATGATTACTTAGTATTACTTATATTTTATTAAATTATTTGATAATGACAAATTGTATCATATATAGTGACAGGATGGCTGGTTCAAGATCCATCGTTATAAAAGTTAATTATACGAAATTTATAGATTAAAAGTATTTTTTTATACTTATATATTAGATCTTAAACACTCTTAATGAAATTTCTAACTTTGTCACTGCTCCCTCCGTCTATTTTTATTTATCCCCTATTTACTTGTTCAATTAAAAAAAAGGAGATAATTTATTGTTTAACTTCTAATTAATCTTTATTAACTATACAATATTATTTATCATGTATTTTTCAATATATTAAATTTGTTATTTCAAAGGAGATATCATCATTGTTTTATTTGTGGTTCCCATGCTTAGTCATTATTATAATAATAAGAAGTCGTTTGGTTCGAATATATTAAGTTATGATGAGATAAATTATGATGAGATTATTCGTTATTGAGTATTTGGTTTGTTGCGTTCAAAATAATATACATTATAAAAATTTTAAGAATAAATTATTTATTTATAAAAGTACCCTTTATGAATGTGAAAAATGATGTATAAAAGGAGTTTAAAAGGATATCTTTGTCATTTACTTACTTTATCCCGAGAGTACTATACCACCTAGGGATAACTTATCCTGACATTAATTATTAATTCCAAAATAAGTTATCTCGAATTTACTAATCAAACAATAAATCAAATAACATTATAATTTAATCTCGAGACTATTTGGTGTTATCTTTTGAAAAATCTAATCACCAAACAGATAGTTTGTAGGATAATTGAATTTGTTTCACTAGTCAGAAAGTGTAATCACATAAAAATGAACTACACTATATAAAGTCACAATCTATAATCGAATACCAGTTACAGTCTTTCATTTTTTGGAGAAGAAATCTATACAAGAATCTTCACTTGAATTTTATAGGAATTGGAGAAAGAAGAAGGAGAAGAAAGAAACATAAAAGTTGCTCCTAAGTTGTTTCTCTCGAGAAGTCCTACACAATTTTTCAAATAATTATGTCTCTTTTCTTTTATTAATATTAATACATAAATATAATAAATATATATTATTTAAAAATTAATATAAATCTGAAGTGATCTATATGAGTGAACCAATCCAATTTTCTTCGTCTTCCGCACCAAACGACCCTAACATACCTAATAATCTTAACCCAAAAAATGAAATCTAAAAGGTTAAAAGTGTACCAGACTTTAATTCTGAGAAGACTTCTGAGAAAACCCATGCTCAAGACAAAACAATTTAAAAAGAGTAATGAAAAGTACCAAAAATATCAAATTATTTTTGGACAAGTAAAAAAGTATAGAAGGAATATTGATTTATTTTGGCATAAAAACATGTTATTTTTATTTTATTTTACCTTTTCTCATTCATATTTTTTTTTTGTGTGTAGAGTTTCATTAACTGCTTCACCAATCATTCATTGAATGACAAACTGTCTGGTTACTTTCGGTGGCACTGATAGACATGAATGAAATTCTGTGATTTCAAAAATAAAAACAAAATATAAATTATTTAAAAATAAAAAGAATAAATATTACTCTCCCCATTTTTTTTTTAAAAAACCTAATCTGCCTTTGCACGAAATTACAAAAGATAAAAAGAAACTTTTTGATTTGATGATTGTAAATTAAATTATCTCAAATGCATCTAAATCTTCTTTAATCTTTTGACCTTAATTAAAATATTACATATAAAAAAATCATTTTTTTGAAATAAGTTAAAATAGAAAAATAAATTATTTTTTTAATAGAGGAAGTAATACTTAATAATAGGGATAAAATAAATTAAAATAAGAAGTTATTTATAAATTATTAAATATGATAAAATAATGTAATGCACAAACAAAAATTCATATTAAAGAAACTTATTCTTATCCAAAACTAGTTATTTTAAGAATTTTATTTTTGGTAATAGTTATTTTAAGAATTACAACAATATTTTCCTACATTTACGTTAAAACCAATAATAATCACAATCACACTTATATAGCTAAGAATTTTCCTCTACAATTTCCTTTTTCCAACCGAAATTCATTTTTTTCCTTTCTCTTTCCTCACTTGCTCTCTTTTCCCTCACACGCTTTATCTTTACATCATTAAATCCAAAAAAATAAGAATAAAAAGTTGTTCATTTCTCTCTTCCTATTTTCTTCAAAATATCGAGATACTATTACGAGCTCAATAATATATTTACTATGGCTAGCCTTCAACCCGATAATCAACTCAAACAACTCAAAGAAATATTCAGACGATTCGATCTTGATCATGATGGAAGCCTCACACAACTAGAGCTAGCCGCGCTTCTTCGCGCCCTTGGGCTCAAGCCAACGGGGGATCAAATCCACGCATTGTTAGCAAATATGGACCATAATGGCAACGGGTTTATCGAATTCGATGAACTCGTAAACGCCATTATGCCCGATATGAACGCAGAAATTTTAATAAATCAAGAACAATTAATGAAGGTTTTTCGATCGTTCGATCGAGATGGTAATGGATATATAACGGCTGCTGAGCTGGCCGGGTCAATGGCTAAAATGGGTCGCCCGTTAACGTACAAAGAGTTATCTGATATGATGCAAGAAGCTGACACGAATGGTGATGGTGTTATAAGTTTTAATGAGTTTGCTAATATTATGGGAAGATCTGCTGCTGATATTCTTGGATTAACGGTTTCGTAATCAGAGACGTTGAACTCTACGAGTCTGGCCGATCTCTTCTGTATTCCCAAGTAATTAGGTTTGATATCTATTATATGTACGTATTTAACATAGAATCTAAGCTAAGACTAGTGATTCGAATAAATGCGTAGCTCTTTCACTAGATCCGCCCCGACTTCTAATTAACCGGTGGACGGTGGTTTGTTTCCCGGTATCCTAGAGTGGTTTTCCGGTATGTTTAAATGTGGGGATTTTTTATTTTTTATTTTTTTAAAATTGTGACATTAATTAATGTTAGAAATTGGTGTTGATTGATGTGTTTTAGAAGATGGCTTTGATGGTCTTAGACTTGGTCCAATTGATGACCTTTTTTGTGGTGTTGTGATTTAATGTGTATCTTGTGAATTGATTTTTCTATCCTTTTTTCATTTACAAAAATCACTTAAAATATATGGCAATTTGAATACATTAATTTAGTAATTCGGATACATTAATTCAAATCCAAATACAAAAATTAGGATTTTAAAGTATCAGTAGGTAACATTTAAAACATGATACGTTGAACATAGAGATAATTT
>JAOTQR010000001.1:4126530-4136802 GCA_025774065.1 Solanum ossicruentum | reverse complement strand
TTGTTGTGAAATAAGGATGGAAGCATATTAACATGATGGTCAAAGAAAAAATTATAGTTTTCTCATTTATTTATTTTTACTTTTACAGAACTAAGGATGAAAGCATATTAATGTTATGGTCAAAGAAAAAATATTATTCATTTATTTATTTTTACTTTCTCTGGACTAAGGAGGGAAAGCTTATTAACGTTATGGTTAAAGAAAAAAATAATTTTTTCATTTATTTATTTTAACTTTTACTGAACTAAGGATGGAAGCATATTAACATTATGGTCAAAATAAATAAAAATAGTTTTTTCATTTATTTATTATTACTTTTTCTGAAATAAGGATGGAAGCGTATTAACATTATGGTCAAAGAAAAAAAATATTTTTTTCATTTATTTATTTTTACTTTTCCTGAACTAAGAATGAAAGCATATTAACTTTATAGTCAAAGGAAAAAATAATTTATTTATTTATTTTTACTTTTTCTGAACTAAAGATAGAAACATATTAACTTTATAGTTAAAGAAAAAGCAACTTTTTTTCATTTATTTATTTTTACTTTTCCTGAACTAAAGATAAAAGCATATTAATGTTATAATCAAAGAATTTTTTTTCATTTATTTATTTTTATTTTTTCTGAAGAAGCATATTAACTTTATAGTTTAAAAAGCAGTTTTTTCATGTATTTATTTTTACTTTTCTTGAACTAAAGATAGAAGCATATTAACTTTATTATTGACTAGTGCTATTATTATTATTTGGAGGTATTAAAAAATGAAACCGTTCAAAATGGAACTGTTCATGATGTAAATTTGTCATTTTTTCAAGTGGATTTAAGTTGGGTTTGGTCCTTTATAAGGACCACTCAATTTTTTTAATTAGATGTCTTTTACTATTGTATGTAGTTATTTAATAATAAAAGTAAAAATATAAAATATTTTGAAAAATTATGTAATTTCATAAATTAGACAAAGTAAATTAAAATAACTGCTTTTAAAATGACGGTCAAATAATATAAAAATACGATTATCTATTGTCTATATAGATAAATTTGTTTTGACTGACATTGATGGTTTTTCATAAATTATAGTCAAAAATAATTTTGAAAAAATAAATATAATTTTTAGAAATCAGACTTTAATTAAATTAATTCTTTTGTATTTCTTACATCAAAATGTGATTTGACTTGATTATTTAATTACAATTCAGTCTTTTTCTTGAGTATTTTTCTTTCGTTATTGAGTATAAAGTGACGATGAGGTCAAGTGGTTCACTAATAATAGTTTTTGAATGCCAACCATGCTAAAAGTACCCTTCTTGGACGTGACAGTTTGATTACTGTTCAAAGTTTGGGAGGGGGGAAGGTGAATAATTTAATTATACTTAGCCAATGCATATTCTTATTTCATGATTAAAAATAATTTAATTATAATAAATTAAATTAATTTAGCATAAACACTTGATGGTTTTTTTGCCTTTTAACAAAAAGAACAAAATGATGGGTAGAGAAAATGACTACACTGCCGTAAGTGGTAAAAAAAACATAAATTCATTCCTATCCAATGACAACTGATTTTTGACTCTCCAAGTGGGCCTTAATTACTTTAATTAATTATAAAATCTGACCACTAAGATTTCTTTATTAAGTCATTAATTAAACGCTTCCATTTTAAACGTGCTTTAATTATGCACCTTTTTGAGATAATTAATACTGGTCAAGAAGTTATTGCAAACGACAAATATTTGGTCTTTTTTTTTTTAACAAAGTAATTTGACTTCTTTTTTTTTTCTTTTTTATAACTAATAACTAGCTTAATTTTTAAGGTATATATTTTACACCTAAAAGTAATATTATCGGGTAATCATGAGAATACTAGTTTAGGACACGCATATTGCACATGTATAAACGTTAATTATTAAAGTTAAATATAAAATAAATAAAATTATTAAAAAGTAATAGTTGGTGTTGATTTAACTCTTACATGCAATTTGATTTCTATAAATAATAGTGTCACATAAAAAACACTAATGAAGAATATATTTTTAAAATAATTTAAAAATAAAAGTGATAAATATAAAGAAAATATAAATATTTTGCTACTTTTTAAAATCTTGTCTAATAACAAATAATTTTATGGAGCTAAAGATTTACTATTTTTTGGCTTTAGGGTATGATAGAATAAAGAAAAATGACTCTTTAAACTGTGTGCATTTCTTTCAATTGTAAAATAGCAGCTAGTCAATGCAACTTTCGACACTCATCATTAGTCATTCGGAAACAGCCGCTCTATGTTTTTAAAAATAGGAGTCAGACTGCGTACATCTGACCGCTCTTATCGCGCAATAGACGGGAGACTTTGAGGTATTTGGGCAACATTATTGTTGTTGTCTAATAACAAATAGTCATGAATATAAAAGAATGTAGAGTGCAAGAATTTAGCAACCATCCTTATTTAAACGCCAAAATTCAAAGGTTATATTTAATTAAAACTCTTTTTCTATTCCGTCTCCCAATATAAATCACACATGTAAGATCCAAAAAAGGAAAAAAGAAAGCAACATTAAATATAGTATAAACAGATTTACGAAAAATATGAATTTGATTTTTTAGAAATAAGATAAATTATCTGCTCTGATAAATACACGTGATTTAATAATATAAAAAATGTATTTGAAAGTAAATATACAATAATAAACGGATCAACAAACAATTCAAAGTTAGATATTCTTATTTGATTGAGATTTGAGGGTATAAGTTTAAAACGATAGAAGTTTTCATGCTCCTTTGAGAACAGGGGCTAGAATAAATTTTTACTCTCAATGAAACTAAGAATAAAAATAAGAATTGTCTTATTTTATTACTTTATAAGTGAGAAAAATTAGTCCAAAATTATAATTTCAAAATAATGTAATCGTTTTTGTGGAAAAAGAGACATTCGGATATATAACAAGTCCGTTATTCTCCCTTTTAATTAGGAGTATGCAAAAATCAATCCTGACGATAAATTAAACCGATAAAAATATTATTAATGTACTGTTATTATTATTGGGTTATCGCCTAATTCCATATCGATTTTCACTATTGAGTAAACCGATAACCCAAATAAGATCATAATAATTTATTATTTTATATCTTTATAAATATTAAATATTAGTAATTTAATAGTAATAGTACACTATAACAATATTTTACATATTTTAATCTTTACCGTACTCATGTGAGTAGTTATCTACTTTAATATTTTAGTTTGTAATTAACTAATTAAAGTTTTTGCAAATTTATAAACATAGTATTCGTACTCTATCTGTTTTTAAGTTTGTAAACATAGTCTTCGCCTTCTATCTATTCTTTTATTAATGTAAATTATTATTATCATTCTTATTGGATAAATAGAAAACTGAACCGTTAAAGACTTAAAATCAATAGATGATAAAATCATTTTATTTATTCAATATATTTAAAAGTTAAAAATCAATAAATTAACCCAATAATATAGATGCATACCTCTACTTTTCATGAGTTATGAGGACTAAATAAAACATGTTTTATATTTGTTAATTTAGTATAACTTTTTGTTTATTTTTTCTCCAAAGTGCAAGGAGGGGATGGGGTCCCATATGAACCCTGATCAAGTGACCATAGACCATATTTTCTTTCTTTATAAGTAAAATTGTAACGCCCCAAAGAATTCTAGACAAAGGTCAAGAGAGCCATCCATGTGGTCACCCCCTTTTATATATAACCAACACCAGCAACACATCAGATCCTTTCTGTCCTATTGACTCAACACACACACACAACACAAGTGACACAACAGCAACAGCAACAGCAACAAAAAAAGCTCTGTTTGAGAGCTGAAAAAAACCAAGAAAACAGCACAGAAGAATTTTGATTCATCCAAAATGGATTACTGGTCTCCTTCTTTTGTTGATGAGGAATTCAAGAAACTTGCCCTTCGAATGAACCCCCCAAGGTACTTTTTTTTTTCTCTTTGTCAAAAATGGTGTCAGAATTTGAAGGGTAAAAGTTACTGAATTCGACTGAACCTGTAGCCAGACATTCCCCCCTTATGTCCATTTGTCATCAAGATTGATACTTTTGTAATCAAGATTCTTTGTAAGTTGAAAATTTTGTATCTTTCTGCTGATTGAATTGTCAAAAATGGTGTCAGAATTTGAAGCTAAAGTTACTGAATTCAACTGAACCTGTAGCCAGACATTCCCCCCTATGTCCATTTGTGATCAAGATTGATACTTTTGTAATCAAGATTGTTTGTAAAGTGAAAATTTAGAATCTTTCTGCTGATTCAATTGTCAATTTTGATGATGTGGTGTGTATAGGGTTACTGTTGATAACAAATCTGACAAGAAAACAACTTTGATTAAGGTATGAATGTGTTTTGTATTTGTTAAAGATCCTTTTTTTGTGTGTGTGTGTTTGTGTGTGTGAAGTGGATTGAGTCTTTGATTTTTAGAGAAATGCCCTTTTAAAAATGATTGGACTTTGCAGGTTGATAGTGCAAATAAAAGAGGAAGCTTGTTGGAAGTGGTTCAGGTTCTTTCTGATTTTAACCTTATCGTCAGAAGAGCTTATATATCTTCTGATGGGGAATGGTTCATGGATGGTGAGTTTCTTGACTCTTCTTAGGTTTTTCGAATTTGTTTAGGAGTATATGAGTTGATGGTCTATTAGAAACAACCTCTAGGGGTAAGATATATGTACTTGCTACATTTTTCAGACCCTACTTGTGGGGTTATACAGGCTATGTTGTTTTTGTTGTATACCTTTTATGCTACAAAAACAAATTGGAATTAGCTATGAACATCATTGCTAATCCGTTGGTAAATAGGATTAACGATAGATTTTGTTGTTTCGCTACAGAATCTGTCGGTCGTTAATTTCTTTCTTTTTTTGTTAATAGTGTTTATTTGTTTTAATTGTTCTTTCCCTTGTTTCAGTGTTTCATGTTACTGATCGATATGGAAAAAAGCTCTCTGGAGATAATGTGGCCGACCGCATTCAGCAGGTACATCTAATTCTGGATTGAGACATATCAGGCAGTCATTGTTTACACCTTTTTAAAAGTTTTTCATCCATCAATGTGTTTTAATGCAACACTTTTTTAGATTCAGTATCAGTAGTGGAGCTAGGATTTTTGTAAGGGTGGATTCAAAAGTAAATACAAAAAAATTCAACATCTACTTTATATACATAAAAGAAATAACTTTGACCTTATGTGTTCGAATCTTGAGCTCCCTGGCTCCGTCCGTGTCCAGTATGCATACTGAAATAAGTAATTTCATTAGTTGTCAGCCTCAGTACATTCTTTACTTAATGCAGATATTGTTATGGTGTGACACTGAGTAAACATTAAAGCGCGATTATTTTCCTGTGTTGCAGGCGCTGGGACAGAGGGGGCTCAGCTTCCGGGCTTTGGAAAGACCTGTGGCTGTTCAATCTGTAGCAGAACATACAACCATTGAATTGACTGGGCAAGACAGACCGGGATTGCTTTCAGAGATCTTTGCAGTTCTCGCGGATCATAAATGTAATGTTGTCGCCGCAGAAGTATGGACTCATAATTCAAGAATGGCATCAGTTGTTTACATAACTGATGAAGAAAGCAGATTGGCGATAACTGATCCTGATAGGGTTGACAACATCAAGAGACTGATGTTGCATGTTTTAAAAGGAAACACAGATTGGTGGGGTGCCAATACAGCAGTTTCTGTTGGCTCGACTCATACTGGAAGGAGGCTACATCAGATGATGTATGCTGATCGTGATTTTGATGAAGATTCTACAGATTGTGTATCGGTTGACAAAAAGAGGCCCCTGGTAACTGTAGAAAAGTGTAAAGATAAAGGGTACACTGTTGTGACTTTGAAATGTCCAGACCGTCCTAAGCTGCTGTTCGATGCAGTGTGCACATTGACAGATATGCAGTTTGTAGTGTATCATGCTACCATCATTGCCGAAGGACCTGAAGCTTATCAGGTAGTCTTTTAAATGCTTGAAAATTTCCTAAATTGTTTTTTACGCTTTATAGTACACGAACCTGCTGAGAGCTAGTGGCTAAGAAATGCGAAAATCAACTCTCGTGGGCCATTGGTAGTCTAAGATTATGAAAGAGTCGTCATTTTTCTCTCTTTGCTACACTGCATTCGTGTTGCTTGCTTTTGTTTTCGGTTAGGAATATTACATTAGGCATATGAATGGGTGCCCCATTAGTTCTGAAATGGAGAGGCAACGTGTAATACACTGCTTGGAGGCAGCTATCAAGAGGAGAACTTTAACGGTACAAAAACTCATCCAAATGCAAATGAAGTTCTCAAACTCGCACTTTTAAACTTGCGTTCTTTCTTCTGTCCATAATATGCAGGGAATAAGACTGGAATTATGTGGAGATGACAGAATTGGGCTTCTAGCTGATGTAACTCGCATATTTAGGGAGTATAGTCTTTCCATTTCCCGGGCAGAGGTTATGACGACAGGGTCACGAGCTGTTAACGCCTTTTACGTGACTGATACATCAGGTGGTCCAGTGAAAGCTGAAACCATTGAGGCTATCAGGAAAGAAATAGGTGTGGCCACTCTTCAAGTCACGGACGATCTCTACTCGAATGTACCAAAACAGCAAACTGCCAGGTTCTCTTTAGGTCACATACTAAGGTCAAGATCAGAGAAGTTTCTCTACAGCTTGGGATTGACAAAGTCATATTCCTAAACTTGAAATAGAAGTTCATAGATAGGGCAGGGGCTTCTACCAGTTTCTGCTAATCCTTAGCATAGATGTTCTTAGTCATATCTCAAACTTGTAAAGTTTATACTTAGAAAATGTACAGCAATGCTTTTACCTTCCTTTAAGGGGCTCACAGGAGATGCATTTTCTCCTTTTAACAGCTATGTTTGTGTGGTCCTCTTTGTGTTTGTTCTAATTTGCAAGTAACTACTAGTTCAAGTAGCCTCAGTTATGTTCCAACTGAGGCTAACGAAAGGCGGAGACATGTTTTATAGGCATGTTTCAACAGACACTTGAGTACTTGACCTCGCGCCTTGACTAAGTAAGCACTTGAGATCAAGTTGAAATGTCTAGACGTATTCTCTCAAAGTTTGTGTGCTTATTTGTCAGCTAAGGCCAAACTTGAGTTATTGTTTATGTATTAACAACTTTGTTTATGTGATCCTCTTTGTGTTTGTTCTAATTTGAAAGTAACTACTAGCTCAAGTAACCTCAGTTATGTTCCAATTGAGGTTAATGAAAGGCGAAGACGTATTTTATAGGCGTCATATATAAACAAACACTTCAACTTGACCTCGCCCCTTGATTGAGTAAGTAAGCACTTCTACATTGAGAGTGCACATCTAGTAGACACCTCAAATTCTCTCCACTGCATTAGTTGAATCACTTCAACTTACAAAACAGTCATCTAGGCACCTCCAAAATTTATTTGTCACATGAAGGTCAAGTATCCGCGAGCCATCGTGGGACTAGTTGGAGTGCTTAGTCTTTCGTTAAGATCAAGTTGAAGTATCTAGATGCATTCTCTTAAAGTTTGTGTGCTTGTCAGCGAAGATCAAACTTGAGTTATTGTTTATGTATTATGCGTATTTTATATTGTTAAAACGTCATCTATTCTCATGCTTGTCATATTCCAATGAGAAATATTCTTGTTCTTAACATGTTGAATTGATCAACATGTGAGACTTGGATGAAAAGGACATGAAAGGCTTACTGTTTTTATAGCTTTTAGCTTGCTGTTTATGATTTGATTGCATGTCATTGGGGATTCCATTTCGATCTAAACCTAGAAATCCTTATCTTTATATACTAAATTCCGTCTTTGCTGCCTGCTTCCTTTGTTAGTAGCCTTTTGAAAACCTATTTTTTGAGAGAGTTCTGTGGCAAGGTGTATTTGAAATAGTGCAACGAGGCATAATAAAAGAACCCTAAAGTCATGTGGGGCATAAATTCCAACCTTTCCATTGTTCGCTTAGATATAAGTTTCAACCTTTTAGGTATTTATTTTGGGGTGTAATTCTAGTAACATTTTTCATATTGGAGTGTACTAATATGGCGCAATTATCACGAGGCATAAATTCCAACCTTTCGATTGTTCGCTTACATGTAAGTCTCAACTTCATTTGAGGCGTGATTCTAGAAAACGTTTTTCACACTGAAGCATACTAATATAGCACAATTATCATGAGGCATAAACTCCAACTTTTGAATGTTTGCTTAGATGTAATTCTCGACTTTTTAGGTATTCATTTGAGGCGTAATTCTATAAAATGTTTTTTACGCTGAAGCGTACTATATAGCTCAATTGTCATGAAGCATAAACTCCAACCTTTTAAATGTTCACTTACATGTTAGCTAAAAATGCATCGAAGCATACTAATAGGGCGCAAATATCGTGAGTCATAGATTTTAACCTTTCAAATATTCATTAGATGTAAGTCTCAACTTTTTAGGCATTTATTTGGGGCATATTTCTAGAAAATTGGAGCCAAATTGCTCCATAAATCTTTCTAGTTTTTAATAATACCTAGGTACTTAAAAATTAATTCATAGTAAATTTTCAAACTAAAAAATTCAAAAAGCAATGGCATTTTTCAACTGTCTACCGTAGTTTCAAAGTTTTTTCCCTTAGTCATTTGGGTCATTTGATAGGATGTATTTTTAAAAAATAATGTATGAATTGATTTTGTATAATATCAAAATTTAATTTGATATACTTTTTTAATTTATGTACATTCTATTTGATATTGTAATATGCATAACTAATAAGTGGGACATCATGAAACAAGGTAGGAGGTTTTGATTATGCACTAGCATGACTAAAGACACAGTTGTCCCTCAAACGTTTTTCTGCATGTTTTCTATCGCATTTCTGTGGGTTATTTTTTATAAACAAATAATTTTTTTTAAAAAAAAATTATACAATGCATGTGTTTTAGCACACTAAATCAAACACTTTTTAAGAAATAATTTCGATGTAATTAATACAAATATAACTACTATCAACATTACTAATACATTATATTCAATGCTATTCTTATATATCCTACTTAACAATAATGATGCTTTACGGAGTAACATATATTATTTGATCTTTTGTCTAGCAAGTGCAAAATTACAAGCATGAGCTTGTAATTTTTACTTATGCTTCATTTTCTTCTACATTTCTTTTTTCTTTTAATTTTGTTCTTTTCAAGTTAGTTATAAATTTTAGAATTTTTGTTTTTGCTGGAGACTCAATTTCAAAAATGAAAAAGGTCAAAAATGTCATCGTATTAGAGTTAAGGATTTATCTAGCGTGAGACATCACATTGTTTAAGAAACCCTAGATGTTTCCGGAGTAAAGGATCGTCAACAAAGGTATTCTAGTGCATTATAGATTCTTATCCAAGTTGCAAAAAATCTAACTATACCATTTATTCACTGATTTTACTAAAAAGAAATCCTCACCTGATTATATTATTAACTCATTTATATCTTTTTTAATCAACGATCAACACTATATTTAGAAAAACTTGTGTAAATTTCACATAGCATTTCATTATTACTGATTCAATTTTAAATTCTAAATCCACTCACCTAATTTTTGACTCATACAAAGATAGAACATGACATTATTGTTCACTAGTGGATGGTCTTATCTTAGTGTCCAATATGCCTCTCATTTACCTTTGGAATGAGACAATTTTCTTACTCCTCAACCACATGTTTAAAGATTGTGGCAAATCCACATAGCAAAAAATGCAAGAAAGTGGCAGAAAAACCCCCTAACCAAAAAATCCTTAAAAGGGATATTAATAATGTGCAATGAATGATCATTTTACATCCTTTCATTCAATCCCATCATAATCAATATTTATTTGACAGTATAGATAGATTTGGACTCAATTAGATCCTCTCATTAATTCAATCCCCTCATAACCATCAAGTTGTGTGTGACCACTTTCTGTTAGCAAATCTATTTTTACACACACTGTTTAATGCAGCAGCCTATTTGTCTCGGGACAGCACTATTTTGGCATAATACATATTTCGTGGTTCATTTTTACTTTTTTACTATATTGTTTTTTTATGTCTGATAATATTTATTTAGTATATAAAATTAAGTTTTTCTATCAATCTTGGATGGAGTCAAAGATTTACTATTTTTTGACTTTGAGATATGATGGAATAAAGCAAAATGACTCTTTAAATTGTCTGTGTTTCTTTCAATTGTGAAGTAGCAGTTAGTCAATGCAACTTTCGACGCTCATCATGGGTC
>JAOTQR010000001.1:4097283-4111395 GCA_025774065.1 Solanum ossicruentum | reverse complement strand
ATCTTACTGAGGACATGACCTTAGATAGAAAAAAGTGGAGGTCACGAATTAGAGTAGCAGGCTAATGGTAGGGTTAGACTCCTGTTATATCATGTGTTAGTTTACCTTATTTACATACTATCTTTAATAATTGCTTTTTTTTGTTCCCTTCCCTCCTTTTTGTCATATCTAGTTCGTTCTTACTTAAGGGTTTTGAGACGAGAGTCCCCTGGAAACAACCTCTCTACTTCTATGGTAGTGGTAAGGTCTGCGTACATTCCACCCTCCCCAGACCCCACTTGTGAGATTACACTGGGAATGTTGTTGTTGTTGTATTCTTTTTCATTTTGTATTAGATATATACATATCATTCCTACTTACGTGTAGAATATATAACTAAAATGAAATTTTATTTTTAAAAAAATCTTTCAGTAAGTTAAAAATATTTTCCAATATTTCATATTTAGTGAAATTTCACAAAGTAAAGTCTAAAAAGAATAGAGTATACGTAAATTTTATGACTGCCTCATGAAGATAAAGAGTTTGTTTCAGATCGAACTACAATCAAATCAAACGGAGTAAAAAAAAGATATTTAGTTTGGTTTTAATATTTGAAAACCAATAATAGTTTGATTTTGATTTTACTAAAGAGAATCGCAAAATAATCAAATAGAATCGATAAATTATACATATAAATTTTATAATTATTTATGTATTTTATATGAAATATATATATATATATATATATATATATATATGTATGTATTGTTGAATTTCAATTAACTTTAAGTCTTTTACTTTACCATTTTCAAGCTCGCTACTTGAATTTTAGCCCAACTGTTAAAATCCTAAATCCAAGTCCATAAAAATTTAGGATAACTTACACAAATCTTATATTTTTTAGAGCTTATTCCAACTAATATCAATTTTTTTCAAAATTATCAAAAATTCCTTCTTGTTAAACGAAGCTAGTGATATATATCGAAAAGGTAGGAATATTAAGGGATTTTGACTATGATACATGAAGAAGTAGAACTTTTAATTTTTATCAATATGTGTTACAGTTTTGCGACATTTAAGGGATTTTTTTAATTTTTTAAAAAAGTTGAGACTATATATATAAACATAAGTTGTGTATTTATGTAATTTTGTAAAAAATGTATTACTTTGATGATCTTTACTTATCCTATTTTTGCCTCACATCAAAATTCATTTCAAATACAAAATTTTTTCTCTGAATATCAAGAAAGCTTCTCTTCAAAATTCAACATACTATATATTTATCTTAAGCTCATGCACAACAACAATTGAAGATCATTTTTACCTTGGACGACAATTATGCTCGCATTGATTTTTCACTACATGTGCAACACTAATTAAAAATTTAAGATGCATGTGTCCACAACAAACTTATTACTTTCAAATCAAAAAAATCAAACCAAATTAATAATAAAGAAACACCAAACTTTGTTTTGTGAAAAAGTTAAAGCAGATTATTTGTATTTTATAGCCACCTAAAATTTGTTCCAAGTAAAGCTTTCCTTTGCAACCCCCAAAATAAAAACCGACAAAAATGGCGTCGCCCGGACTCGAATCGGAGACCTTCAGTGTGTTAGACTGACGTGATAACCAACTACACCACGACACCAATGTGCTGAAAATTTAGAAAATGTTATATATGGAATCCCAAAATATAATTAATGCATCTTTTGTTGTGGCTTCCCTTTGGACTGAGGACCCGAAGCAACAACAAAAATGGTGGTAACGGTGAGAGTAAACTCACTAAAGCCATTGACATGTACTCCATTTCCTTCTTCTAGCTTCAATTGGCCATTGCCTTTTGTTTCTATTCCAAGAAAACATTCAAGATTAAGACCCTTATTTACTCCAATGGCTGCTAGTGAGGAAAAGCCACAGATAATGACCAAGGTCATTGACTCACATTTACATGTCTGGGCATCACCACAAGAGGTAAATACCTCTAATTCTTAAACCCCACAAGATTTTATACCTTTTTTTTTGGTTCCCTTTTCAAATTGCAGCCTCTCTGTCTCTACAAGATAGGGTAGATGCCACTGGATATCTTGTTGTTGTTGTTGTGGAGAAGTGGCAAGATTATTGTAAATTGGAAGTATGAGGAATTAATGGGTGTTTCTTGAAATTTGTTAGGCTGCAGAAAAGTACCCTTATTTTCCTGGTCAAGAACCTAGTTTGCCTGGTCATGTTGATTTCCTGCTGGAGGTAACTTGTAAAGACTTCACCTTTTTTTCATTTTAAGATGTTTAATTGATCCTTATCTTGCTGTTGTTTCTGCCTTGTTTTTATTGTTCTTTGTGCTGAGGGTATATCTGTGTACTAAGTTGATTGGACTCTCCAAAAATGTTGTGGATCCTTCAAAAATACACTATTTTTGGAGGATCAGACACACGCCGGTTAACATTTTTGAAGAGTCCGAGCAACATATTCTGTGTATACTCTATCCTCCCTGGCTCTGCCTTGTGAGATTACACTATAGCTTTGTTGTTGTTGTTGTTCTATGTTTGATTGACCAGCTGATTATGTTATAGATGCCTCTATTGTGTATGTTTGGTATGACTGAAATTGTTCTTTAGAATTAATATTTTTCTTCGTTAAACAATGTTTTGAGATGAGGGTTCTCACGAAATAACCTCTCTACTGCTATGAGATAGTGGTAAGGTTTGGATACATTCTATCCTCCTCAGACTCCACTTGTGGTATCCCACTGGGTATGTTGTTGTAAACAATGTTTTGGTGTTTGGTTATTTTAAGTTGTTTGAAAATGTTTTTTCAAGAAATTTATTTTACCAAAAGGCAAAATCACTACATGGTTTGATGTGGAGCAAAATATTTCTTTAAAAGGTAATTTTCTTGATGATATCATTTTCTTGTGTTTGGTTGTATTGAATTATTAAAATGATGCTTTTAAGGAAAATACGTGATCAAAAGAGGAAAAATGACTTTTCCAAATGTTCTCTTTAACAAATATGTAATGCTTATTTCCTATCAGTTGCTTCAGTGAACACTTAGAAATTGATGTCAATTTTTATTACTCGAAAACATCATAAACATAGCCACATATTTTCAACTTGGATGATCAATGGTTTTACCTATTTTAGTACGCGATGATTTGCCAAAGTACAACATCTCCATTAAAATATTTCCGATGCACCAAACACACTTCTTCTGTTGTCTACATTGAGTATTAAACGTCACAATGCTTTCACTGTTTATGTTTTGAGCAGTGTATGGAAGAAGCAGGTGTGGACGGAGCACTTATTGTTCAGCCCATTAATCATAAGTTTGATCATTCTTATGTTACGAGGTCTTTTCATTTCTCTCTTCTTCTTCTTCTTCTTCTTCTTCTTCTTCTTGTAATTATAGCAAATCTGCTTAGGCCTTTCAACTTTCAAGGATATTGCACCACATGCTATATATCTTCCTTTTTATCCTTCACTTAAACTGCAGGTGGAGACGTATTTGTTTGTGCATTCTTCGGTCTTCTAGTTGTTTAATTATCTCTTGCTGTTAGCAGTCATATTAACTTGAGAGATTCTTTGTCCTAAACCTAATTACTTATATTCAGTGTGCTGAAGAAGTTCCCTTCCAAATTTGTCGGTTGTTGCCTTGCGAATCCAGCAGAAGATGGGAGTGGGCTAAAGCAGCTTGAAGATCTGGTTTCAAAGGTTTTGTAACAACTAATTATTTTAGATTTTAGTATTTTCATTCTTGAGGAATTATGTTGACAAAGGATACTTCTATTGATTCTAGGATGGTTATCGTGCTGTTCGCTTTAATCCGTATCTTTGGCCTTCTGGTGAAAAGGTATCAATCTTCTTCCATCAATATTGACCTCAGAGTTTATTTTGTTTCGGCATTTGCATATGAACTTTTTCAGAATATGAGGCACATTAAACTCGTTTATAGATTTGTTATGTTGGAACAACCTATTTCCTTCCTGTGTGAGAAGAAAATACGTAGCAATCAGAAAGTAGAAGAAAAGCAGATACGTATCTGATAAATATTGTACTTAGTTATGCCTTCAAATTCTAAGAATATTATGACACTGAAGTCGGTGAGCTTGCATTCAGTAGTTACCTGTTATAAAAAGATTTACCATGTTGAATCTTTTAGCAGATGACAAATGAGATTGGAAAAGCACTATTCTCAAAGGCTGGAGAGCTTGGAGTGCCAGTCGGTTTCATGTGTATGAAGGTACTTCAGTTACTAGTATTCAACACTTTAATTGGAAATTATATTAAAGCTCAAGTAACAACGTGCTATAAGCTGTGTAACTCGATGATTTTCCTTGAATTTTTTGTTCCGCTACTAATAAATGATGTTAATGGTTGACTAACTATGATGGATTCGTTCAGGGTCTGCTTTTGCATTTGCAAGAAATTGAGGAGCTGTGCGCAGAATTTCCCTCGACTGTAGTTTTGCTTGACCATCTGGGTTTCTGTAAGCCCCCAAAGTAAGCCGGCACTGACGTTTCCTTCTAAATCGTCATTCATGGGTGAGAATACAAAGAATAATGTTAGTCATTTATTTAAATGCCTTGTAGAAATGATGAAGAAAGACGAGGTTTCTCAGAACTGTTAAAGCTTTCAAGATTCCCACAGGTAACATTTGCTGAAAATCATGCTTTATTTCTTTAATTTACACTCAGTTCGATATTTAACATGAGTAGGGTAGCTGATTCGAATCCTGTAAAAGACTAACGCTACGTGTAAACAAAACGTAACCAAGTAACAAATTCTGGCAGGTATATGTAAAATTTAGTGCTTTGTTCAGAGTATCGAGAAATCCATATCCATATGAGGACTTGTCTCAAGTTCTTGCCCAACTAGTCTCCAGTTATGGTGCACATCGGATCATGTGGGGAAGGTAATAAATGACATTTTTATCGTTCATTCCTCGTTAGAACAACCTCAGAACTTCTAAACTGAGGGCTAAAATGTTCTCTATAATTTCTAATTTTTAACCTATCTATATCCTGCAGTGATTTCCCCTTCATTGTTGCCGAATGTGGGTATAAAGAAGCAAGAGAAGCAGTTTCTTATCTTGCTGAGCAGGGACATTTACCACCTTCTGCCACGGAGTGGATCATGGGTAAAACAATCATGCAGATCTTTGGCGGAAACTGGAGCTCCGTAGCAAATTGAACACGAAACTTGGCAACCAAAAATAACAGGTTAGATGCCTTTCAAACATGTCATTGAGCCCTTACTTGTATAGGAGTCATTAGTGTAATGAACTATGAGTTCATTGTCTGTGGTCATGGAGGCGCATCCAAAGTTGTACCTACTCGCGAATCTAGTAACTTTTGCTCATACGTGCAAGCCATCCCCGTCTTGTGTTCTTGAACGTTTTGGCTTGTAATGCTCGATAACCATTTGCTGATAACATTATACAAGGAACTTCAAGCTGTACATCAAGAAGAATATCCCCTTTAGGATGATCCAATGGAGCATTCTCTGTGCTACCTATTTCTGGAGCCGAGAAAACGATCAAAATAGTTCTTAATGTATGAGCTTTGGTTTCATTTACTCCGAACTTGATGGAAAAAGTCCTTTATGTATCATAAATGTGATTATTTTGGTCTTCAGCCTATAATTAACACTATCCAATTCTTTGTCATCAAATTAACTCCTATTTTATGTTTCACTTACAACTATAAAATACATCTTTTGCAATCGAGAGTTTCAGTTTCAATCCGTGCTAAGAACAAAGATCTCAACAACAAGAAAACCATAAAAAGAGCACATAAAATTGCATAAACCACAAATATAATAATGTATTATACGCTATGTAACGAAGGTGGACAGCTAAAGAATATCTAGTGTCAAAAGAAATCGAAACAAACGAAAAAAATAAAAAAATTGAATGAACACGAAGAAATGAAACGTAGCCATTCGTCGTTTTTTGGTGAAGGAACTATTATAGTAAGGAAAAATTGAAAGCCATTAAATCAAGTTTTAAACTAGCACCTCTTTAAGATTATACTATTAGTAAACAACAATATTATCTCATTGCCTCAAAGGTTCCTGCTCATCGCGGGGTAAAGGGGGGTCGGATGTACGCAGTCTGACTCCTATGTTTAAAACATAGATCGACTGTTTTTGAATGACCCATGATGAGCGTCGAAAGTTGCACTGACTAACTGCTACTTCACAATTGAAAGAAGCACAGACAGTTTAAAGAGACATTTGCTTTATTCCATCATACCTCAAAGTCAAAAAAATAGTAAATCTTTGGCTTCATCCAACTGTAGAAATAAGATTATACTATTAGTATTTTTTTAAAAGAATTATGATTTAGGTACTCTGTTCGTTTGATGGCAAAAAGAATGGGATATTGTAAGTGATAGGTTGAAGATCAAAATAATCTCACATGTTATGATACATTAAGGACCAAATAGAACCAAAGCCCATATATTAAAGAACTATTTTGATCATTCTCTCTTTTGGAGCACTTCACATTAAATACATAGCAAAGTTGCTAAAGATTTTTCACATACAAAATACACAGCAAAGTTGGCTGAGCTACACATAGTGAAAAAGTCAAGTTCACATTGTTTATGCATAATATTTCTGTCTCAAGATTGCTTGCTTCTCAATTGTATGAAGTTAGGCTTTGACAAAGCAAATTTTAGAGAAAAATATCTGAACTTTGCTTGTACAAGTAATACACTGAGCAACATTCGTAACTTCTGACCTGAATTAGGATGGAAGTTGATTCTAAGCGATTAAACTTACAAAAAAAAATAAAATTATACGCTTTGTTTATAACTTAAATAGTGGTCTCAAAATCGATTATTTATGCACTTGCCCCTCTATATTGGCATGATAGATAGACGAGATTATTAGCAATATTTGTTTTGTGCGATTTTCTCATCATTTTTGTTGAATATTTGTCATAACCCGACCTCTCAGGTCATGATGGAGCTTGTTAGATCCCACTTACAGGCAAACTAACCTATACCCACGGTATTTGTCATAATAGCTAACGACATACAAAACAAGCCAACAACAACTATTCCCAGGACTTGGAAGTCACCTGTACAGAGGTACTATAGACTCAAAATAAAATTATATACATGTCCACATACATGGCCAGAATAAGCTCCTACATATACAAGATAGACTATAAAGGCACAAGGCTAGTGTCTGAATACAAAATACGGTCCAGAGATAGAGGGAGACTATAATATTCCAAAGTTGTTGATGCTCACCGCAAGCCTCCTATGGTGGCTACAAAGCTCCTAGCGCAATGCTCCCTGTACCTAGACCTACACCATGAGCAGATGCAGAAATGTAGGGGTGAGTATCGATGAAAGGTACCAATAGACATCATCGACCGACTGAGTGAAATACAAAAGATATGGTAAGAACAAATGCAATGAAATACTGTAATGCTAGTTATCCGAACCCAAGTCCAAGGGTAAACAAGTCCAGAGAATCAGAGAACCCTAGCAGAACAATCTAATGGATGTGCATAATATCGATTGATGGGACCTGGAGGTCAAGTGTCAGCTATGCATGTGACATCAGGAGAACTCAACTGAGCAAAACTAGCAGTGTATGATAAAACTAATTGACGAAACTCGAGCAGAACCATATCACAACTGTCACACGGTCAACGTACAGTGCTGGACGTGAGTGTAAGACCCTAATATCTATGTATGTACGCCAATTGGGCCCCTATAAGCCCAGAAGGTACACCCACGCACAACTAGGGTGTGGATAGGTGTGTCAGTAGGAATGGGTAAGAACAGTGTATACCCTGTTGGCTTATGGCATTCGAACCTCTAATTCTGTGTCAAAACATGAAACCTGGTCCTCTGTCGTGTTGGATCGTGACACACGACCCAAGTAATCACACACACACACACACACACACACACACACACACACACACACACACACACACACACACATATATATATATCATGTTGGAACAGACATCTGATCCTCAAATATATCGCGGTAGGATGAATCCCCCGATCCAGAGATTTATTGTGATGGAATAAGTCACCCGATCCAAAGATATATATGGAACGAGTCACCCAATCCAGGGATGTATCTTGACAGAATGAGTTACCCGATTCAGGAATGTATCGTGATGAAACAAGTCACCCAATTTAGGGATGTATCATGATGAAATGAGTCACCTTCTCCAAAGATGTATCCTGACGAAATGAGCTACCCGATCTAAGGATGTATCGTGATGGAACGAGTCACTTGATCCAGGGATGTATTGTGATGAAACGAGTCACCCGATCCATGGATGTATCGTGTCTCTTAGGTCATACCTTGTATACATATAGTTATACAGGCCTTGGGTAAAGCCATTCTAGGGCAGCAGTGGCTTAAGCCTATGCTAAGGCTATCAAGAGTAGATAACTAGAAGAATCCTATATGTCCAAAACTATATAGCACCCCAACTAGTCTGATGAAACCCTTATCTAGGAGGCCTTGTAGCTACTCTTTCAACTCATATAACTCTAAAAGAGACATTTGACATAGAGGAATAGGCATAGGCTAAGTATTAGGGAGGATGTCTATCCCAAAGTATATCTCCTTATCGGGAGGGGGGGGGACTCCAGGTAGATCATTAGGAAAGACTTTTAGGAACTCATTCATGACTGGAACATACTGGAGAGTTGGTGTCTTAACACCAGAATCTTTGATTCTGACTAGGTGGTATATATACCCCTTGGAAATTAACTTTCTAGGTTTGAGATATGAGATAACTTAGGCAAAGTTGAGTTACTCCTCCACTCTAAGATTGACTTATTAGGAAACTGAAATTTAATCACCCTGGGTCTGCAGTCTATGGATGCATAACAAGCATGAAGCCAATCCGTGCTAGAATGATGTTAAAATCTACCATGTCTAACTCAACCAAATTAGCTGAGGTATCTTTATGGTAGACTGACATTGGACAACGCTTATAGACTCTTCGGGCTATAATAGATTTTCCAACAGGAGTGGGAATACTAAAAGGCTCAAGAAGACATTCTAGGTTGATCTCAAACTTCATGACTACATATGGAGTCACAAATGATAATTTAGCACCTGGGTCTAACAATCCATAGATATCATAAGTAAAAACTTTGAGCATACCAGTAACCACATCTGGTAAATTCTTTTGCTCTTTTCTGATAGCCATGGCATACAAACGGTTTATGCCCCCGCCTGTCTCTGATGTAGCACCCCTTTGAACTGGCTTACCCTGCGGTGCTGAAGAAATTAGTTGAGATCTGTTATCCTTAATGTTCTACCTCCACATAGGACACTTCTTCAAAAAGTGCCCCACCTAACCACATCTAAAATATCTAGTTGCGCCCACAAGGCACTCTTTTGGATGAGACCTATTACACTTACCACAAATCGAATAATAAGCTGAGCCCTAAGCTATACTCCTCTGTGACTAGTTGCCCTGAACTCTGTCTCTGTGATCCCTACTCATTTTTGACCATCGGTGCAGGTACACTAGCAGAGAAATAAGCTAGTACAAATGTCTTAGGCTGAAAGGATGACTGACTAGAACCTCCAGCCCACTTCTTACCTGCCTCCTGGCCTTATATCTTGGCGCTCTTGTTTTTGAAGTCCTTCCTATCCTGCATCTTCTCCTTCTCCACCTACTGCACATAAGTCATCTTTAAACGGGCTATGTCCATATCCCTAATTAGCATAACATTTCTGTCCTCTCTCTTAGTACCCGAAAGAGCTAGATACAAATAAATCCATCTTGGTATTCATGCCTGCCACCATAGTCAGAGCATAATGGGACAATTGAGTGAATTTGATGCTATACTCTCGCGCACTCATAGCTTTCTGCTTCAGATTCAGGAACTCCCTCACCTTGGCTTGCCTCACCTCTCTGGGAAAGTATTGTCTCAAAAAGGCCTCCTCGAACACTATCCAACTCAAAGCTGGAGTCCTTTTTGTTCTGCTCCCTTCTATTGATCAAACCAGAGTTTAGCTACTCTATTGAGCTGGTTGGCAACCAACTCAACTCGCTCTATATCACCTGTGTGCATAACTTGAAATACTTTCTAGAACTCCTCCATAGAGTTCTGAGGATCCTCCTTCACATCAGACCCCGTGAACTAGGTGGGTTCATCCTTAGAAATTCATGAACCCTAGTGTTGTCAGAACCATCATGTCTGCACTCTTCTTGTTAACCTTCCTGTGTAGTAACTAGCTGTGCCAATATTTGGATGGCCTGGCGGAGCTCAGCATTAGAGATATCTACCTACGGTGGCTGCTCAACAGGCATAGCCGGACCTTTAGGTCCTTCAGGAATTGTTGGATCAGGTTAATTTGCATTTTTCCTAGCTAGGTGTCCTCTACTCCTCACTGGTCTGGCGGCTCTCGTAGAGACATGATTTGAAAAGCAACACGTGAACACACGAGTTAAAATAGATTAAACAGAGTTAAACTCTGAAGCATGAAATAGAATAGGTACTTAGTCTAAGTGAACCACTTGGCCTAACTACTTTACTCTGCGGAAGACTTAAATAGTAAGTGGTAGGCTTAGATATAATGAACTAAAATTGTTGCTATAATTTGAACAAACTAAACGGAGGAAATATCTCAACAATAGCTGAAAGTAAGAACTAAGACTTATATCATCTGGTCTATGGAACCTCTAACCAAGATAATCTGAAACAACTACCATGACAGGCCTACGATAACCACAACTGAAAATAAATACTGAAATAGAAATAAAAATTCCAAAGCCTCTGACTGTAAGAGGCCTCACCGATAGTTGAATGAAATGCTAGTTCTCAACGGAGCTCCAGCTGAGGGACTTTGTCACCTGCGTCTGCATTATAAAACGATGCAAGTCCAAAGGACGTCAGTACATGAAATGTACGAGTATGTAAAATAGCCAAAACAGAAAACACATGATAAGACACTATACTCAGAAGTAGCTAAAAGTATGTCTCAAAATATGACAATAAGAATAATAAATAAGTGTATGCTAAAAGTAATATTATATGCTGAAACTCTGTATGCAAGAATTAATTTACTATAGCTTAGGGGAGTTTCTCTAACCAACAACCATCACTATGCGGCTCGTGATGATACAACGTCTTGCCCACGCTGCCAGAGCCATCCCATACTTTGTCAAGGTAAGGGACGAAGTATAGGGGAGTGGATCCATCTTAAAACTAGGCCAGCACAGTGGCAAGTGAGGAGCGATACTCTTGGTACAATCCTATCTTACGTTGGTTACGTAGTTTATGAGTTTGAGTATTTATTACTCTTACCCATATTGGTGCTTTATATTACTGCCAAAAGTATTAATTATATGCTCATACTTAAAAAAATATATTTACTCAAAGTATTACTTTTCTTCTATTTGATACTTAGCCCAACTTAATATTCTCTTAACTTTTCTCAAAGCTGTCTAAAATCATAGGTTTCATGCTTCACTGTTGATATATTACTTATGCTAATAATTTCTTGAGTTTAAAGTAAGACTTGAATATTCATAGATTATTGTAGTAACTTTAGGGTTTAACTATTTTAGCAATTGGAAGTAGTATTTTGACTTAGGACCTCAATATAATAAAAAAATTTATTTTCCTGCTTTTCTTCAAAAATAATAAACAAGAACTTTACTCATAATGAGGAAATCTTGTTCTCAACTAATAACTTGATACTTGAAAAAACTAGTAGTTACATAATAGTAAAATAATGGAGTAAGATTTTTGTAGGCCTTACATACTTGGACAAATTAGATTCTTGAAGAATTTTGAAGAAGTGCTTGAAAACCCTAACTTTATCCTCTTAAACTATGCTCTATGTTTTGAGAATGTTTTGAGTGTAATGAGATAAAAGAATCACGTTTAGGATTTAATTAGGTGAAAACTGACAAGTTAGGTTTAAAGGGTGAGAAAGGACGAAAATACCCTTCTTTAAAAATACTGTCTAAGTTAAATATGGAAAAAGTTGCTGGAAGAGATGCAGATTAAGAGAGGAAGTAAAGGATGATGGGAAGAGATGGAATTGACAATAAAATATGCCTCAGGCAAAACAGTACAGGCAGACATATATAGAATGACTTTTGTAGCAGGGGTGTATCTGGTGTTGCAGAAAAGAAACAATAGGATATTCAAGAAGACCAAGCATAGCATAGAGGCAATCACAAGGCAATGTATTCAAGAAATTCATAGTAGAGGAAGTATTAACATAGAGATGTTGATATTTGGTATCGAGGTTTCTACCGATTGTGTGATTTTGTCAAGGTCTCTTTTGGTCTTTAATTTCTCTTCCGACGAGTATGATTTTAGCTGAGGTCTCTTTCGGCATGTGATATTGCCAAGGTATCTTCTGACGACCGAGGTCTTTTCCGACGAATACATGGTCTATGTGAGACCTCCATGAGTTGCGGCCTGAGGTGATCAGTGGATGTGTATCATAGAATAGACATGCATCACGATTTCTTAACATTGCATAGCAGTACCCCACATTTCACTCATTGTTTTGTAAGTGAACTATTGAGTTATGTGTTGATATATAAATCTTGGATAATTGTTTCTTGGGGATTATGACTCCTTAAAACTATGGATTGATCGAACTATATAAGTGAATATTTGTACACGTATGTTGTGTGTGCTAGTTTTCCTACGGGCAAAATTGTAGCTTTGGAGGTATGTGATTGGGATGGTAGGAGTACTTGTGTTTTTGGAGTACTTGTTGTTTTCCTTGCTTTTCTTAGGCTTAGAATACATTTGCTGGGTACCATGTTGTTAGGTACTCTCCCTTGCTTCTACACTTATGTAGATATTGAGCTCGGTACTTCCTGATCTTTTCATTTTCCATTTTTGTTCCCACTCTAAGACAGTTTGAAAGGTAGCAACTACTCCTTTTCAGCAGACCAATTAGACTTCTATTTACTTATTATTTTTGTTCTATTTGACAAGCAAAGACATTACGACTTGTATAAATTTTTTTGAATTCTATTGTAGTAGAGGCTTGTACGTGTGATACCAGTCTTAGGTCGATTTTCTTCATGGATTTGTTAGGAAATATTTCTCCTACATGGAGGAAGTGTTCAATTAATTTTGGGCTCATATATTTAATTTGGGCTCTTTATATTTTCTAACATTAAGCCCAAATATATTTCATTTTTCTCTTGGCCCATTTCACTAAAGAGTGGGCAGCAGCTATATATAGCAGCTGAAGACATATTTTATAATAGCAGAAAAAATCAAAAAAAGAGCAGCAGTAAAAAATATAGCAGCAAAAAACCATTTTTCGTCCACTGTTCTGGCAGCTAGTTTTCCTTCCGGATCAAAGGTCAAACGGAGTTCGATCATCCTCAAATTTGAGTATGTTGTTTGTGACACTCTCCTCTTCAACTCCAAGAATCAATTTCTTTTTTTGATGCCCGGAAGGTTATTTTCTTGCTGCGTTTATCAGACCTACGTTTTTTTTTAGAACTTTTACTTTATTTTGGTAAAATTGTTGATTGTTGTTTTGCTAAGGATGTTTCTTGATGATTGTATTTGCCTCTAGTGTTTACTAGAGAGGAGCACTTATTTCCGCTGTTTTAATTGGTTTTCTGCTGCTATTTTTTGGATTTCATTGTGCCTTTGTCATTCATCTTATTTATTTGGGGAAAAAGATTTTATTGTGCTTCCTTTTGTGTTTCGTCGTTGTTTCCCTAACAAAGTGGTATCAAGAGCTTGGTTATTTTTTGGTTGGCTTCATGTGTTGTTTATAATGGATGACAAAGTAATTGTGCAAGGGATTATTAGTTTGGACTCCACGAATTATTCTATTTGGAGAATTCGTATTGAGGATTATTTGTGTTCTAAAGAATTGTTTGACCCAATTTTGCATATAGATCGTCCAACAGGTGTTGCTGAGAAAAATTGGACTAGCTTGAATTGAAAAGCTGTTGCCTCCATTCGACAATATGTTTCTTTAAGTGTGTTGCAACATGTTGCTAATGAAACTAATGCGTTTGAGATTTGGAAGAAACTTGAATCCATGTATGAGAGAAACAATGCTACGGGCAAAGCTTCTTTGATTAGGAAGCTTGTTAAATTGCAATACAAAGATGGTGATAGCATTGTAGTTCACATAAATG
>JAOTQR010000001.1:4078751-4097183 GCA_025774065.1 Solanum ossicruentum | reverse complement strand
TACAAAGGATAGAAACTTACTTGTTTTCTTCTTCCTCTTCTTCTCTTCTTTCCCTTCTTTCACTTCTAGAGTTTTTTGTTTTGAAGCTAAGTGTAAGAACATGAATGTTCTTATTTGAGACAAAAGGGGGTATATATAGAGTTCACACATTTCCAAATTGCATCATAAGTGCTCCATCTTAGCCTATTGATCAATTTGATCCCAAACTTTTCTATTTTGATCCAATCAAGGACTTCCGGCTCAAACTTAATTATGCCCACCAAATTCACTTGATACTCTAATCATGCATCGGAACTATACTTAAGTCCAAATTACCCGACATCCACAATAAAATTTCCCAATTGGATAAATGTCCTTAATTTAAAAAAATACGGGGTCTAACACAATCATCTCATCAATTTCTTCTGATAAGGTCGATATTGGTTTCTTAGATGTCTTTACAGTTCGATGGAGGGAGTCAAGACCTTTAACTCTGCCTTCTTTTTTTCACCAATAAATTCCATCAGAATAACCATCTCACTTATTTGAGAAGACTGATTAGCTGAATTAGTTTCTCCTTCCACACTGGTAATGACCTCGAAGGCCATTTCTGGTATTTTTTACCAAATTACCATTTTGCCCTTCTCAAAAGTTGTGTTTGGTCATTTTAGGACGGGTATGAAATTTATATGTTAAAAATATCGTAAAAAGATGGAGTTTTTCAAAAGAAAGAGCTTTTAAAGGCTTAAAAATGAAAATTTTTAGTTGTGTGGTCATTTTGAGTTTTGAGTGTCGAAATTTGTTATTGTCAATTTCATCAGTTCTAAAATGTTGAATCTAGTCTAGGAGAACTTGTAGTACTAAATTTGAAGTTAAAAAAGAGATTTTAGCTCCAAAGTCGCATTTATAGTTCATATTGGATCATAGGTTTGACTTTGATCAACATTCGGGGTTTGGGAGCTCTATCAAATTTTTGCAAGATCCAATATTTTTGGGTGTTGAAACTAATTCTAGAAATGACCTCGTTGTAATTTTTATAGGTTTTGTGAATATTTTTAGTTTTTAGGTCTGAAACTAGTTTAAATGATCCTTCTAGGGTTCAAGGCCGCAAAGGTTTCAGATTCGAATTTTGATGGCTCCATTAAGTCTAAATCATCATTTCGGGTAGGGTTCTATGTTTTGTTTCTGTTTACAGGTCCCAATCGAATTCCTGAGGATCCAGTTCTTGTTTTAGTTTGAGCTAAGTTGTTGGTGCATTGTTGTTTCTAGTGCTTATGGCACCAGCACTCCGCGTTTGTGCCTCATAGGCAACGTTCGTGGGGACGCAGTAGCCAGAACTCCATGTTTGTAGGGTGAATGTCACAGCTGCAAAGCGTTATGCCCCTCTAGCTTCTGTATTCGTGGAGCATTACAGGTGCCTGAACAATATCTTCTTTTAAAATACGTGATTTAAATCATTTCTACCATTTTTGAGATTTCAAGCTTTCTTCTAAGAGAGGATTTTTGAGTTTTGAAAGCTAATTGATAGGGTAACTTTTTTTAACATATTTCAATTATTTTCATTTATTAATTTGTGATTTTAACTTCTAATTTTCGATTTAATAATGGAAATTAGGCATCTTCAGAATAGAATTTCCTAAACTTAAATCATTGATTTCTCCATCATCTTAGCTCCATTTTTTAAAACGATTTCACCGTTGGATTCCTTGTTATGAGTAGAACATTTTTACTAATAAATTTTTAGTGTTCAACTACGTTTGTCAGCGTGAGATATTTTATCATTTTACCCTTTCTCCCTGAATTAATTGATTTTTATGTCAGTAGATTCATTATGTGATTGTGGTGATATATTTGAATAGATTATAGTAATTTGGAATATCTTACAAGGGGGAAAGCAATGATTCCTTCTTGAGTTTGAGACTTTCTTTAAAGCATGTGGACTTCTGACCTTTTGTGTTAAGTATGAATGAATCTTGTATTCTCCTATGTGCATGGAATTGAGTATTTGGGGTAGAATTGTACCATTCTATGCTTGATCATGACTTTTCGTATTGAATATGCCTTCACAATTCTCATCAAATTTGCCATTCTAGGGTGAACTTAGTTGTTTAAGTTGTCGTACTCATTCTCTATGCTACTTTAATAGAAAGTCTTTAGGATTCTCCAGCCAATAGTCCACATCGACGAAAATGTAGAAGACAAGCAGTTTTTCAAATTTGGGTACAATTGAACCAGATAGTGTTTTTGAAGAATCCCTTTTGCCTGGCAAAGAGGCCAATGAAATTAAGGCCATGAACACACAACTGAGCACTATGACGATAATTCAATCTTCAGTTCTACTATGGAGACTTAAGGTGTTACAGTTTCTAATCTGGGGTGTTAGATGTTGCAAGATCAGCTGGGATTCAGTCAAGAGAATGAGTGTAAACCTCCGTTTTTGCACAGGATAATGTTGACTTTGCTAAAATTTTTGACCTCGGTCAAAATCATTTCTCTCACAGAGAGATTTGGAAGTGTGCTACCTGGACGACCGTCATCAAGCCAACTACCATGAGAGCCTATCTCTATCTCTACTCAAATGGCGAAGTTTCATTGGATGCATCTCAACCAGTGCTCTTATATGCTGCTTTCGCCATGGTTCTGATATTTCCTTTTCGAATTATTTGTTTATCATCTCGGTACTTTTTGTTAAGAACGCTTTTTTGAGGTTAGTTTTCTCGCTATAGGCAATAGCTTTTGCTGATTTCTTCCTAGCTAAGATATAAACTTCCATGTCAAATGTATTTCCATATTTGGAGTGCTTTGTTTGTAGAGGTTCATCAACAGGTTGCTATCGCTGCATGTTTTGAAGCTGATTCTGTTTGTAGGAGTCATGTGGTTGCATTTCCTATTGTTCTTGTATTGCCTTTTCTATTTCTCATTTGTTTCAATGTCTTCGGCAAAATAAGGATACTAGAAATAGGATACCTGTTAAATGCTTTAAACTATTCAACAGTACCACTGATATTTGTGACAGCCCTGAAGTATCACATATTCCCTGACAACTGGTTAACCTCTATAGGCATTTGTGACTTGTCTCGGTTGTTCTGAATTGTCCCTACACATTTTTATTGGGATTTGACAAGAGATTGGGACTTAAGTTGTTTCACTCAGGTTTTCAAGTTCAGCGGACCATGTATTTTATCACATTGGTTGTATGAACGCAAATGGTTGTACTTCTGGGTGATTAAAAGCAACCTGCGATGCATGTGACAAACAAGTTTTCTGCCCATCTACAACACAATTACCTCACACGATTAACAATAATTGCTCTAAAGATCTTCAGTCATTTTCAGTAGGCTTTCTTTCGTGTAGAAAATAAGTGGAAAAAGAAAAGTATGCCAAATAACTCTCCGTGAGTGATGTCCTTAAAAAAGAAAGGGTTACTCAACTTCAATGGTCACAAAGTATAGCCTGCCCAACATTGTACATTGCAATCCATTTTTATAAATACAACGATAAAACGGCAAATTTTGATTATAGCACAGAATGATCTCAACGAAAATCCTTCAAATGATCAATTGCTTAGTGTAAATGTTGCTTTGACCAAAATTACATAATTACATATTATCTAAAGCTACAGCTCCAAGTTTTATGAATCTTATTGCGATCAGTTAGTTGGTCATATTAAAGTATCATTTACAAACTTATATTTGCTGACTTCAAAACATTCATACACACTATTCGTTTTATGCATATATCCAAAATAGTGAACAAATATAGTATAGATATATAATTGTATTAAATTAGGTAAAATGGAGTATGTAGACAATTCTAATGATATATTATAATAGATATAGTATAGACATTGTTTCACAGTTGTAGTATCTTAATACGAGGCTACCACGTGTAACGCACGTGCTTAAATCTAGTATATATATAAAGGGTATATAAACTTTATGGTTCCTTTTCAATTTACGACTATGAATTCACCAAATAATTAATCATTAGTTATTTTCAATGTTTGGAAATATCATGGATAAAAAATATATTATTTTTTTTATTTTTAAAACAAAGGGCAAAAGTGCCAAAATAAAAATAGTTTATAGTGTGAACATATTATTTTGTCATTATGGCCAAATAGCATTTCCCTTCTTTTATATGCCTTTCTCCGTCATCTATTTGGTTTCTCTTCATCCTTATTTCATTTGTGTCCCAAAGATCAAGCTCTTGTTCTTCTCAAGTTTAAGCACACGTTTACCATAATTCCTTATGTTTCTTATTGTTTCTGCAAAACAACAAACCAAAATATTGAGTCATATCTAAAGACGGTTACATGGAATACAAGATCCGATTGTTGCTCATGGGCTGGTTTTTATTGTGACGAGATGACCGGACAAGTGATTGCGCTTGACCGCAGTTGCAACCAACTTCAAGGCAAGTTTCCTTCCAACAATAGACTTTTTCAACTCTCCAATCTCAAAAGGCTTGATTTGTCTCTTAACGATTTTCTCTCAGTCACACATTTCACCTAAATTTGGTGAGTTTTCTAGCTTGACGTAACTTGATCTTTCAGATTCGAATATGCTAGGTCTAATCCCTTCTGAAATTCTCGCCTTTCAGAATTGCTGGTTCTTGGAATGGCAAGAAACAATGCACTGATTAAGATGGACTACTACTAGAGCCTCATAGTTTTAAACTACTAGTTAACAACTTAACAAAATTAAGAGATCTTGACCTTTTCGTAGTTTCTTCATTTTTAACATCTCTACAACTTTCAGAGACGCAGTTATTTGGAATATTTCCCAAAAGAGTTTTCCACCTTGCAAACTTGGAATATGTTTATTTATCATCCAATCCACAACTCACAGTACTGTTTCCCACAACGAAATGGAATAGCAGTGAATCCCTCGTGGAGTTATATCTCAATGGTGTGAATTTTATTGATAAGATACCTCAATCATTTGCCTATTTAACTTCATTGCGTCAATTGAGCCTGATATCTTGTAATCTCTCAGGATCCATTCATAGACCTCTGTGGAATCTTACCAACATAGAAATTTTGTTCCTTGATAATAACCACTTTGAAGGACCGATTTCCCTGTTCATATTTGGAAAGCTCACAGTCTTATCACTTCAAAATAACAACTTTGAGTTCTTATCATTTAATGGAAGTTGGAGTCCACAACTTGCAAGCTTAGATATTTTGTCCAATTCCCTTACTGGTCCAGTTCCTTCCAATGTAAGTGGTTCGCAAAAACTACATGCACTCTACTTGTCATCAAACCACTTGTGTAGGACTATACCATCTTGGATATTTGCTCTTCCATCACTAGAATGGTTAGACTTGAGCAATAGCACTTTCAATAGAAGAATTCAGGAATTCGAGTCCAAAATATTATCATACATTTTCGTGCAAAACAATCAGATACAAGGTCCTATTCCAAAGTCACTACTAAACAAGCAACCGTGCCTAGGTACTCTTAGCCTTTCTCAAAATAATTTCAGCGGACAGATTGTTTCAACCATCTGCAAACTTAAAATGTTGTCAGAGTTAGATTTGGGAAGTAATAAGTTCATGGGACCAATCCCACAATGCTTGGGTCAGATGAATGTGCTTCATCTTGTTGATCTGAGCAAATATTTGATCAATTGCAAATATTTGAGAAAACTTGATTTGGGTAACAATGAGTTGAATAACACATTCCCAAAATGGTTGGGAGCCCTACCTCGTTTGAGGATTTTAAGTTTGAGATCAAATAAGTTGCATGGTCCCATAAAAGTTTCAAGGAATGAAAGCCTTTTTTCTCAACTTCGAATTATTGATCTCTCATCCGATGGATTTAGTGGAAAGTTATCAACAAGTCTTTTGAGAATTTCCATGCTATGAAGAAAATTAATGAGAACATGACAACTTCAGCATATCAAGGAGTTGCCGATTCTTTGACAATTACAACAAAGGGATTGGATCTTCAATTTATTGAAGTTTCAGAAGCAAACATAGTTATCGATCTCTCTAACAAAAGATTTGAAGGTTATATTCTAAGTATTATTGGAGATGTCATTGGGCTCTGTACGTTGAACTTGTCTCATATTAACTTTAAAGGTCATATAGCAATTTCACTGCACCAATTATTTGTACTTGAATCATTGGATCTCTCATTTAACAAACTCAACGAAGAAATTCCACAACAACTTGCATCCCTCACATTTCTTTAAGTCTTAAAACTCTCTAACAATCATCTTCTTGGATGCATCCCCAAAGGAAAATAATTTGATAAATTTGAGAACAATTTGTACCAAGGAAATGATGGACAATGGGAATTTCCTCTCTCAAAAGATTGTGGCAGTGATGATAGCACACCAAAAGTAGCAACTCAACTCAATCTTGATCAAGAAGAAGGAGATTCATCAATTATCAATATGCAGGGAGTTCTTATGGGTTATGGTTGTAAGAACGCCCTACCCGGTGATGAATCTGTTCCCCCTCTCCTTAGGATATGGAACAGCCGTAGCTGAGCTTTCAGTCCTCGATTCAAGAAGAGTTTAGAAGCCATTGCAATTGCCGGAAAGACAAGGTTGAGTGAGTGATAAAGCCCTTTCCCTTCTTCCCCTTTTAATAATAAGAAGGTAAGCATCAAAGCCCAGAAAACCCAACCTATACAAAAAGCTCTGTATGATTTGGTATAGTTTCAAAGTTTGAAGCTGGAGCAGAAGCCACTGTATCAAATAGATGTAGGAGCGGCTCAAGACATGAGCTTTATTTATGGTTGAAAGAATGGGGAGTGAATCGAATCCCATTTCCGTTCTTTGGTTCAAGCCCCTCTCGATCTTTTTCGTAGTTGAGCAGTTGCTAAAAAAAAAGGTGGCGCCATTACAGCTAAAGAAAAAGCAATTCTTCATCCAATCTCTGTTTCAGATTGGACTAGTTATTTCTTTTCAATTGATTTACATATATGTTTATTATTTCTTCCTGAAAATCACGCCCAAATCACGCCCGTTTCAAATTTCCTACTTCTAAAGAGGGCATGTGATAGTGTGACTTTAATTCAACCCCTTGGGATTTATTTATTGCACTTGATGAGGGCTCTCTAGGGAATTCATTATTGTAAATAATAAAGAGAATATATCTTGTCTTCCCTACTTTATTTATTGCACTTGATGAGTGCTCTCTTTATTTATTGCACTTGAGTAGGGAATTTACTAGTTTCGGGGTTATGGATTTTCTTTTTCCTTTTTCTCTTTTTTATTGTTTTTGTCCTGCTGCCGAGAGTTTTGAATAGTGAGATGTAAATTTTAGCTTTATCTGATATGGGTCCTTTAATGCACCCCCTATTTTCCCTTACTACCATTAGCAAGTTTTTGCACTTTTTTTGTGCTATAATTTTGTAGTTTCATGGTTATTGCAATGAGTGCTATTTGATGAGTGCTATGAGTTGCATTTTCCCTTACTACAATAAGAAAGTTTTATGTCTGCTGAGATGTGGATTTTATAGTGTGTATTGCATTTTTTTAGGAAATGCGATCTGAAGATCTAAGAGGAAGAAGAAAGTTACTTTCGTGGTAACACCCAATAGGTAAACTCCATGGCGATAGGGGTATATATATTAATGATATTCGGATGTTTTCAATTACACCAAATACATTTATACACGGAGATCATTGGGGAATCTTTTACAAGATTGTTGGATTTGTGGCTACTTAACAAATGAAATGGCCCTCCTATTTATACAATTTCATAAGGACCCTAGCCATTGCTACAGTGCCATTTCTAGCCGTTGCTACAGTACCTTGACCACTGCTACAATATCCTGACCGTTGCTACAGTGTTCTGGCCGTTACTATAGTGTTTTGGCTGTTTCTATAGTACCATGAGCCTTCTGGAGCTCGTTGGCCACGTTTTTGAGGACAGTATATCGCTACAATATCAGGCTCCACAACAAAATAATTCTCCCACTTGGAGACTGATCTAATCGGTCTCCAAAACAATAAATGTATTCCAAATTCTTGTTTTCTCTATAATCAATATCTTCACCCCATCGCAATACATTTTTCTGTACAACCTACAGAAGACCAACCCATGTTTTGCACAACCTCAGATTTTCAACACCAACAAACTTGGTCAACATGTCTGCTGGATTCTTTGCACCCTCTATCGTCTCCAAACATAAGTGACCATCCTCCACTGACCTCCGAGTGAAATGGTGCCGTCTGCGGATGTGCTTCGTCTTCGAATGATATACTAGATTCTTTACCAGTTGTATGGTACTCTGACTATCTGTATAAAGAATTTTCTCGGATTGCTTCTTGCCTAATTCATCCAGATAATCCACCAACCATATCATCTCTTTCCCAGCTTCAGCTATTGCTATGTATCAACCTCAGTAGACGAAAGGGCAACACACATCTGAAGCTTAGACATCCAGCTAACCACTATTCCATCTATAGTGTAAATGTACCTGTATGTGCTCTTTCTCGAATCCACATCTCCACTCAAATTAGCATCCACAAAACCCTGTGGGATTACTTTGGCATGACGATAACAAAGTGAAGTATTAGATGTACCTTTCAAGTATCTCAGAAGCCACTTCACAGCTTTCTAATTCTCTTCCCTCGGATTTTCCATGAACCTGCTAACAACTCCCACAGCATGTGCTATATCAAGTTTAGTGCAGACCGTAGTATATATTAAACTCCCAACTTCAGAAGCATATGGAACTTGTGCCATATGCTCATGCTCCTCAATTGTCTTTGATGACTGCTCCTTTGACAATTTTAAATGGTTTGCCAAAGGAATAGTCTTGGGCTTAGCTTCATTCATCCAAAATATGGATAACACCTTCTCAATGTACTACTCTTGGGACAAATTTAAGGTGTCGGCTGATCTATCCCGAGAAATCTTCATCCCATGAATCTGCTTTGCTATACCTAAGTCTTTCATCTCAAACTCTGATGATAGGGTTGCCTTCAGAGAGTTTATCTCCTTCATATTCGGTCCTGCAATCAGCACGTCATCCACATACAAAAGTAGAAATACATAAGAATCAGTGTATTTCTTGGAATAACAATATTGATCCTTTTTAGTCCTGTGAAAACCATTCTTGCTCATGAAGGAGTGAAATTTCATATACCACTGTCGAGGTGCTTGTTTCAGCCCGTACAAGCTCTTGTTGAGCTTGCACACCATGTGTTCCTTGCCTGGCACTACAAATCCTTCAGGTTGTTGCATATAGATTTCTTTATCCAAATCTCCATGAAAGAATGTCATTTTTACGTCCATTTGCTCAAGATGCAAATTCTCCGATGCAACAATACTCAAAAGGATTCTGATATTAGTTAGTTTCACAACAGGAGAAAATATTTCAGCATAATCAATACCTTTTCCTTTGTCATCCTTTAACCACTAGTTGGGCCTTGAACCTCCTTTTTCCATCTGATTCATTTTCAATCCTAAACACCCACTTGTTCAGCAAAGCTCTTTTACCTGCAGGCAGCTCAGTGAACACCCACGTGTTGTTCTTCTCAAATGAAGTCATCTCATCATCCATGTCTTGCTCCCACTTGACTGAATCCTCCTCCTATAAGGCCTCATCAAAATACTTTGGTTCTCCTTCATCAGTCAGCAAAAGATAATGTAATGAAGGTGAATACCTATCTAGTGCCCTGATGGTTCTGGATGATCTCCTCAATGTCTACTCTGGTGTTACTTGTTCTACCCCAGGTTCTTCAGCAATTGTCTCTAGTGTTTCTTGAGTTTCAGTGGAAACATTGTCAGGTGAACTACTTGCAACTCAACTTCAACTCCTACTTGCTTTGCATTCTCTGAACCCAACATATCCTTATCCTTGTACAAGATGTTCTCATCAAATGTCATGTCACAATGCCTTAGGAATTTTCTGTTTTTATCATCCCAAAACCTGTAACAAAACATATCAGAACCGTAGCCTATGAAGTAGCATTTCACAGCCTTAGCATCAAGCTTGTCTCTCTTCTCCGGATCAACATGAACATAAGTTGTGCAAACAAACGTCCTCAAGTGAGAATACTTGAGTTCTTTTCCTGTCTATAATTCTTCTGGAATCTTGAACCCTAGAGGAACTGATGGTCCACTGTTAATGAAATATGCATCCATGTTCACAGCATCTGCCCAAAACATCTTTGGCATTCTAGAGAGTATCCTCATGATCTGTGCATGCTCATTCAATGTTCTGTTCATCATCTCAGCAACTCCATTCTTCCTTGCCTTCCCGGGAGCTATTCTTAACATTCTGATACCCTCTGCTGCACAGAGTGCCTTCAATTCTGACTTGTCATACTCGCGACCATTATCAGATCTCAGGCATTTGATTTTCAACCCTGTTTGATTTTCAACTTCATCCTTCCACCTCTTGAAGGTCGCAAACACATCTGATTTGTGCTTGAGAAAGTAACCCATACCTTCCTGCTGAAATCATCAATGAAGGTAACATAGAATCTGGATCCACCAATTGACGAGACTGGAGATGGTCCCCAAACATCTGTATGGACCATTTCCAATGGTGCTTTCCTTATTTCTCTCACTACCTTTGTGAAGCTAACTCATATTTGTTTACCCAAAACACAGCTCTCACAAAGTCCCATATCAACAACTTTCAGACCCTCCAAAACTCCCTTTGCAACCAGTATCTTCATTCCTTTGATGCTCATGTGTCCAAGTCTATTATGCCACATACTTGAACTGAAAGTATCCTCAGTAATAGTAACTGCATTTATACACCCTGAAGTAGTGTATAAAGTTCCAAATTATATGCCACATGCTACAACCATAACACCTTTCACAACATTCCATGAGCCCTTTCCAAGATACACTTCATAACCTGTACTATCCAACTGACCAACCGAGATCATAATTTTCTTTAGTCTAGGAACATATCTGACATCCTACAATTTCCACTGATTACTGGCTGGAGTATGTATATAAACATCCCCTCTTCCGTTAACCTCTATAGGCTTATTGTCAACAAGATACACTTTCCCGAAATTTCCAGACTTGAAATTTCTATACAATTCCTTGCTTGGAGATGAATGAAAGGATGCACTCGAATCCAATATCCAAGACTCGAGTGGGATGTCCACACTAAGTATTAAAGCATCCCCAATGTCTTCTACTGAATTTACAGAATCATTATCATCTCCAGATTTATGATTATGCTTTTTTTTGGGTTTCTTGCATTCTTTTTTAACGTGACCCTTCTCTCCATAATTCCAACACTTCATATTTGATCTATGTGGAGATTTTCCATGTGCCTTCGACTTTGATTTTCCATGTGTGTTTTGTCCCTTCGATTTGCTTCTCCCTCTTTGATCAACACTGAGAGCACTACCCGATGAATCCCTAACTTCTCGCTTGCGAATACTTTCCCTGAGAATTACATCTCGGATTTCATCAAATTTAAGTTTCTCAGATCCACAAGAATTGCTAATCGCAACAACACTATCCAAAGATTAGGGTAAATATGACATCAAAATGAACGCTTTAACTTCATCATCAAAATTAATCTCTAGAGAACTCAGTTGACTAACAATCATATTAAAATCATTTATATGATCTGCAACAGGTCCACCCTCTGACATCTATAAATTAGACAATCTACGCATCAAGTATACCTTGTTCATCACAGAGGGTTTCTCGTACATATTCGCCAACGCCTTCAATAGATCTGTTGTTGTCTTTTCCTTGACGATGTTGAAAGACACGTTTATGTACAGAGTCAACCAAATTAAACCCAACTCTAGATGATCCTTTAGTTTTCAATCTTCTTCTTTCATGGATTCTAGTTTCACCACAGACAAGGGTTCATGAAGATCCTTTTGATATAGATAATCTTCGATCTACATCTTCTAGAAACCAAAATTGGATTCATTAAACTTTTCTAGTCCGATCTTTGAACTCTCCATCTGCATAGATTGTAGTAATTCCTGCCCCATGGTGGGCGCCGATTGTTAGGAAATACGATCTGAAGATCTAAGAGGAAGAAGAAAAGTTACTTTCGTGGTAACGCCCAATGGGTAAACTCCACAGCGATAGGGTTATATATATTAATGATATCCGAATATTTTCAATTACACCAAATACATTTATACACGGAGATCACTGGGGGAATGTTTTACAAGATTGTTGGATTTGTGGATACTTAACAAATGAAATGACCCTCCTATTTATACAACTTCCTAAGGACCCTAGCCGTTGCTACAGTGCCATTTCTAGCCGTTGCTGCAGTACCCTGACCGTTGCTACATTACCCTGGCTATTGCTACAGCGTTCTGACCATTGCTATAGTGTCCTAACCATTTCTACAGTGCTTTGACCATTTGCTATAGTGTCTTGACGTTGCTATAGTACCCTAAGCATTCTGGAGCTCGTCGAACACATTTCTGAGCAAAGTACATCAATACAATATCAGGCTCCACAACCTAACAATTATTATACTGTCTATACAACAACAACAACAACAACATACCCAGTAGTATCCCACGAGTGGGGTCTGGGGAGGGTAGATTGTACGCAGACCTTACCGCTACCTCATAGAAGTAGAGAGGCTGTTTCCTAAAACCCTCAGCTCAAAACCCATAAGTAGAACGACTAGATATGACGAATTATTATACTGTCTATAATATACATAATGTTGTCAAGTCAATATCCACCATGGTTTTCTAGGCTGTTTGAGGAATTGGAATAAAAAATTACTACGAGAATGCAAAAGAACAGGAAAAGAAATTAGTGTGTAATCTCCAGGTATTCGACTTGATATTGTCTTTCAGAAGATTAGTCTTTTTGACCTCCTTCATTCTTTAAACTTTTAACTTTAATTATTCATTTTATGAAATCGCAGGATCAAGTCTACTTAGTTGCTAGGGATATAAATAAAAGCCTTTACCTTTCAAAGCATGTGATGATTTTAGAGAGTTCACTGTACAGTGAATAAAGACACGAGTTTTCTTCATTTGACATTATTTTATACAAAGACTATTATGATTATATTATCTCGTTTCTTAATTACATTTATCTTAAAAGCTTAAGGCAAATTGAGAAATTAAAGTATCTTGGTGTTATTATATATCTTTTACACAATCAATGAGATATGTGATATATTTTCTCTATCGGTGTGACTATCCATTGAGAAGAATGATGAATAAATCGAACTCCACCGCCCTGGTACCAATCATCCTTTGATTTCAAAAAGATAATTGCTCTATATATAACAACACAAACATTCAACAGTCATTAGAGTAGTATCAAATGAAAAAGAGATTAGCTAACGCCTCAACTGTAAGTGTTGATTCTTCAATAAATCCACACAATACAAAATCATCTGCACCTTCAACAGATGGATTTGCCTCGATGTTTACATCACTAGCACTCCATTGTCAAGTTCTGTGGAGGAAAATAAATCTAAGAGAAGATTCTGATAAACCAATATATTTGTAGATAATTTTTCTATGATTTTGTCCTTGAGTGTTGTACGTGATCTCCCTAATCATTTTATTATCAACCAATAAAGTTTACCATTTTGTTCAAAGTTCAAAGTTTGATTACCATTTTATATATAATATTAAAATCGGAAAGGTTCTATGTCCAAAATTAGATTACCATTTTGTCTTTCTTTAAAATCTTATTAAATATTTAATTCAACTTTAATATTTTAATTACATAATGATAGAATTTAAAACCCAATAGTTGCAGTTTAATTTTAGTAACTAAAAAAATTAGTATATGAAATCATAAAACAAGGGCATTGGCATATTAAAATCTATAGTGATATTGTTTCGCTTTTTAAGTCTACACCAGTTACAAGATAATTAATGTTCATAAAATAAATATATAATGTCCACACAATGCCATGATTTTGAATCAGATTTTTTTGCAGATGGGACATTTAAGAAACTACCACCACTCATAGCATCAGCTTTCTCCGTAGGATGATTGTCACGAATTCAAAAAAAAGGTTTTTGTTGAGGCTCACGCAGCGGAGTGAGCAATAACATTTAGGAGGAATAAATAAAGCAAAATAGACACCATAAAATTGAACGTGGTTCACCCAAAACATTTTGGGCTACGTCCACAAAACAATACTTCTACTATATTTCTTCTACTATTACAAATAGTAGGAACAAATGTACAATTTCTTCTACTATTACAAATAGTAGGCTTTCTGAGAAAAAATATCAAAAATAGTGAAAACACAATTTCTTTTAGGAAAAAAATATTTGTTAAGCACACACTCAATTTGTTTCTTCACAAACTATTTTATTTTATAGTCTATGGTATACCTCACAGAAGAAAAATGCTCACTTTCTCTCTGTGGCTCTCTCTGTATTTTTTTCTCTCTTTTCTGAATGATATTAAAACTAAGGAGCAATTGGTCCTTTCATAGAGATGTCGACAGGCTCCTTATTCAAAAGTTGGTGGCCAATACATATCCTTTATCAAAAAGTTATTTTAACAATTTTTGACAAGCAAACCAATTCAAGAGATATAAAATACACATCTTTCACTTGAACAATTATTCAAATGGGCTGTGCAATATCTTTTGAAAAAATTCTCATATGGGCCCTCCATTTGGAGGACCTTCTCAACAATTCTCCCCCTCCCGAAAAATGGAGGTTCTGTCATTCTTGCAGTTGTTCGACAGTACTCAATTTTCTCCCTTGACAGAATCTTTGTCATCATATCCAATCCATTTTCATCAGTATGGATCTTTTGAAGTTGTAGTAGCTTTTTCTCCATTGCATCAGTTATCCAATGATACCCTACATCGATATGTTTGGACTTCGCATGAAAGGAGGCATTCTTGCAAAGATGGATGGCACTTTGATTGTCACAGAACATCTCAAACTTTTTTTGTTTGACATCAAGTTCCTTTAGAAATTCCTTCATCCATAACAACTCTTTGCAAGCTTCTGTTGCTGCTATAAATTCTGCTTCTGTAGAAGATAATGCAATACACTTTTGCAATTTCGATTGCCAAGACACAACTCCCCCTGCAAATGTAATAAGGTATCCTGATGTAGACTGAGTCAACATTGCAAGCTAAATCTGCATCTGTGTATCCAACTAACACAGGTTCTGCCTCTCCAAAACATAAGCATAGTTTTATTGTACGTCGAAGATATCTTAGAACCAATTTAACAGATACCCAATGTTCCTTTAAAGGATTTGAAAGGAAAAGACTCACTACTCCAACTGAGTGAGCAATATCTCGTTGTGTACACACCATGGCATACATCAAACACCCAACTGCTGAGGCATATGGTATTCTAACCATTTCTTCCTTCTCTTTGTCAGTAGAAGGGAAAATACTGGAACTCAATTTAAAGTGATTAGCAAGTGGACAACTAACCGCTTCAGCCTTGTCCATATTAAATCTCTGAAGTACTTTTTCAATGTACTTCTCTTGAGATACCCAAAGCTTCCTGGCGCTTCTATCTCTTGTAATTATCATGCCAAGAATTGTTTTTGCTGATCCTAAGTCTTTCATCACAAAAAACTTGCTCAATTGTACCTTTAGACTGTTGATTCTTGAAATATTTTTTCCAATGATTGGCATATCATCTACATAGAATAGAAGGATAATAAAATCATCTTCAGAGAATTTATTGATAAACACGCATTGATCTGTAGTAATTTTCTTGAAGCTTTGCTCTCGTATAACAGACTCAAACTTCTTATACCATTATCTTGGTGCCTGTTTAAAGCCATATAAGCTTTTCTTCAATCTGCAGACATAATCCTCTTTTTCCTTCACTTTGAAACACTCTGGTTGTTCCATGTAAATTTCTTCTTCTAGATCTCCATGTAGGAAGGCAGTCTTCACATCCATTTTCTCAATTTCCAAATTAAAATTTGAAGCTAGCCCTAGCACAATACGAATGGATGTCATTTTCACAACAGGTGAAATTATCTCGTCAAAGTCATTGCCCTTCTTTTGCCTGAAACCTTTGACAACCAATCTCGCTTTAAAGCGTGGATGGACTCTATGTTCTTCATGTTTGATTTTGAACACCCATTTATTCTTCAATGCTCTTTTACCATTAGACAACTTCACGAGATCAAACGTTTTATTCTCATGCAAGGATTTCATCTCATCTTGCACGGCTTCCATCCTTTTTTCCTTGTTTTCATTGTCCATTACCTTACTGAAGCTTTCCGGTTCTCCCCTGTTAGTCAGTGTAACCTACTACCTAGTAGAATGTTGCACATTTCTATTAGATCTTCTTAAAGGTATTGGAGACTATCCATCTATTGGTGGTTAAGTGTGACCGCCATCAACATCCTCTTCTTCTTCTTCTGGTTAATCTTCCTGGGTAATACCTTCACAATCAGCATCTTGTTAATGATCATCATGAACCTTATCTTCAACTTGAGTCAGTACTTCTGTCGGAGAATTCAACCTTAAGCTTGTTAAATCATCAATACGAGTAAAGCCTTCTTTGTCTACTTTATTTATATCCTTAATAGTTTGATCTTCAATAAAGAAAATATCTCGACTCCTAATCACCTTCTTGTGCACAGGATCATATAACCTATAGCCAAATTCATCTTGACTATAGCCAAGAAACACATACTGCCATGTTTTGACATCAAGCTTTTGCCTTTCATCATTTAGAACATGAACAAAAGCTTTGCACCCAAATACTCGTAAATGTTTGTAAGAAACATTCTTGCCTGACTAAATTTTCTCCGGAACTTCATATTGAAGAGGAGCACACGGTGAGTGGTTTACCACATACACTGCTGTAAGTAGTGCTTCACCCCAAAAAGATTTATCTAGCTTTGAATGAAAGAGTAAACACCTTATTCTTTCTATCAAGGTTCGATTCATCTTCTCAGCTAAACCATTTAACTGTGGTGTCTTTGGAAACGTCCTTTGATATCTAATACCATGCTTTTTGCAATAAGCATGAAATGATCCAATATACTCTCCGCCATTGTCTGTGCGAACACACTTGATGTTCTTCCCAGTTTCTCTCTCAACTAAGGCATGAAGTTGTTTGAAGACTTCTAGAACTTGATCATTGGACTTAATGGTATAAGCCCAGGTCTTTCTCGAATGGTCATACATGAAGGTCCCAAAATATCTGGCTCTACCAAGTGACTTTGGTAATGGAACACACACATTAGAGTGAATCAGATCTAAAACATTCTCCATCCTGAAAGGTGGAGAACTATGGAAAGAGACTCTGTTCTATTTCCAGCTAGATTATCTTCGCATTTCTTCAATGATACCTGATCTAAATCAAGTAGATCTTTATCTTTCACCAATTTAGGCATCCCTTTTCCACCAGCGTGGCAAAGTCTATTATACCATAAATGAGAGGTATTTTCATTTTCCATCACATTTATAGATACATCAGAGATATTTGCTTGCATCACATATAGTTCTGAGAGTTTGTGTCCTCTCGCAATGATAAGGGAGCCTTTGGTAAGCTTCCATTTTCCAGTTCCAAAACATTTTTGGAAACCTTCATCATCAAGCTTGCCTATAGATATTAAATCTAGACGCATGTCATGGATGTTCCTAACAACTTTTAGAAGAAGCTTCATACCATTCTCCGTCTCCAAACAAATATCTCCCTTGCTAATAAGTTTTAATAAGTTTCCATTTCCCATCTTTACAACGCCATAGTCTCCATGTGTGTAAGATTAATAGAGTTGTTTGTGTGGTGAGCCATGAATGGTTATACCACTATCAATTACCCAACTCATCTCTTGGGTTAACTGACTGACAATCTCCTCGTCACAGCTGGTGTTGAACTCGTCGACAATATTTCCTTATTCATCATCACTGTTTGCCTTTCCTTTCTTGTCTCTATTATTTTTCCGGTCACTATTGAATTTTTGACAAAATTGCTTGATATGACCTTTCTTTTTGTAGTAGTGACACTAGATATTTGCATATTTTTTTGACTTTCGTCTACTCTTGTCTCTGGAGCTTGAAATCTTCACTTGGCTTCTCCCGCTCTTTTTTGTAACCAGAACTTTTGATTTTGAGAAAGAGGTTGAACCTTGAGACTTATGTCTCATTTGTTCATTTAACATACTATTCTTAACAGCTTCCATACTTACTACAGCATTTGGTGCAGTATTTTTTAAAGAAACTTTCAGAGTTTCCCAAAACTTTGGTAAAGAAGCTAGAATCATAAGAGCAATTAACTCATCATCAAACTTTACACCCATTGTCAACAATTGATCCACTATTCCTTCTATGTTATTTAGGTGATCAACTACAGAAGTGTTTTCTTAATATTTTACTTCCATCAATGGTGTTAAGTAAAATAATTTATTATTGCCGGTCTTTGAAGCATACAACTGCTCCAACTTGTTCCATAGTGTTCTAGCATGAGTTTCGTTACAAATATGATTGTAAACGTTGTTATTGAAAAAGTGTCGAATATATCAACAAACTTGTTCATGCTCAAACACCTACTCATCTT
>JAOTQR010000001.1:4059998-4073132 GCA_025774065.1 Solanum ossicruentum | reverse complement strand
GCTCAAATCCAGAGCACTCTGACTGTCACAATGTACCTTATATTCCTTTTGCTTGATTCCAAATTCTTGAAGATAACACTTTAACCATAACATCTCTTTTCCAGCTTCTGCGGCAGCAATGTATTCTGCTTCAGTTGTGGATAAAGCAACACACTTCTGTAATCTTGACTGCCATGAAACAGCTCCCCCTATAAAAGTGAAAATAAATCCTAAAGTAGATTTCCTACTATCAAGATCTCTAGCTATATCTGCATCTGTATAGCCCTCCAAGATTAGATCAGCTCCCTCATAGCAAAGACATAATTTCATTGTACCCTTAAGGTACCTGAGAATCCACTTTACTGCTTCCCAATGCTTTTTCCTAGGGTTGGAGAGAAAACGACTCACCCTTCCTACTGCGTGAGCAGTATCTGGCCTTGTACACACCATTTGATCTGCTAATTCATATTGCACCGCCATTATTGTCTAACGGGACACGCCACCTGTACCACACATGATAGGAAGACTTTCGATACAAGATCCCTTTTCAGATCTTTAGTCTTAATGCCATATCGGTGACTGTGCACACGTCGGTCCATCATTTTCTTCCTCTAAGTCTCCATGAAGAAAAGTTGTCTTTACATCCATCTGTTCAAGCTCCAAGTTCATACTTGCGACCATTCCAAGTATGACTCTAATTGAAGTCATCTTGACTACTGGTGAAAATATCTCATCAAAGTCGATCCTTTTTTCTGTTGGACTTTGACTACAAGCCTGGCTGTGTATTTCACCACTTTTCCGCTGCCATCGTTTTTCAGCTTGAACACCTATTTATTTTTCAGTGCCTTCTTTCCTCGTGGAAGTTCTACGATCTCATAAGTCTAATTTTTCTACAGAGACTCTATCTCATCCTGCATTGCGAGAAACCACCATTTTTTGTCCTTATGAGATATTGCTTCATGGAAACTCTCTGGTTCTCCATCTTCAGTAAGTAGAAGGTACTCAGATTCTGGATATCTACTTGATGGAATCTGACCTCGTTCAGATCTACAAACTTCTGAAACAATTTGAGGAGATTTACCATCATTTTGGCCTTGTGATGGTCCTGGAACGTCTAGAAGATGGGCTTGTGGCTCTCTCTGCTCTGCACTGTCATTTTCCTCATTGTCTTCTATTTCTGACATATCTTCTAGCACAAAATCACCATTTCTCATGAATGGTTTTGTTGCTGCTTCTGGCATCTGATCTGCAACATTTGTCTTCTGAGACACTGTGGGTTTTTCAATGTCATCAATTGTCTGATTTTCATGGAACACCATGTCCCTATTTCTGACTATCTTTTTCTTCTTTGAATCCCATAACTTGTATCCAAATTCATCTCCATAACAAATGAAAATGCATGGAGTGGTCCTTGCATCTAGCTTCTGCCTGAGCTCTTTGGATACATATGTGTACGCCAAACACCCAAATACTCTTAAGTGAGAGTATGATAGATCCTTTACAGATCAAAGTTTCTCTAGAACTTCAAAATCCAATGGTACTGATGGATATTGGTTGATCAAGTAACAGGCGGCTCTGACTGCTTCCCCCAGAATGACTTTGGCAGCTTAGCCATACTGAGCATGCTCCGAACATGTTCCATGATTGTTCGGTTCATTCTTTCAGCTACACCATTATGTTGAGGGGTATGTGGGATTGTCTTCTCATATCGGATGCCATATGATCTGCAATAGGAATTGAACTGCCTGGAAGAGTATTCACCTCTATTGTCGGATCGAAGACACTTCAACTTCTTTCCTGTCTCATGTTCTACCATGACATAGAACAATTTGAAATAATCAAACACCTGGTCCTTCGTCCAGAAGAAATACACCGACACCTTTCGAGAAGCATCATCGATGAACGTCAGAAAATATCGGTTGCCGCTGAGTGATTCAACCTCTAAGGGACCATAAACATCAGAGTATACCAGACTGAGTAACTTTGATCTTCTCGTTGAGAGGAATTAAACGAGACTCTATGCTGCTTACTAAACAAACAATGATTATAAGGATCTAGTGCAGCATCCTTGTCCACATTGATAAGCTCCTTCTTCATTAGGGTAGACAACCCTTTCTCACTCATGTGGCCGAGTCTTTGATGCCATAAATTTTGAGAAGCCTCCTTTTCCACTACATTGAGACTGTCTGTGAATATCTTCACATGAGTTTTATATAACGTGCCACAAATCTGTCCTCGAGAAACTGTCATAACGCCTCTTGAAAACTTCCATGTGCCTTTACTGAAATTATTATCATAGCCCTGTTTGTTAAAAGCTACAACTGAAAGAAGATTCAATCGAAGGTCTGGCACATGGTGGGCATCCTTCAAAGTGATTGTACTCCCTGAACTTGTCTTCATCTGGACATTATCAATTCCTCAATCCCAGAGGAACTGGAATTCCCCATCTTTACAACTCCTAAGTCTCCAGCTTTGTACGTTATAAAGTATTTCTTATGTGGTGTAACGTGGTAGGTTGTTGCAGTATCTACCGCCCATTCTGTATCTTCTCTTGAGACATGAAAGCATGTCTCATCATGGGTTGAAGAATAAGCTACATCTCCAGGAATAGTAACTAATATTTTTCCACCCTTGTTCTTCGGCTGCGAACTGCTCTGGACTTGCTCCTCTTTCCATTTGTAGCAGTTCTTCTTCATGTGTCCTTCAATTCCACAATGATGGCACTTATATGTTGGTTTCCTGCCATCAATGGATCTGCCTCTACTCTTGCTTCTGCTTCTTCATTTGCCTTTGCTACTATTTTGTTGCCTCTCCCGGATCTCTGTGACAAGGGCATGGGTCTGATCTGTGCCCATGTCCTTTCTCCTTGCCTCTTCACTAAATAAAGCATGCTTGACCATTGACATGGTAAGTTTGCCATTTAGGACTGAGTTGCTGAGTGATATGACCAGCGTTTCCCAAATATCGGGAAGCGAACTGAGTAGTAGCAACGCCTGAACTTCATCGCCAAGTGGCATCTCTACAGGCGACAACTGGTTGACCAAGCTCTGGAACTCACTGGTATGCTCGGCAACTGAAGTTTCATTTTTCAGCTTCATGTTGACTAAACGCCTCATCAATAGGGCTTTATTTCGAGCGGTCTTGGCATCATACATGTCCTCCAACTTCTTCCAGAGGGCATATGCATCTCTTGTGCAATATGGTGGAAAACACTATGATCAATCCATTGACGGATTTGACCTATAGTTTTTCGATTTGATTTGTTTCATTCTAACTCCTTGGCGGAATCAGGTTTTTCACCTTTCAATTTGATATGATCGAATAAATCTTTACAGTTTAGGAAATCTTTCATCCGAGGTCTCCATAACGTGTAGTTGGTGGCAGTGAGCATAATCATGGCTCCGGAAGATGATGTTGACTCTTCTGTCATCAATATCACCTTGTAATAGCTTAATTCACCAAAACGAGATTGAATCTTGAAAATTGAAGCTCACCGTTATATCCGGAACAATAGAAAAAGGTGGAATTGACACTTCAGGGCCAAAATTTCACTATTGGGGTAGAATAATAATTTCAAAAACTTTGGGGACCAGACTATAATTTCAGAAAAAGTAGGACTCAAACTATAATTTTAGAAAGATCAGGGGCCAATCTAATTTTTCTTGAAAGTTGAGGGACCAAAACTAAAATTTCAGAAACTTGAGGGGTCACTTTATAATTTATGAAATTATTGCAGATTTCGGGTATGAACAGTATTTTCGATCGTCTTCTCCAGTGGATCTCCATGAACAATGTCGTCTTCTCCGGTGAAACTCCGGTGAACAGTAATTCAAACTTTGCTGCTTTGCAGCATTTCTTGATCTGAATTTGCAGTCATTATTGAATTCCTTGACAGTAGCCATTAGCAGCCATTCTTGAATTCAATTTTTCTTGTCATTGATGTCATCAATGACATCAAGGAGGTAGAATTTTCCCTATAAAAGGAGATTTGATACCACTTGTTGAAACCAAATGATCAATTGAACGTTGGTAAACACAAATTTGAGAGAAAAATTTCTTCTATTACTTACAAGAATAGAATACAAAACAACTCTCAACCTCACACATTACACTCTTCTTGGTGTTCTTGATGATGTTTAATGAAGGAGCTCACCAGCTCCTTTTATAGGGGAAATTCTACCCCCCATAGATGTCATTGGTGACATCACAAGGAAACAACCATTTTGGACACTAAATATTCAACAATGGCAGCAACCATTTTTTTACAGTTGCCATTGTTGAATAAGCAGCCATATTTTAATTCAATTGTGAAATGCTACTTTGCAGCATTTCTTGATTTCAAAGTCAACAAAAATATGGCTGGACATTTTTCTTGTCATTAATGTCATCAATGACATCAAGCGAGTATAATTTCCCCTACAAAAGGAGATGCTGAGCTCTTTCATTAAACATCACCAAGAACACCGAGAAGAGTGTAATGTGTAAGGTTGAGATTTATTTTGTATTCTATTCTTGTAAGTAATAGAAGGAACTTTTCTCTCAAATTTGTGTTTACCAACGCTTAATTGATCCTTTGGCTTCAACAAGTGGTATCATAGCCTAGTTAGAAGCGTTGGTCGAGTTTTCTGGTGACGGGTCGAATTTTGAATTTTTTGAATTTTATTCGAAATCTAATTCTGATTACACCATTGGATTCGTCTCGTTGAACTGAATCCAATGCACCAAACGACGACCTAATCGGAGCTTAAACGAGCCCAAAAATTACGTTCAAAGTTTGGTCAAAGTTCGCCGGAGTTTCACCGAAGAAGACGACATTGTTCATCGGAGATCTACCGAAGAAGACGACCAACGCTTCTAACTTGGCTCTGACACCACTTGTTAAAGCCAAAGGATCAATTGAGCATTGGTAAACACAAATTTGAGAGAAAAACTTCTTCTATTATTTACAAGAATAGAATACAAAACAACTCTTAACCTCACACATTACACTCTACTTAGTGTTCTTGGTGATATTTAATGAAGGAACTCAGCAGCTTCTTTTATAGGAAAAATTATACCCCCTTGATGTTATTGATGACATCAATATGTTCTTTTTATTGCATCTGGATATCAAGCCGATAAGATTCTAGTGCAAAATTTAGCACCTCAATACAAGTATACCTTCTGTTTTATTAATGTCAAATACCTTTGTACACGATACACACATGAGAATCGTATGGTTGACCTCACTGTCAACTACAACAACCAAGGTTATTGCAAAACCTGGTCTTCGGGTTTGGCATAATACATTCTATGTTTGATAATCAAATTAAAATATTTCATTCTCCGAATAATTCAAATCAAGAAAATTGTATCCAGTTAAAAAAATTCACATTGGATTTACAGATAATTAGATTGAAATTTTTCTTCATTTATTTTGTTATGGATCAACCTCTCGCTTATGGGGTCAAATCGATACATTCAGTGATCGATTCGGTAGAATTCAAAAAGATTAAGAGGCCATTTGGCTTAGCTGAAAAAGAAATATCTTTCAAAAAGTATTTTAGAAGCACTTTTTAAAGTGCTGAAATTTATTTGAAAAATAAGCTATTATCTGTAACACATAAATGTTATTAAATATTTTTTAATTAAAAATGTCTGAAATACCTTTCAAATTGTTAAAAATGTAAAAACTGATTACTTTAAAATTTTTCTGTCTAAAAAAATAAAGTAAAATAAATTTATATTTTAATTCAATATTAATATAAAGTTATTATTTAAGTAAATTTTATATATACAACTTATTTTTAATTTTTAAAATATATTATTTGGATAGATCATATGAAAATTTTAAGATTCCCTTTTTTCATGATCAAAATCGAAATATGATTGAAATATTTAATTGCCAAAAAATACCAATTATTTCAATTTTCTCTTGTCTTCTCAAGAAACTTTCAACATTTAACCAACCAATACAGTTTGTTCTTTGTAATCGCATGCATGTCGCTTCTTATTTCACATAAAGAATTTAAGATATTTTTAGTTACATTCATGAAAATAATATTTATTTATCATTTACGTATTTCTCTTACTATCATAAATTATTTATTAAAAAATAATGAAAGAAATACAATATATATAAATAAACATACAATCATATTCAAATATTAGAATGTTTGATACAAATAGAAGTGTTTAAATAATATAAAATACTTCACTACTACAAAAAGTGGAAATATCATTCAAATTATACAAACATTAAGCATTAGAAATTTTTTGGGAGAGAGCAAAAGAGTGTTGGGTTGTGGTTTGAATTGAAATAATGAGAAAGGAGAGAGTAGTTAGGGTTACTTTAGTTTAGGATATTTTTGGGAATATGAAATAATATTTTGGGTAAAAAGGTAATTATTTTTGTCAAAATATAACAACTTTTAAGTTAAAAAAAATAATAAAAGCTAGAGGGAGTGCTGTTTTTAACTTTTAACTTATTTTAAACAAATTTTAACTTTTTAAAGTTGTTTTGAAAATTATCAAACATTTTTATAAGCTAAAAAGAGATTAACAGCAGGTTTGACAACTTTTTAAGCTAAGGCGAACAGACTTGTGTCTGGAATAACTTATTTTAAATGTTTTTATATCAAAATAGTTTTTAAGCATTTTTCGAGTATTTGGATAAATTACAAAAAAATCTTATAAGCACTTATTTTTAAGCCAAAATAATCAAAATAAGTCAAATGTTATAAGCTAGGATTCCTAACTTATGACTTTTGGCTTATAAGTTAAAAGCAATAAGCTCATCCAAATAGGCTCTAAAGTGGGTGTTTGAATAGGCTTATTTTTAATAGTTATTTTGCTTTTAATCACTTTTTTAATTTTGACAATGTTTGGATAATTCAAAAATCGCTTTTAAGCATCTATTCAGATTGACTTATTTTAGGTGGTTTTAAGTCAAAATAGCTTTTTAAGCAATTTTAAAGTATTTATATAAAGTTAAAAAGTGCTTATAAACATTTAAGTTTAAGCAAAATAACGAAAATAAGCCAAAAATCATAAGTTAAAAATTTTAAAATATGGTTTTTGGCTTATAACTCATAAGCCAAAAGTCAGAAACCAATTCAAACGGGCTCCTAAGCTAAAAAAGTACCCCCCCCTCCCCCCCAAAAAAATAAAAAAATAGAAAATTCCTAATTAATGATTTTCGACTTTAAACTTATAAGCTATTTAAAACATCAAAACACCCCCTAAATTAATAATCCCAAAGACTTCTTGCTCTTGTTGCAGGAAAAACAAATATTGAGGAATTTTCAGATATATATTACCATGGAAATCTCTTTAAAGAGAAAACTGACTTGGCCCAAAATTACTTCCTAATTTTTCAGCAAAAACTTATTAACAAAAATTTACTATAATATAAATATGTTTATAACAATTTATGTTTAGTTATCATTACAAGACATGTTTTTAAGCATATAATAACTATTGTTTTTTTTTTAATAATTCACATTAATCTATTGAAATAATTTTAAAGACCTCTATCACAGTAAGCTTCCTTGTAGTTTATGATGTTGACCTTACTTCCCTTATTTTAATTTTTTGTAGCGATTCTTTTTACCTATTTTTTATCACTATAACGTAAATAAAATAGACTATGATAAATATACCCTTTTTAGTATTAAATTCTTGCAATTAATTACTTCTATCAAAATGTCATAAAGTCGTTAATATGGGTTAGGCTCGTTAGGCCGACTGACTTAATTCGTGATTTATCAGAGCTAGACTAAGATTTTTGGAGTCCATTTAAAAATTGGACTTTTTAACCCACCTTGAATAAACCTGCTGATTTGTGGGATTTTTGCAATAGGGATAATTACACCCATAAGCTATTGAGCAAAATTATTTACATAAAAAATAGCCTGCTTTTTTTTTTTAATTACGAAAAGTAGTCATTTCACTGACCTTTGGCTATTTGTTACAATTTTGGACATTCAGCCCTCGTTGTATAGACATGTATAATTAGTGTATATTTGTGTATCATAATGTTTATTTAGCATATAACTCATGTATAAATAATATACATTGTATAGTAGTGTACACCTTCTATAACTTTGATAGACAATATTGTATAGTCATGTATAGTTTCGCTGATTTTGAACTATTTTTTAATGTAAATAAAATATGTGCTATTTTTTTTTGTTAAACTTTTTACTTTATATATATATATGTAATTTCCTCTTTGCAATATGAGTTGGGCCGGCCTTTGGGCCAAATTAAAAATAATTTAAAATAAAAATAAAATATTAAAAATAATAAGAGTCCAAACTCAAATTTTATTTAAAAATTTTAAATATTAAAATTTAGATACAAATCATGTTTTTATAATATGTAATAGTAATACTAATACCATATCATATTGTCATGTTGCTATTTATTTTTGTATTTTCAAATTATAATTTAATTTTAAAAAATTATAAAAAAATATACTTCTAAAATGAGGGCCGACCCACAAAAAAAAGGATCAACTCGACTTGATCTGTCAAATTCCAAAGTCTAAATGGGCTAATCTGAATGGAATGGATCAACCCATATTGACAGCTCTAAAATATCATATTTAGAAAATTCGTTATAAATAAAAGGACAATTATCCTATAATAAAGAATTGTTTGTTGAATTAATCTTCCTTATCATTAGGGTTTGGAGAATTAGGAGATATTGGAAATTTCATTCTCGTCTACCCTTCATTTTTGCAACATTGGTTCATCAACAAAACACCTATATACACACACATATATACTACATTTTATTTATTGAAATATGTGAAAATTTCTCTAAAAAGAATTTTTTCTAGAAAAATCAAAATAAAAGAGATAAAAGATAATATCACAAACCAAGAGGGATGTCACTGCGATAAAGTGAAACATGAGTAAAGGTCTCTAAAATTATCCCTAATATTTTAGTATGACAAAGATTCACCGAATTAATTAAGTCGAGAAAGATTCATCGAATTAAGTCCTAAATGTTCATGTTCTCACTTGAAAGGGGAAGTTAAAAAAAAAAACAAATAAAGGGAGAAAAAAAGAAATAAGTAAAAAAAAATCACAAATTTTTTTTACACTTTAAATAATAAAAGATTTATAATGGTCAAATTTTACTTAACAATAAAATGATTTAGAAAAAAATTATAACCAATATGTCCAAATTTAAAGGGAAAAAAATGTTGATGATCAATATTTTCTGTTGGAGGTTCATGCTTATAAATACAAAAATATACAAATTAAAGAAACAGTTTATTTTTTTGGCTAATCATATTACAAAAACGTATTTTTAAGCTTTAAATTACAATTTTTCTTTAATTAACTGACGTTGTTAATATTTTCTTAATAGAAAAAATAAGTAAACATATGCTAGTTTATAAGCTAATATGGTTATAGTTTAAATTAATTACGGATTGCGGCAAATATCTAACTATAATTACAGTTTGAATTTTGTATAATTCGTGCAATTTTTACAAACGTTATCCGCAAATTGTATAGCGAAATATATGAACATTGTGAGTTGCATAGTGAATTATATAAATATTATACACAAATTGTATGGGAAATATACAAACGTTATACAAAAGCTGCAAATTATTTAGTGAATTATACAAACGATGTTACAACTATAGTTACAAAATGTGATTATCCAAATTATAGTTATGAAGTATAATTAAAATATGAGTAGATATATGCGAAAATTCCTAGTTTTAATATGACAAACTATAATTAGTGTCCATTATGAGCATGGACTCCACATTGGCCAATTTTTTTATAACCCACGTAGTAGACGGTTTAAGGTTTTCTTTTTTTTTTCTTCACATAGATAAGGAAAAAAAAACTGTCGCATCAAACCACTTTCTTTCAGAATTTGTTCCAAACACAAACAACTTCATTATTAAGAATAAAAAAAATCTCAAAATCATCATTATCTCACACACAAAATAATAAAAACCCTAGTTGTTGATTCTCGATTTTCTTTTTGTGACAATATGACTACTACTCCTCCTATTAAGGAAGAAGTAATTGACGTTGAAGAAGAGGATATAGATCATGGAAACACATCTATGATTTGTGTGAGTAATAGAGAAGGAAGTAATTTTGCTCGATTTTTCTTCGATAATGATGATAGTGATGATGATGACGATGATGTGGGACCAAGTGTGTTGAAGAAGATGAAAGTTGAAGCTGCTTTGCCAGTAGGGTTTCTTGATCCACTACCGCCAGAAGAGCGCGCGGCGTGGAACCGATCACGTGAAGTTGCTGTGAGGAATAATGAGTTGATTGTGGCTGTTCCGGAGAAAGTTGTTGTTGCTTCATCAAGTAGACAGTTTTGGAAAGCTGGAGATTATGAAGGGGTTGAGGGTAGTTTTGCTGCTGGTCATGCAGGTAATGTTTTGACTATTCCTTGTTAATCGATTACTTTCGTGCAGTGGTGAAGTCAGGATTTTTACAAAAAGAATTTAACAATGATACCAATATACATAATTTAATCTTATAAGTAGGGTATAGAGATGGTAGAGTGGTGATTGATTACTTTCAAGCAGTGGTAAAGTTGGAATTTTTAGTCACATAAAAAAATTAACAATACTACCCGTATACGTAATTTAATCCTACAGGTGGGGTTTGAAAAGTATAGAGTGAATTCATACCTTAGGTAGAGAGACGTATTCCATAGACCTTTGGTTCAAGGAAAAGATAGCAAAAAATAACGAAGACAAAGTATGGTGTAAAAATTTACAATAACTACAACAAAATAAAATAATAGTTTAATTGAAGTAAAAGAAGTAACAAATAGTAACAGAAATCAAATTAAAGGATAAAAACTACAAAAGTAATACTAATATGAAAAATTCACGGTATTGAATCACAAGAAACAATAGATTGTAACAGAAATTGAAGGACAAGAACTACGTACGAAAAATGTACAATAACTCAAACAAAATAGTACACTAGTCAAAGTAAAATAGTAGACTAATCAAAGTGCAAGAAACACAGATAGTAACAGAAATCAAGGGATTCAATTTATACTATTATGACTTCCGCATCCATTGTTTCAACTTGAAATATAAAATTTTGAAGTCTAAAATATATGTTTTTGAGTAGTATTTTCAAGTGAAATAATAATTTCCACTCACAAAAATTCAACTTCAAAAAGTGTTTGTTTTTGAACTTCTAGATTATATGTAGAAAAGAATGGAGCATGAGATTGGAGGATGATTGAATCAAAAAAAAAATTGTGAATTATGAAATTAGTTTCTTGTAATAACTATTACAAGCATCTAGGACTTTCTCTCCTGGTTAGTGGCGAGAATTAGGATTTTCACTAGGATACATTGTCATCTAATTGAGATTGATGGATGCTAATTAAGGATATTATATTTTAAGTCTTGGAATTTTGCATTGATAAGAAACCCTTGCATGAATGAAGTAGTTTGGGCATGGAGCTTCCACGCTGGAGGTCTCATGTTTGAAACTCCTTGTTAGCGAAAGCAAGGTGTTTGTCTTTTGGATTGAGCTCGTTGTATCGGGCTTGCCTAGTGTGGATTACCCCTCTTATGTGATTTGCGAGCTATTGCATAGGAATGGGGCTTTACCCTAGGTTCCCCTTATCATAAAAAAATGAAGTACAAGATATTCTAAGCCATTCTCTATTCCCTTCTTCCTTCATCATTCAATATGTTGGGTTTGAGTTTTGCTTAAAAGTAAAGAATTTTTGCGCATGAATGACTTGAATTTAGGATGTAATATAAAGTGTAGTAGACGAGTTCGCCAGATTATTGATCACATGAAAGGAAGTTGTCTCGAAAGGCCTACAATAATCTCTTCAAATTTATGCAGACTTAGCGAAAAATAGGGCACAGGGAGAGAAAAAGATTTGTATAATCGACACCAATAGTTGGGATTATGTTTTGATCATATGTTGCGAATCTTTTAATTTTTTTTAGAGATTTATGTGGCAGTAGAAGGTATAGTTAGCTTCTAGTACTTTTTTCATTATTTTGCATAATATTGACAACTTCTGTCAGTTGAGATTTATATAGCTAACCGCAACTTATTTAGGACTGAGGTACAGTTGATATTGTTGAGAACTCTCATATAGAGTAACTCAAGACAACTATACAACCCTTGCAAAATTCTTATACAACTAAATTCATATGTGCAGATGGCATGGATCATGTGAGAGTTCACCCAAAATTCTTGCATTCAAATGCCACTAGTCATAAATGGGCTTTAGGAGGTAAAGTTTGTCCCCAAGCTTGATCATTTTTTTTTTACTTTCCATTTCTCTTTGTTGATGCTTTCGTGATCACGTTCTCTGCACCAGCTTTTGCTGAGCTTCTTGATAATGCTGTGGACGAGGTACATGTGTTGTAGTTTCCTGTTCCTTTTGTTTCCTTCTCTGTTCTCCCTCCTTCCTCATCGTTCCGTTTCTCTAAAATATATTCCCTCCAGGTTTGCAATGGAGCTTCCTATGTCAACGTAGATGTGCTTGACAACAAGAAAGAGAAGGGTAAAATGATATTAGTTGAAGGTATCTTTGTTTAGTCTTTAGCTCTTTGGATTCTTAGTTTTTGGGAGATTTCTCGTTCTTTTCTATAGATCTGATACTTGATCAATCTGTCATGAAATATCATCCTGAGTTAATTTTTTCACAAATTGGACTACAGATAATGGTGGTGGAATGACGCCTGATAAAATGCGCCAGTGTATGTCTCTCGGATATTCAGCGAAAAGCAAATTAGCAAATACTATTGGCCAATGTGAGTTTACTGTTAAAATTATCATTTCCTACTTTCTCTAACTATCTTTTATAGTCTGGAAGGTTGTAGAGATGTGAAGAATTATCTAGAAAAATCTTTTCTCTAATTATCTAGAATAGTCTGGAAGGTTGTAGAGATGTGAAGAATTCTCTAGAAAAATTTGGAAGGTTCTAGAGACGTGTGGAGTTCTCTAGAATAGTCTAGACGGTTCTAGATACGTGTGGAGTTCTCTAGAATAGTCTGGAAGACTCCGGAACTCTCTAGAATTCCCTGGAAACGTGTGGATCTTGCAAGAATGTCATTGGACATTCTAGAAGACTCTAGGCAAGTCTTGACATGTAAATATCTAGATATTTAGTAAGAAATATCTTAGATATTTG
>JAOTQR010000001.1:4035814-4054685 GCA_025774065.1 Solanum ossicruentum | reverse complement strand
ATTTTGAGCAATTGAATAATCTTGTTGTGGCGGCACAATCTCAGTGGTATTATGATCATCAGAATCATTGCTAAAATAATCAGTAGTGGAGGAAGTAGGAACATCGACATCAGGAGGAGATGAAGACTTTATCTCTAACTCCACCTTCTCACTTTTACTTTGTTGATCACCTGTATCAGTAGAAGAACAACTAGAATCTTTTCCAGAAAAAGGTAATGTATTTTCATCAAAAGTAACATCACGACTAAAAATGACTTTACGTGACTCAAAATCTATAGACCACAAACGATATCATTTTGAATCAGAAGCATAACCAAGAAATATGCATTTTTTAGCTCTAGATGCTAATTTTTCATCATTAACATGTGCATATACAGAACATCCGAAAACTTGTAAATTAGAATAGTCAACAGGAATACTTGACCAAACCTCTTCTGGAATTCTGAAATCAAGAGATGAATGTGGGGAGCAGTTGGCTAGATAGTATGCTGTAGAAACAGCCTCACACCAAAGATCACGTCGATGTCATAACCCAGCATAGGAGAGCATACAGCGAGCTCTCTCGCGTAGAGTCCTATCCATCGTTCTGTAACACTGTTCTGCTGTTGCTTTCCAACCAGTATTTTATGTCTAGCAATACCAGCTTGAGCGTAGAACTCATTAAAATTTGTTTCACAAAACTCGAGGCCATTATCTATTCGGATCTTCTTTACTTTCTTCCCAGACTGGGTTTTAACAAGAGCTTTCCATTTCTTGAAAGGAGGAAATACTTCATTTTTATGCCTCAAGAAATAGACCCAAACTTTGGGGAGAAATCATCAATCAAGGTCATCATGTAACGCTTCCCTCCAATAGATGGAACTTTGGAAGGTCCCCAAAGATCCGAGTAGATGTAGTCGAGGATACCTTTAGTATGGTGCATTGCAGTGGAGAAACTTATCTTTTTCTGCTTTCCGAACACACAATGTTCACAGAATTCCAACTTACCCATATTATCACCAAGAAGACCTCTTTTGCTCAACAGATTCACACCTTTCTAACACATATGGCGAAGACGCATATGCCACAGACGAGTGAGATCACGATCAGATAATAAGGATATGGACACAGCTGCTGATCCTGTTATAGTAGAACCTTGCAAGACATATAAGCTAGGGTATATGTTTGCTTTCATAATAACCAGGGCACCTTTAGACACCTTGAGAACTCCACCTTCAGCTGAGTACTTATAACCAAGAGATTCAAGAGTACCCAAAGAGATTAAATTACGTGTTAAATCAGGAACATGACGCACATTTGTCAATGTTCTGATACAACCATCATGGGTCTTAATCTGCACACGACCAATACCAACAACCTTGCATTGAGAATCATTTCCCATCAAGACAACACCACAATTAATAGGTTCATATATGGTGAACTAGTCTTTGTGAGGAGATATATAATACGTGCAGCCAGTATCTAGAATCAACTCAGTTTTACTTCTCTTTTCAGAAGTAACCAATAATATGTCACCATCAGATTCAATTTCAATGACACTAGCTCAGCAGTAGATTTTTTAGGTTGATTTGATTTTTCTTCTCTTTTCTTTTTTATTTTTCAATTTATAACACTCAGAAATTTCATGCCCAGTTTTCTTACAATAGTGACAGAATTTAGAATTACGTCCCCTAAATTTTGACCTAGACTGTTTTTTATTTGTACTCCTCTTTCCAACCGTTCTACCCCTAACAGACAACCTTTCGACTTTATCATCCGAACGAACTTCAAGATCAAATTTTTCTTTGGACAACAAGTTAGACTTGACATCCTCAAAAAATAATGTATCATTATTTCCATATAACATTATTTCCTTGAAGTGTTTATAGGTAGACTGTAAAGAGACGACCAATAAGACAGTCTTATCCTCATCATCAATTTTAACTTCTAGATTTTCTAGGTCAATAATAATGGAATTGAACTAATTAAGATGAAATTGAATAGGAGTACCTTCGGCTATATGGAGTGTGTACAAACGCTATTTCAAACGGAGTTGTTTGCAAGACTTTTGGTCATGTAGAGAGATTCAACCTTGAGCCAAAGTCTTGCAGCAGTAGTCTCGTGAACCACCTCGTGGAGCACCTCGTTGGATAAACAAAGTTGGATTGCTAATAAATCTTTTTCATCCAACTCCATCCATTTCTCATCGGTTATAGAGTCAGATTTTTTTTTACTCCCCTTCAAGAGCCTTTTTTAACCCGTTTTGTTTCAAAACAACCTTCATTTGGACTCTCCAGATGGAGAAACTAATTTTGCCATTAAACTTTTCAATATCAAATTTTGTAACAGAAGCCATCTTTAAAACTGTCGTACGTATAAATAGTGACCGTATGTATGAACAGTAATTGTACGTATGAACAGTAATCGTACAGTATTTATGACTATTATGACCGAGCTCTGATATCACTTGTTAGGGAATAACAGGCGATAGCGGAAGCGGGATAAGGATCGGGATCGATATTGAAAAGTATAAATAAGTTGGGCAAGATAATAAAATGAAGACAGAGATTTAACATAGTTCACCCAAAAATAGGCTACATCTACGGACGTAGATGAGAAAAATATCACTATAATAGAGAAGTGTACAACAAACCTCACTGGGCTTAAGCACTACGAGGATATAATTTTGTGTATCACTCAGTGATATAAAAAGAGTATTACAACACTCACAAAAAAATACATAATATGTATCTCACAAATCCTTAGGCTCTCTCTAACTATGAATCTCTCAATCTTGTGTGTTTCTCAAATGAAGATGAATTACTCCTTTATATAGGAGTAATTCACCTACACAGTTTGACAAAAGGGTTGGTGGCCAATCTTCCACCAACCATTTGCATGCCAAGTTTGAGGGTTGCCAACTTGGGTTAAATTTTCAACAAACTTAATTCTCTTTGATACTCCATTAATATATTGATATTCTATCGGTATCATATAGGATTGAGCTCTATTTAAGAAATAAATAAAAAATAATTAGGACTCCATTGATATATGACACCATAGTGATATCATATGCGACTGAGCTTAATCCTCTATAATACTCAATTAGTTTGTTGATATTTTATCGATGTCATCTAATATCAGGCTCTTTTTCTAAGAAATAAATAAAAATAATTAAAAGAAAATTATTAAAATTATAATCTTATTTGTTAAAATCACAATCTTATTTATTAAACTTTGAATTCTAATATTATCTAAATACTCTGATGATATCAAGTAATTTCTTTGTCTTTGATACCATCAAAGTGTGTGTGTGTGTATGTGTGTATATATATATATATTCATTATTAGAAAATCAGCATTTTCTCGGCAGACATGGTAATTGGAATATCAAGATTTTCGATATCGTCCCTATCGATAATAGTACCCGAAGAAAAGCATTTCGATCGTTATAATCATAGTCATCATAATTAAATAATAGTTACGATATATTAAGGACTATTTATGTTAGATATGAAGTAGTATATAAGGATCAATTTTTTTTTTGTAAGAATTAAGAAAAAAAAAGGGCATGGACTAAATGCATGGTCAGGCATTAATTAACTAGATTGCCATGATAATATATAGTACTATTTGGTTTCTAACTTTACCTAACCTGGCTACTTCTATAAAGCTCATTAAATTAAACAAGCAAAAAAATCCAAACAACCCTTGATGTTGACATACATACTAGAAAGTACAACGACATTTTCATGGTTACAGAAAGCATATCACTAAGGACAAAATAGGAAGTTAATTAAAAGTTACAATAGTTCTAAAAATTGAAAAATATCATCATTTTTTATATTAATCAATATGCTAAAAAGGAGAGTGTCACAGCCAGAGAGCTCCGGCTTCTCTGAGAAGTGGGACAAGGTTGCCACTGATATGAGAAGCCATAACTTTATCCATCGATCCGATCAGTTTACCACCTATGAACACCACTGGAACTACGGGTGACTTGCCAAGAAGCTTGAAAAGCTCCCGCTCCATTCCTCTTCCATTAGGATCTTGGTCCAACTCGTACACTGTTGGGCTCACTCCGAGCTCACTGAACAACCTCTTCATTGCATGGCACATGCAACAACTACTCGAGCTGAAAATCACCACTGCGCTTCTGGATGCCAGACTTGCCACTCTCTCCAACGAGTCCGAAGACGAGGACCTTCTATTCTCCCTTGTGTTTTGGTACTGCATTTTCAACAATATTTTTTATATTTTTTGCTAGTGAAAACTCAAATAGTGTTATAACTAGAGCATGCACTTGTTGGTATTAAAATGAAGAAATTCGAAGGGTGTATATATAGTGTCCTAAGAGAAATGAGTTATTTATTGTCTTTGCTGCATGGGATACATGGAATTAAATTCTTTTGGTGGTGAAACTATCATTAAATTCAAGATATTATAATTGCAATATATAGCCGCAATAAAAGGGTTTGAGGAAAAAGCCTTTAATGGAAAGACGGCGTATCTCAAAATGTGTGACATAATGCTCAACTTTATAGTAACTACTTAATACTATAAGACAAAAAAATTAATGAACATCGGAGTCCAATGACGATGTTGTATTCCCTTAGTATTGGAGCTCCACTTGAGCAATAACATAATATACATCGATGTAATCAGTGATGAAGTCAAAAAATTTTAAACAGATTTAAAGTTTTAAGAAGCAGACGTACAAATTAATTAAAATGAATTCAACATCTATTATATATAAAAAAAATTATTTTTATCATAATATATGATATAATTTTTTATCAAAGGGTATTCAGATGAACCTTTTATTATTATGAACCCTTTATTATTATGTGGCTTCGTCACTACCAGAGCTCTCATTCTTGCTTCGATGATATGCCAATCTTTTCGTCACAAGGTCGTCTAAAGATAATATTGAAAGCAAATAATAAATTTGTCTTAATTTGCTATACTCCCTGGTACTTTTTATATGTCACCTTTTGTTATGACACTTATATTTAGAAAAAAAGTGAATTTATTATTTTGTTCTTATTTAATGTACATTAATTATATTTTACTTTTTCTGGTTGATCAAATATATATTTTCAAAGTTTATTAACTATCAAGGATAAAATAAGAAGAACAGTGTCATTATGCATTAAGTTCGTGAAATAACATATACTCCCTCTGTCTAACTTTACTTGACTCCTGTTGATTTTGCACAGAAATTAAGAAATAATAAATGGTAGGGTAATTTTATCAAAGTACCCTTTGAATATAATAAGCAGTTGCTAATTCATGATCTGGCATGTGCAGATAAATACTATGTCTTGAAAATGTAATTTGAAAATGATTATAATTAATGATAAGAGTAAATTAGGAACTGAATGTAAATTATCTCTTGATTTCATAAAGCGGACAAATATTATTGAGCATCCCAAAATAATACAAGGGTCAAGTAAAAATGGTAAAAAAAAATATTAAGGATTATATATTTATAATAAGAATGACATATAAAGAGATCGAAGAGAGTAATAGATAAATGAAAAGAAAAAAAAAATATTTTTAGGAGTAATGTATAGAGGCTGGTTGCTGGCGTTTGTGTTGCTTCTCCTATTTAATGCTTATTCTTCATTTTTTGTCCTTTTAAATTTATGAGCCCAAAAAGTTACTCTTCCCTCATGTTGGCATGATAGTGTACAATATTTATTACTCTATCCATTTTATATATATAAAAAAGGGACTTATTTTGACTCAGAAATTTAAGAAAATAAAAAATATATTTTAATTTTATAATCCTAAATTAAAATTATATCAAATAAATTAGAATATCTTTAAATATTATGACCTTAAATATACCATACGAAAAGCTAAAATTACAATGTTGTCAAAGCAAGTATAACAACAACAACATTATCCTAGTGCCTCAAAGGCTCCCGCCTATTGCGGGGTAAGGGGGGTCGGACGTACACAGCCCGATCCCTATGTTTAAAAACATAGAGCGACTTTTTCCAGATGACCCATGATGAGCGTCGAAGGTTGCATTGACTAACTGCTACTTCACAATTGAAAGAAGCGCAGACAGTTTAAAAAGTCATTTTACTTTATTTCGTCATACCCCAAAGCCAAAAAATAGTAAATCTTTAGCTTCATCCGAGATTTATGGAAAATGTTATCAAAACAAGTAAAGAGATTATTATTTTTTAAATAGACTAAAAAGAAAATTGAGCCACTTCTTTTAAAATAAAAAAATATTAAAAAATCAGTAATTTCGAAAAGGCATTGACTTGAAATATCAAGATTTTCAATATCATTTCGACTATTTATTGCCCAAAAAAGTATTCCAACTATTATATTCGAAGTATAGTATTTATCATACATTAACGACTATTTACATCAAAAATCAAAATAATCCAATGCCCATACACTAAGGATCATTGACTAATTACGCATTAACCAGATTGCCATATTAATACTATTTGGTATTTTACCTAACTTTACCTAACCTAGGGACTGCTATATAAATCTCATTAAATATTAAACAAGCAAAAAAAAAGTCCAAACATCCCTTGAACTTGACATATATGCTTCTTTTAGTACTCTTATCATTTATTTTATATTAGTACACTGATATTTAACCAAACTTCAATTCGTCGATTTAAATATATCATGATATTTTTATGGCTAGTACGAACATGCCACTAATTAGCAGAAAATAAAAAGTTGATTAAAAGTTACAATGGTTCACTGAAGATAAAATTAAATTCATTTTTATATCGATCGGGCAAAATTAAAAAAAGAATACTCTCTTCGTTTTTAAAAGGATGAATTTGATATGATATGGAGTTTAAGAAAATAAAGAAAATTTTTTAATTTTGTAATTCTAAATTAATAAAGTTATGTCAAATGTATCAAGATGTCCTTTAATCTTATGGTCTTAAACAAGTCACATGAAAAATTAAAAATAGAGTTCTCTCAGAAAAAAATAGATTATTCTTTTTTAAATATTCTAAAAAAAATAGTTCATTTTTTTAAAACAAAAAGAGTACGTATTATATAAGATGAAATATATATATACACAAAATATAGCGATCTATATATATAAGAATTAAAGCAAGAGCACCCTGGCTTCTTTGAGAAGATCTTGGGAAAAGAGTCCCCCTTAAAAAAATTATACTATCAGTATATATAACATGAAATCATAATTTTCTTATAACCATGATTGGATGAACAAATATTATATGGGTATTGTAATGATTTTCTCTTGGAAAATTTTCAAACAAAATGTGGCAATTGCATTCAATTCTTATTAAAAACTACAGTATAAATGTGCTTTTATGTTTTTCCTATTCAAACAATTGATAATTAGTCCCCTGGCATATAGCATTATGGGGTATAATGGGATGGCTGATTCCGCTACTTTGAATCAGAGATTTTAAATTTGAATTTTAAGAGCAATAATTTTTTAGCCTTACCTTTTGTAAAATAATCTACCCAACTCGAATTTAAAATGGTCGATCAATAATTTTTGAATACATACATGATGCTTAAAGAAAAAAAGAAAGTTGCGTTGAACATGCTGAACATTTACGACTCCATCATCTATTTCATATTATATGTTGATATTTTACTAAACATGAAATTCCACCTGATGCAAATTTGAATTGATTTATGAGTGAGTTTTGAATACATCCATGGTGCCTAAACAATTATATATATATATATACATTCCGTCATCTATTTTATATTAGATGCTGATAGTGACTATAAAAGTGAATTTTTTTAAAAAAGAAAAAAAAACTCAACACATACTAAAAATCCGTAGCCTTAAATATATCATGACATTTCTATAGTCATAAAGAACATGTCACTAGGGCAAAATAGGAAGTTAAGTAAAAGTTGCAGAAATTTCGAAGATAAACAAATTTCTTCCCATTTTTTTTTCCTAAACTACAAACTAAAATAAAAAAAGTGATATTGAAATTAAAGCCAAAGAGCTCCGGCTGCTCTAAGCAGAGGGACAAGTGTGCCATTAATATGAGAAGCCATAACTCTATCCATCGATCCGATTAGTTCTCCACCTATGAACACAACTGGAACAACGGGTGAGTTGCCAAGAAGCTTGTAAAGCGCCCGCTCCATCCCTTTTCCATTAGGGTCTTGGTCCAACTCATACACCGTTGGGCTCACTCCGAGCTCACAGAACAACCTCTTCATCGCATGGCACATGCAACAACTACTCGAGCTGAATATTACCACCGCGCTTCTGGATGCGAGCCTTACCACCCTCTCCAACGAGTCCGAGGACGAGGACCTTTGTCTCTCCCTTGTGTTTTGCATTATCAATAATATGTATTTATTTATTTATTTTTGCGAGCAAAAATTGAAATGACGATACACTAATATTTTTTTTGAACAAAATAAGATGAAAAAAATGACTCTACAAAGATTATACAAGGAATTTTGAGTTTTTGGAATGATGAGGAAATATGAAGAAACTCAAGGGTGTATATATAGTGTCTTAAGAGAAAGGATTATTTATTGTCTTTTGCGGGTGAAAATATCATTAAATTAAAGACACCCAAAGTACAATATAGCCAATATATAGCCGCAAAAAAGAAAAAAAAAACGGTTTTGGAAGAAAAAAGCTTTTAATGGAAGGCGGCGGATAAATTTCTGTACGTTTTCTTTTTTTAAGATAAATTAAATTTAATATTTTAAATATTTAGAAATTATATTAAAATATTATAAATTATAACCTTTTCATACTAATATAATTAAAAAATTCTTAATTAAAAATTTATATAATTTGACTCTCAAATATAAATATGATAGTTAAATATAAAGAGAGAGTAGTTGACTTTCAAAATATAGATTAATTTTGTTAAATTGATGTTAAAAAATATTGAAATATTTTAGAATAAATTCGATTTGTCAGATACTACTAATTGTTGGCTAGGATGTTATAGCAAATTAGAGCTTGAGTTTTTGTTTTACACTTTTTTAAATTTTGTTGAGACACAAAGTCCCACATTGGTGATTAAATGGGATGGGTGATCTCCTTATAAGGCTTAGGCAATTCTCCGAACTAGCTTTTGGAGTGTGAGTTAGGCCTAAGACCTACTTCATCATGGTATCAGAGCAGGGCCCGTCTCATTCAATGTTGGGCCCCTAAAAAAATTGTCCACGCATCAGATGCTAAGCACCGAGCGTGAGGGGGGTGTTGAGATACAAAGTCCCACATTGGTGATTAATGGGATGGGTAGTCTCCTTATAAGACTTAGTCAATCCTCATCCCTTTGAGCTAGCTTTTGGGGTGTGAGTTAAGCTTAACACCTAATTTCATCAAATTTAAATTAAATGATATTTAACTTGATTAAATAGAATATTTATGTATTATTTCTTATAAATTTACTTCTATTTAGATAAGTCATAAGTGTATTTATCAAAATTATAGTGAAATTATTTATTTTTTAATAAGTTTTTAATTAAATTTTATTTTTTTATATAATATTTGTTATCAGATGAGGTACACGCTTTAATCATACACAAAACACTTACAACAAGATCAGTATTTAACAAATAAAAGTGAACGACGAGTAAATAAAGGTCCCATGTGTATAGAAGCAGATGTGATAAACGGTCATTAGATTTTGTTTGGTAGAGTAATAAATTCATTAGATAATATAGGTTAAGCGCCATTTATTGAAAGGGCATTTGTAAAGTTTAAAGTTTTTTTAGTTATTGAATTTTAAATTAATATTTTATATATATTTAATAAATTTTAAAAAATAAATAATTAGTGAATTCGATCGAATTCATAATTCTTATCCTAGTATAGTTCAGCCTCTATACAGAAATAGAAACTTATTGAGCGACAGTCCTTTCTAACACATCAACCAAACACAAAATAAATATGATGAGAGCAATGGTTTTATTATATATCTACTTTTGGTTGAAAATAATTGAGGTTTTAACCTTTAAAAATTGATCCAAAATAATAGATGTTTCATAAAATTAAGAAGATATTTAATTTTGAAGAATGTTTGTCCTCAACATTTGATGGTAATTATGTGCTAACATGTGTGTTCATGTCAGTATAGACTCAATATATATTTTTAATTTCAATATATAAAATTTTGAGAGTTAATTAAGTATTTTTAATCGTGCGTTTTAAAATTAATTTAAAAATTATTAATTATTGTGATTTATAATACTTGTGGTATAATTTATAAATTTATAAATTATTCAAAATGCATTTTTAATCATTGAAAATGTTTTTATTCCCTCTAATCCTATTTATGTGGCATAAACAATATTTGGAGAATTTTATCAAATTTTTCTTTGATCATAATTTTTTTTTGTTATATGTCATGGGCCTAATATATATGCTGGTAACGGCTTGTCCCCATCGTTATGGATGGACTAGTGGAAAGGAAATTTGGCCCAAAAAACTCCTAAGTAGTAACTTACAAATTTTGAGCCTATGTCAGACTTGGACGAAATCTGAATCAAGTAAGGTATGGAGTAATCCAATGATGAATTAGGTTTGAATTAGGAGTTTGATTATTTGAGTTGATAGGAAGACAATAAGAAGCCGATACGACTTATAAATCAAATTCGGGCAAGTAGAACTCTCAAAATTGATCTTGATATAAAAGGTTTTTTAGAACATCAAGATTTGAGAATGTGTTGTGAAATGAGATTTGGGACGCGAGTTACATGCTTTTGTCTCTGTGCGATCCACCATGGTGGGAGGGTAGATTGAACGCCACCATGTTTAAATAAAAAAAGTTTCAAAATTATATTATTTTCTGCTAATTCGTTCTTGAACAATCAGAGACAACTTGAGGCTTATTGTTTTAAGTTTTTCACCTACTTCTTCAACAAAGGTAAATTAATTACCTTTCTCACTTGTAATTTGATTTCTAGATCTTAGAATAAGAATTTTTTTAGGAAAAGATTTTGATCTGTAATTAATGATATGAAAGAAATCCTAGTTGGGTGAAATGATCATGAAAGTGGTCAAGGATTAGGATTTTGATATAATTCAGGTGTTGTAAGTCATTCTTCATTGATTTCTTGTATTTCTATTTATTTAGAGCAAGAACGAACCAAGAGCTTGAAAAAGGGAAAAACTTCATTTTTTAGAGATTCTCAAAGTTTGTTTCGAGGTAGGCGATGATTTATTTTTACATCTATACTATATGTGCTTATTAATTACATTGTTAGTATCACTACTTCCATGTACTTGAAGAGGGAAAGACGTAATAAGACTAATGAAATGACTGTTGTGTTCAAATTGCTTACATGAACCCATTACTTGATTTTGCAGGCATGTAAGCACTTATTGTGATTGTAATTGTTTATCACACCGGTACATATTGAATTAGATACCACGCCGGTATATATTGAATCGAATATCCAACAGATACACTAATTATTGGATCAAGTGTCACGTCGACGGGCTAACAGTTTAGGTATGAGTTCTATTAGAGGATCATCTTTAACTGTTGCATTTTGAGATTGATATGGTGAACTATATGTTGATCATAAAATTATAACTTGATAATGTATTTCTTGTATGTGTGTGGTTTACTATATCATGGTTACTTTTAAAGACATTTATATATCATGCCATTAACAAAAGCATCAAATGACCCAATTAATGTAGAAAAAATTATGGACATATATTGGGATAGTTTCAAATATATACAATAAACTAATTAGTTTACAACAAATATAGTCTTCTTTTATATAAATAAAAAATAGCCTAAAATTGTAGAAAATATACATGACTATAAAATATAACTTGTCAAAAGTCAAGAGAAAATATACATTGACTATATAATGCAGATTACTTATATATACATGTGCTATACATTAATATATATTACGATACACCCAAAAATTGAATATAATTTAACTATACATGAGAAATACATGCTTATACTATTTTTTTGGTAAATTTTTGGCCGAATGGCCATCCACCGTAATTATTCCTATATATTGTCTGGCTGATTAGTTTATCAAAATAGTCGAGATACATACAATATATACGCTATTAGTAATGTATATAGTATATATTGAGACATGTATATTTGGTATAGACGAATATACATGCTTAAATAATTACTCGATTGTTATAATAATACAAGCAGAATATGTTTCATCAAAAGATCATCTTGGGCAAGTAATATACTGATGAGCCACCAAAATATATGTATACATTAGCTATCATGAGACATTAGACACAAAAAACCTTATACATAAAGGAAGAAAACTAAAATTGATAAAAAGGTAAATATACTTTTTAATTTAATAAGACATCAAGATTTATCGTTAGTTAGTCACTAATGGTTACATAAATTATACTATAATATATGTAATTATATAGTGTGCTTAATTCATATTATGGGGCCTTTAATATTTGTGAATTTCTCTTGCCTTACTCATCAATAAAATTCATAATATTTTGAATTACAGCCAGAGCGCCCCAGCTTCTTTGAGAAGACGGACAAGAGTGCCATTAATGTGACAGGCCATAACTCTATCCATCGACCCGACTAGTTCACCACCTATGAACACAACCGGGACGGCAGGTGAGTTGCCAAGAAGTTTGGAAAGCGCTCGCTCCATCCCTTTTCCATTAGGGTCATGGTCCAGCTCGTACACTGTTGGGCTCACACCAAGCTGACTAAACAACTTCTTCATTGCATGGCACATGCAACAACTACTCAAGCTGAATATCACCACTGGACTTACAGATGCCAGTTTCACCACCCATTCCAACGAGTCTGAACACGATGACCTTCGCCTCGCCCTTGTGGTTCGGTGATTCCCGTAGGTTGAATTCGATTCTTGATATTGCATTTTGAACAATATTAGTTAAAAAAAAGTAAGTCTTTTTTTTTTTAAAGAAAAGTTATACGAGGTATATTGTGAATTTGTAGAATGAGGAGAAATTAGTAGAGTATATATAGAGAGAGAGCCTAGGAGTCTTTGTTTTGGTGAATTTAATTTTGTGCATGGAAGAAGTAGAATGTAGGTACGTAGAAATAAATTTTTATTTTTTTGTGTTAAATGAATCAATAAATATAATAATATTTTTTGTGTTAAATGAATCAATAAATACAATAGCCTATGGCCGTTTGCTTATAAATACAATAAGTATATACATATACTAGTGGCGAAGTACGGGCTCAATGTAAATTATTTTTTAGTCTCGATTTATGAAAAATCGATAGATTTTTCGTATATATTTTTTAAGATATTGTAAAATTGTAATTGAAACAGCGAAAGAAATATTATGAGATCATTGAAGCAGACACGTCAATACACAACTATTTTGAATAGATTAAATTAAAAAGCCCACAAATTATTTTTTGTTAGCTCACTGGAAGCTGCAATATAAATTAATTTTTAGTCTCAATTTATGTGACATCGATAGATTTTTCCTATATATTTAAGAAGATATCGTAAAATTATAATTGAAACAGCTAATGAAATATTATAAAGTTGTTGAAACAAACATGTCAATACACAGTTGTCCTAAAAAGATTAAATTAAAAAAATCCACAAAATTATTTTTTGTTGTCTCACCTGCAATATAAATTATTTTTTAGTCTCGATTTATGTAAAATCAATAGATTTCTTATCTATATTTCAAAAATTATAGTAAAATTATAATTGAAGCAGCTAAAAAAAATATTATGAAGTAATTGAAGCAGACATGTCAATACGCAACTGCCTTGAAAAGGTTAAATTAAAAAATTCACAAAATATTTATTATTGGTCCCATATAATAAAGGAGAAGAACCAGATAGTTGAAGCAGGTAAGACAACCGGAAGTTGCTCAAGCAGACAACTACGACCAGAAGCTACTGTCTTATTCTCTTAGTAATAAATAGTAATATACGGCGGACAATAATATATCTCATATTGAATTACTTCTTGTACTTTTTATATTGATACACGACTCGTTTAAATTCACATCGACAAGTTTATATCAAGAGTAAAATATTTTCTTAAGGGTACGACACATATACGTGTAGGGAAATACGCTTATATCAATTATTAACATTGCATCAAGTCAATTTAATTTTTCGTGGTTAAATAATTTAATGTATGGAAATATAAATGCATAGTTATGCAATTGAAATTTATATACTAAGTATATCTCATACGTATATTGATTTGGGGTAAATACTTGAGCAACTTTTATTTGTGCCAAATAAAGATTTTAATCTAAATCATTCAAATCTCAGGTATTAAGTACTCTCTCCGATTCATTTTTTCTGACATCATTTGACATGACATAGTGTTTAGGAAAAAAAATAATTTTAAAATTTGTGATCTAAAATCAAGCATAAATATTTATGTGGTTGAAAATAATTTCATTAAGAATAAAAGAGGAATTTTAAAATTAAGTTATTTCTAATTCTAGTAAGGTAACATTTTTTTTGATATAGACTAATTAAAAAGGAAAAAGTATTATATAAAATGGGATGGAAAGAGTATGTTTATTTTTTTAAGTTCAGATCTTAATTGTTAAGTGAGTTTATTTATAATTTTACAATTACTCAATGCAGAGATGTGAATAAATTTAAATGATTAAGGTCTATAACATCTTAATATCACTAAAATGTCTACTTAAATTTTTTTTAACAAAGATGGATTAATGAAATAATTCATCACTACTTCATTCATTTTAATTACTAATCATCATTGTCGCCCACAATTATCAACTATCACTATTCATCGCCTGTTATCACTAATTCACTATCATCAACTACAATTACCATCAACGTCGATTACCATCGTCAGTTTCATCATCACTAGCTACCATTTCAATCATCACCACCAACACAACAATCATTACAATCACTTGGCACTTACAATAATCACCACAATCATTCATCACTATATATGTATTGCCAACCATCATCGTTACTCCCACTATTTGCTATCACAATTGTCCGCCACAACTGTTAGTTAGCACCACCAACTATATATACCACGATCAACAACCATCACTCGCCATCACCATTAGTAACTATCCCGAACTACCATCATCACCTAATACAATCCCCAGTTAGCATCCATAACCACCGGCGCTAGCCCTAATCACTTCCAATTGTCATATACTTACTCTGTTTAGAAAAAATGATCTGATTTTACTTGGCACGAAATTAAAAAAACTAAACAAGGCTTTTCAATTTTGTGGTTCTAAGTTTAAGTTATGTCAAATGTACAAAAATATCTTTTAATCTTGTGGTCTTAAACTTGACACGTGAAAAGCTAAGATTTAAATGTTACTAGCAAAAATGAAAAGAATTACTTTTTTTTAAATAGACCAAAATGAAATAAGGTCATTTTTGTTTCAATGGAGGGAGTAATTTTTTTAAAATAACATAGTATTAAATTAATTTAGTATTTTTTAAAAAAAATTATTTATTTATTCGATGAAAAATTAACAGTCTGATTTATTAGTTTTTCTATCTCAATTTATGTGGCACAATTAAAATTTTAAGATTCAAACGTTTAAATCCTGACTATGAATTCGAACATTTAAATAAATTTTTTAAAATAAAATTTATATACTTAAAAACTATGTAGAAAATACTACATATCACAAATTACAACAGTTACCAACTTAAAAATAATGTATGTTTATATTTTAATTTTGAATCGATCAATATAAATTATTACCTAGTATAAAAACTCATTTGATAGTAGGTTAACCGCAATTTAATTAATTGTGAGAAGCTAATAAAGTTGCTCATGAAATTTGGTCCCACAAAATTAAATAGAGATACTATTTGACAGCAAAGTATTTATATATGAATTACTCCTTTTTTTCTTTTATTCGACAGAAATTTTAGACTAAAGTTGGCAACTTGGTGTAATGATAATTTATATTTGGGCGTCTTACATTAATGGATCGCGCAGAAAAACTGGTTTTTCAGTTAAATGGTCACATATGTAATATATTTATATTATATACTTTTCTATTTATCTTATGTAATATTTTTGACATGGTATGACATTAAAAAAAGACTTTTAAAATTTTTTATCTATAATAATCTATAGATACTTGTATGGCTGAGAATCATTTCATCAGGTTCTTTTGGTGCACTATTCACTCCATATGATCTAGGTGTACAGCGGATCGAATTTTAATTAAGATCTGATTTCAAAGCTCTTTAAAAGCAGATATCAATAGACACCAGCTCAAATGTTTTTCTAAATAGCAAATAGAATTTTCTCTCAATGTCGCGATTCGTTTGACATATTATGCCCCAAACCTCCACCCCACGTCAACCCACCCACCTCCTAGAAAAAAAAGAAGGAGATAGATGTAGTTTTAAAATTGGAAAATTAATGCAACTAAGAAAATATATACTATTTAATTATTTATCATAGTTATAATTACAAATAATTACCGATCGCTATTAATTTTTTATCCAAGTTACTATAGGTCACGTCCAAAATCTGTATAATTAAGTTCCTCATTGTATAAATTCAGAATTTATTTGTCCAAATCCAAAATTTCTTAATTGTGTAAATCCTGATTTTGTATATGCTTACTCTAACTTATATATATTATGTTGATATATTAATTTGTATAAGTTCTTAAAAATTTTCTAATATATAAATACAAGACTTTTATATACTTACAGTATCCTATCTGTATACTGGCAATAAATTATAGAAATGGATTTGTATATTAGCAGCGAATATACAACGAATTAGTATATTAACAGCGAATTATACAAACGAATATGCACGTAATTGCTATAATTATAATTACAAAATAAAATTACTTAAACTATAATTATTTTGACCTATTAAGATTTAACACTAAACTACTTATGAAAATTCCACAAAAATAGATGTGGTGGTGGAAAATTTTGTGTTGGGTGAGACTCAAAATATTATGGAATGTAGAAAATCAAAAAATGTAGAAAAGCAGTTCAATATTAGAAAAAGAGTACTCTTTAACTCAGATGTAAAAAAGGTGTTAATGAAATGATTCGGTGGATTATTTTTTAAAAAATATATTATTTTATAATATATAATTAAAATTAAAATTTTAAAAATCATCTCAATCATATCGATTCGATATTGGTAGAGTAAGGTTAATCTTTTTTTTAACATATCATTTTAAAATATACTATTATTAAAAAAAATCGCAAATATGTTTTGAGAAAACACTTTAATTCTTCAGCCAAAGATCAAGAACGTAAAATATTATTGCCATACTAGGTGTTTGCATAGATTTTATCATATTATTTGATGGAGTATTTATTTTATCTCATTTTATGTGATACCTTTTGATCTAGCACGTTTATTAAGAAAAAAAGAATTTTTTTTTAACTTGTAATCCCAAATCATTTTTAGATATTCGTATAACTGAAAATCATTTCATTAAAAAAGAAATAATTTCAAAGGTAAATTATTTCTAATGAAAGTAAGGTGAGTGTCACATCAAATGAAGAAAATGGAGTTTTTTTTCTTTCTAATTTTATACATAATTATTGATTAAGGCTAATTAAATGACAAAGACCTAAAATCGTCCCGTCAGCAGGGCCTAGGACCTTGGATATATTTATATTTAAAAAAATTGTATAAAATATGTTAATATATTTAATATATTTGGATACATGAATAGTTATTCGGTTAGGTTCGAAAATTTTTTATAAGCTAAAAAACCATCCTAATTATTAGGGACGATTAAACTTAAATGATAAAAAGATCACTCTGCTTAATTTACTCTTTATATTCACTTGCAAATTGAATTAAAAAATTAAATATAAAAATTTTCTTCTGATATTTTCAATTTCTTGTTTAGAAAAAAAAAAGATATATGAAGTAAAATACTATTTTAATGACCTACAAAATAAAAACAATTTTATTGAAGATGAAATAATTGTTTTATTCGCCTTTGAAGTTTGTGATATATTCAGAATTTACCCTCTGTTAATAGTAGGTGAAATAATTACTCATTTTTATTACCTTTTATTATTTCTCCAAACTTTTCTTAAAGATGTATTAATAACTAATTTATGGTCCAAAATAAATGAATTTGTCCAAATTTAAAGATGTATTAATTTATTTTTTTAAAAAGTGTTTGACACTTTAATAGATTTTTCAACTATCTCTAATATTTAGAAAACATGAAAAGTAACAAATCATTTGTTTTGGACCAGTAGTTAACTAGCGTAGTCAATTACTTCCTCAGTGTAGATATATTTATTTAGTTTTAAATTTATTAAAAAAAATTAAATTTAACTTTCTATGTAACATACTTATGATCATAAAATTAAATATTTTACATATTTTTATTTTAAGATCAATGAGATTCAAAAATCTTTTTTTCTTTCTTAATTCTATGTCTAATCAAAATCAGATAAATATATTAAAAGTAAATAAAAAACTTTTGTAATAAAATGTCACACTTCAAAAAAAAAGTACTCCCTCTAGCACAAGAAATGTGACACTATTTGTCCGAGTATGAAATGTCAGAAAATTTTATAATATTTTATAAAATTATTTTTATGGATGGAGTTTCTTAGGAAATAGTCTCTCTACTTTTATGCGATAATAAAAATGTCAGCATATATTCTACCCTCCTCAAACTCACATGTGGATTTCATTAGGTAGGTTGTCTTTTTATTAGATTATATTTATTAAGATTACTTTAGTACTAACTTTAGGTGAATTTTTTTTTATAAAGTGTCAATAAAAATGATGCCATTACATTTATTAAATAAGGAATATGATTTTTTTTCTATATGAATTAAAAAGATAAAAGTGCAATGTTAGACCCCGTAATTAACTAAATGGAGGTTAATTGCTCTTTCGGAAAAATTGTTGTGATCGAGGTACATTTTAA
>JAOTQR010000001.1:4006019-4018491 GCA_025774065.1 Solanum ossicruentum | reverse complement strand
AATAACAATAACAATAACAACAATAACAACAATAAGAAGAAGAACAACAACAATAAGAACGACAACAATAACAACAACAACAATAATGATAACAACAACAATAAGAAGAACAATAACAATAACAATAATAATAATAAATGATTAACACGAAACAACTTATCTTTGTGGAATTAATTAAGTTAAACTAAGCAAATAATGTTAGTACAAATATATCTCGCTTGAATAAGCATGCGCCGCTCATGTTGAATTGGACGTGAGGACAAGGGGCTCTACAAAACATCCTTGAGACTTCTGATCTTATGTCCTCCATACAGGCCTTGAATGATGATGACAGGTGATAAGGTGAGGAAAAGTGAAGTCAAGCCTGACCTAAGATAAGACTGGTTCTCAACCACAGCAGAATGAGGTTTTTTCCTTTTCTCTTTTCTGGACAACTTTGTATATGAGAATTGGGGAAAGCAAAGGAAATACTAGTATATAGTACTCCATGGGTAATACAATAGTAGTTTTCTGGTGAGAGAAAACAGCACAAGAGCCAAAGCTCACCAGATGTTTCTTAAGTCATTCATTACCCAAAGCAAAAGGTAACTCCAGTCCAGAGAGCTCTAGTGTATTACAGTAGCATAGAGGTTTTGCGTATATTTGGTCTAAAGTTTCTAGAAGTTGGGTCCAATTCTGGTTGTTGTACACCTTGGCCAGTCAGTTGAGCCTGCAACTTCTGTTCTTTGAGCTCTTATTTGCCCATTTAAGCTTATATATCAATAGGGTATATATACATATATTAGTGTCTATGGCCTCTCTTCCATTGTATATCAAATGTAAATCCAACATTCCAATCACCTTGAATCATTCTTGCTGAAAACTCGATTTGGTTTTGTTATTCTCTGTACCACGTGACTGAATATACGTTGTATATCAATGTATATAGTGACTTTTTAGGGGCCGAAAGTCTTGTAACGCAGCTTCCTTAACTTGTACACCAACTCCTTAAACTGCTTAGGGCCTTCTAGCCCCGAGAAATGCAAGGTAGGAGCCTCGAAAGACTCGGATAAATGTATAAAAAGAAAAAAAAAAGAAAAAGATTAGGAATCTGAAAAAATACTTAAATACCCAACTTAATGGCGTACAACCAAAACCAAGATATTCATTCACTCAATCCTTGAAACTAAATCAATTCATGAAATTAAAACTAAAATTAACATATGAAACTTGTACTCGATAAAATAAATAAAAGATGATGATGCACACACACACTTTTATTTCAAATCCCTAAAAAAAATCTTAACATTTTTTAAATAAAACCATCTCAAAGAACATTAAGCATATTTAGACCAACTAATCTTAAACAAACTCAACATGACAATACAAAGATAAGCTAGAATAATAGCACACATTCAACTTAAAAAAATTTTAATTTTATTTTGGCATTGATATTCTCAAAAAGGAAGGAAAAGAAGAAAGAGAAAAGAAATGAGAATAAAAACAATAAAACTTTCATCAAATGAATTGAGCATCCACAGAACATGTCTATATGTGAAAATGACTGTTTCAAAGTTCTAAAATTCTAAATCTTCACTATTTATTGAGAAAATCAAAAGATTTCGCAATGAAGATAACGACAACGAATAAAGTAGAAGGATGATTTCTGACTAATATCCATTAATGTGTACAGCTTTCAGCTAGCCAAAGACTAAATACAGTTAAGAACATCAAAGCAAAAAAAATTCGTAAAAGATCAAAACTAAATGAGATGAGCGAAGTACTTACATTTCGTTGAGCAGCGAAGCTGGGACATGAAGAGTCTAAAAAGAGAAACATTCACCACCAAAATCGAGCTTTGTCTACTTTGAATCTATCGAAATCTGGATTCAAATTAATCAAACTTTTTTTGAAAATTTTCAATGCCTTTGGAGGTCCAAAAGCCGCCCTTTTAGTTGACCCAAAATGTTGAATTTATAGGATAGAAAATTGGGATTTAGGGTTTGAATTCAAAATTCCCCCAAAATCTGAATATTGGAGATTTGATGTCATTTAAAGCGGCTCCATTTTTATGTTTTGTTCTTGTTTATCATTGAAAAATGAAAAAAAGTGAAGTGTGAGTAAGTTGAGAGAGAAAAAATATGAGCGGGTCGGTTCTTATTTTATGAAAGAAAGAGAAAGTAATAAGAGAAAAGTAAAAAGAAAAAGTAGAGGTGGAAAGTTAAAAAGAAAAGTAAAGGTGGAAAGAGAAGACTTGTGGGGTTGGGTGCGAGTTGTATTTAAAAATACACAATAAATTAAATTATATTAATTAACGAGCTTTTTTGAAATATCAAAGTGAAATAATTAATTTTAAATAATTTATAATAAAAACAAAATAATTAACGAGAGATAAAATTCCTTTTTAAAATGACTTTTGAATTAGTATAACAATAAAATAAAATAAATATTAACACTAAAATAACTTAAAATATATATTTTTCAAAGATAATTATTTCACCTTGTTGAAAAATTCTCGATAATTAATTTATATTATGGAAGATAAAAATTGTGTGTCAACATGGACTCCGTCTGACTGTTTAGTCTATTTTCTTGACTAAGTAGTGACAACACTTTCAAGATAAAGAAAAGTCCCCCAAATCATAATTAGTTGACTTAAGTCTTCTGCTGTTATTAATTAGAGAAAGAAAAGTTATGATATCAAATTAAAGATGATATAACAATTGAGACAATAAAATGTGGAAAGAAAAGGTCCAATATAGAATATTCAACACGATATTGAAAATTTCTATTGAATAATGAATACAACTTTACAAGTTAATTTTCTTAATATTATTGAGTCATTATGAAATCTTTTCTTATTTTATGTTACTTTTAGGTAATCTAATAATATGTTTTTGTTGAACAGTTGGATAAGTGTACAACTATCAGCTAAGTAGCACAGGATTAGTTAGCTAGTTAGTTAAATTAACCGCAAGTAGTTAGATTTAGTTAGTTAACACTCCATATAAAGGAGATGAATTCATAGTGACAAGTCTAGTTTTCCAATTATAACAATTCTCTTCAATTCTAGCTGGAATAAGATTATCCACTATACAATAATTCAATCCTATAAAAATTTACATGGTATCAGAGCTAGAAAAAGATTTATCTTAGAGGAGTTGAAGATAAATTGAGGGATTCTATTCAAGTCGACCTATCATGGCAATTGAGGATGTATTGATCGGAGGATCGATATAGCACAAGGAGAAGCCATCAATGATAATTGAACACAATCATCCACCTCTATTTGAGCGGTTCGAATGTACCATGAGCACTTTCTGTTGGAATTCAATTAACAGGAATGGACTATCATATGTTATGGAGTCGAGCTATGAAAATCACATTGCTAAGAAGAAACAAGTTAGGTTTCATCAACGGAATCGTTTTACAAAGCAATTACGATGGGGTTTTGAGGAAAATTTGGATTACCACAACGCAATAGTTATCTCTTGGCTTACATGCAATGTAAGTAAGGAATTGCTCAGTGGAATCTTATATTTATCCTGTGCATAACATATGACTTGATCTGAAGGAATGCTTTGATAAAATTAGTGGTTCTAGACTTAATCAACTACACATAACCATATTTACCCTAACACATGGAGTATTCACAGTTTCTGTATATTATACGAAGTTGAAAAACTTATGGGATGAGTATGATTCGTTTTTAAAAAAAGAAACCATTTTCACGTGTTTTTTAGGCAGCATTTAAAAAAAAAAACTTATTTTGTTTTTATGTTGCTGTGATTTTTTATATAAAAAAAGATTATTTTTTTAAAAAAAATCACGTAGTTTTTTCATGTATCAATTCTGTATATATGTGTATAAACGTGCATGAATATTGTACAAATAATTATGTAATGTATCAACATTGCATAAATTATGTATAAGAATGTATCATTATCATATAAATAGTTTGTAAACATGTATCAATATTGTATAAATTGTATAAAAACATGTGTTGATATTATATAAATAGGTATGCTATGTATCAGCATTACATAAATGGTGCATAATTGTGTTATAAACATTGTATAATTAATTATGTAATGTATTGATATGAATATTTATTTTTCTATCGTGCATTCCAACCTCAATAAAATTTAAAAAATAAACAAGAAATAATAAAATAATTTCTTTTCACAAAAGAAGTGAAACAATTAAGAAAGGAAAAAAAACTAAAAAAGAGCAACGAAAAAAAATTTAAACATTGATTTTCTTTTTACTTAAATGTAGTACAAAAAAAAAATTCCAGTTAAAAAACAAAGAATGAAAAACGCCAAAGCCAAAAAAAAAATTAAAATAGCACTACTAAATATAAAGAAATAAAAAATAAAAAAAGAAAGAAAAAAATTCAATAGCCTCACATGGACATTAATTACTTATTAATTGATATGGCAAGGTTCAAAATTAGAAGCAAATAGCCGAATGGACGTTTTGCTGAGGAACATTGGCCGAAAGGCCATTTTATGTAATAAAAACATATGAACTATTTTTTGTATAAATAATTTTTCTCAATGATCTGCGGATCGTACATCTAATAGGCCATTGGTTCGAAATCTTTTCAAACTTAAAAAGGAGAAAACCATGGTCCAATTTGTTCCAATTCTTTGGGTCACCTTGTAGTTTTTGGGCATTTGGGCTTTAACTTAGAAAACACATTAATAAATGAATCTTATAGGCTTTTAGCCTTTTACTAAGATGCATCTCAACACAAAAGTTGCCTTTTGAAATAGAGCCCAAGAGAACAAAAATGGTGACCTAAAAGAGCCTAATCAAAAAGGACATGTCCCCTTTTGGTATCATAGACCAAGCTAAGGGGCTATTTTAATTAATCTCTTTTCCATTCAATATTTTGATTATGATATTAAAATGGGTTAAAATAGAATGGGTTAGGTCATGATTCGTTCAAATTTATTTTGGACTCAAATGCGCTAAAAGATTGGATCATGACCATCCAATTTGATCTGCTAAATCTCAACAATTTTAACATATTGATATTTATCTTTTATAACTACAATTTGATTTTCAACTCAAGAAAGTTTTAAATTTAATTTTATATTTACCTTCTACAAATGAATAGATAAATCCTAGATGATATAAAATAGATAAAACTTCGTACTTTCAATATGGGAACATATATTACATTAATACAAGTAAAGAGTCTTAAAATGGGTTGAAAGTAGAGATTAAATTAAGCTCAATTGAAGATTCTTTTTTAAAAACTTTTAAACAACGCAAACACGTGAAACATAATGAGACAAAAATAGTTATAGATTACTCATTACATTCCATAGTTACATGTTGGAGGGAGGAAAGAGGAGTGCAAGATTGGGAGGAGAGAGGCGAATGAGAGAGAGAGGGGGGAGGGTGAATAGAGGAGAGAGACGAATTATATTTGTATATTTACTGGATAATTGTATATATGTCACTAGTATGTATATGTATCAATGATGTATTTGTATATATGCTGATAATTGTACATGTGTAATTAGTATGTATATTCTATCAACGAATACAATAAATAACAAATACAATCTTTATCCGAATATAGTTTGTATCAACGGACAAATTGAATCAACAAATACAACTATATCACTGTTTTATCAAGTTCAACATTTGTATTTGTGTAATTGATTGTTATTATTTATATCAATGTTGTATCAATTGTATTAACGATCAATTTATATTCGAATACAATTGTATCAATGTCCTATCAAGTTCAACATTTGTATTTGTATAATTGATTATTATTATTATGTGTATCAATGTTGTATCAACGAATATATATATATATTTTGTATCACTGAAGAGAATTTGTATAATTGACACTTATTATTTGTATTTTGTATAAACGATCATTTGTACTTATATTGAGAGAGGAAGCAGAAAGGGGCGAGAGAGAAGGAGACAAGGAGAGGAGAGAGGCAAGAGAGAGAGAGAGAGAGAGAGAGAGAGTATAGGTTGTAATTCTTTTCGACCTATAGTGGTATATTATGTATACATATCATATATTTGTCTAGTTATGTATTATATTTCTTTTAAATTGATTAGGGCTTGAATCAGTTGAGATTGACTCAATTTAAAATTATCTTGAACCCAACCTATAAAATTCTAGACGAATTGGACTCATTATCTATATTTAGGCTCATTATAATCCTCCTAAGTCTAACTATTGGAATGAAATTGTTTAAAAGTTATTTTTAACTATCAAATTTTCTTGGAATAATGATGTCGAAAGGGGAACGATGATATCAATTTTATTTTAGTCCTTATTGTTAGTAAAATTAGTGAATTTATAAACGAAGTTCTAAAAGAGGGGGAATTCAAACTCTCAATAAACAAAAGTCTACATAGAAATTTCAATGCTACGTCTAACGCCTTAAACCACTCACCATCTCTTGTACATAATGAGACGCCTTAAACCACTCACCATTTCTTGTACATGATGATTTATGACCTCCAACTCAAATAAATAGTGAGTCATACTCCATTATTCAATAGGCACGATTAATTCACTTTAACTAATAAATTTTCAATCGAATTCAAGTATTATTTTTTATTCATCAGAAACAAATTTTTTTCTTTTAAGATAGATATAAAATATGTATATACTCTGCTCACTCCAAACCCTATTTTATAATATTACACTATGTTACTTCTTAAATTCATAAAACTATATTTAAGTTGTCATTTTTGTGAAAGTGTGACGTCAAACTTTTTTATGAATAAATATTTATATTCTTGCAAGAAATCTATTCTCCATTCTAATACTCAAAACACCCAAATTTTGTTACGTCAAATAATGCTTTCAATTTTTTTGGTACGTTACCTATAAATGAAAAAATGTCCCAATTATATTAAATCTTATTCTTCATTCATTAATAAAATCATTTTATTTGTCAAACATAAGATATTTATCTCTGACTCTTTGAAGAGTTGCCTATGTTAAATTAATTTCTTTGAAAAGAAGAGAAGTAACTTCTAATGTTACATTAATTAAGATATAATCTCAAAATGCAAAGTACTTTGTCCAAAAATAATAAAGAAATTAAGCCAACTTTGTGGTCAACTTAGAGTTTCATTACCATTTTTGAATTTTTAAGCTTTATTCTAGAAGATCTATTAAAATATTAGTTTACTTAAGAATATAAATTTATTTAAAATAGATATAGAATGAGAGAGTGGACTAGCATTATATGGTTACATATTAGCTAGTTTAATAAGTAACTTGTATACACAAATGTATACAAAATAAATTTATTTTATTTCCATATGTAATTAAAATTGAGGTACACTACATAGAGACTCAATTATAGCTTCAACAACCACGATAACAATAATAATATAAAATAGAATCTATACAGATCTTATTACTATCTCGTGAAAGTAAATAAATTATTTTTAACATAACTTTTAATTCAGGATCACAAGATTCAACAGTCTTCTTTATTTTTTTAAAATTCCGGTGCCAAATCAAGTTAGGCCATTTCTTTTAAACAAGGGAAGTATTTTTTTTTTCAAAATAAATAGATTTTGATAACTTGAACAAATAGGGAGGGGCGTATGTAGGGCTCAACGAGTATCCATCCAAACTCTCTCGATAAAAAATGCACTATGTATGATGTAATTTTATTATGTACATATATAGACTTAGTTTTGGATCTCGTTAGCGTACTTGACACGAGATTGACTCAATAATTTACAAGATTCCAAATTTATCTTGAGACTTTAAATTCAAATCATATTATTTTTCGAACTCTCTGAATGGAAACTCTGAATTCACCACTAAAGCTTTAAGAAAGTCTAATGTTTAACTTATGAATAAATGATTAACACATTTTATTGGAAACTAAAGTTGGAATCGAACTAACAAAGTAATGATGGAAGGAGGAATATAAATAAGTGAAATATAAGCCTTATTTCTTCTTCAACATCATATTTGCTTTTACACTTGTGATTTTTTTCTTCTTCTTAATTATTGGTAGCTTTTCCATTTCTAACTCTACTTATTGGACCATAATGCTAGCTAACTTATTCATCTCATAAAAGTTGTACTTATCATATACTTCTCTTCTTTAATTCTCATTACAAGAAACAAAAAAGTTAAAATTAGCTATAAATTTAATTGTTTATCCATCTCAAACCACCTCATAACCAATACCTTTCTTTTTATTTTTTTGATAATTTATTGCTAATCAATCTCTAATCCCATTTAGCCACAAAATTTGCTATATCACAATAAAATTTATTCATAACTAATTCTTATTTTTAAAATAATTACTGTAAAAAGAGAAGTATTGAAAACATCCATGAATTTGACTTACATTAGTAGTTTCATCCTCAAACTTTTAACAGTCTTAAAAACACCCCTTTACTTGACTAACTAAACTAAATTAAATACACTACCGATCTACTATAAATGTCAAAAATATCCTTAACTTGACAAAAATTTAGAGGTGTGTTTCACTCATATTGCAAAATTATTGGTGTATTTAAGTTCAGTTAGTCAAGTAAGAGTATTTTTAACAACAATAATATTACTCCATTGCCTTCAAGGCTCCCGCCCATTGCGGGGTAAGGGGGGATCAGATGTACGCAGCCTGACCCCTATGTTTAAAACATAGATCGCTGTTTTTAGAGTAAAAAGTATTTTTAAAATTATCAATAGTTAAAAGACGAAATTAATAATTCGTTGGGTATTTGTAATACTTTTCTCTTATTCTAAATCAATGGTAACAAACATTTCATATATATCTATATATTTCATCATAAATATTTTATAGATTTATAAATTTGAAAGTGGAGGTGTTGTGGGGAGAAGTATGTCATTGTCTACAAGTGGCAAGGAGACATGTTGGAGTAGACAACATATATTCCAACAAAGACAAAAAAGAAAAAAAAGATAATAATAATTGCAAATAAAAGTATCACGTTTCTTGATTTTCTTGAAAACCTACACTCTTCAACACCCACACGCAAACTCCTACTTTGACTCTTACAACCAAATAGTAAATAAAGAATCAAAAGAGAAGCCGCAATTCACCTTACGAAACCCTTTCCCATTTCGGATTTCAAATTTAAAATTTATGAATTCAAAATTATTGAACGATCGAAGTTGTAATCAGAATTTTAGCTTCGTTTTAAACTTTGTTCAAGTTATGAGTTGAATTGCACTTCATAAAGATTATGATGAATGATATGAAATTATGTCTTTATAGTATTACTTTTGACCTAATTTAATTTGATATAAAAGATAAAATAAACTTTTCAATTTATAGTTATTACAAAATGTATTAAAATATTCTTTAATCTTACGGTTTTAAATATGTCACTCCTTAATCTTATGATTTTAAATATGTTTTGTTGAAATTAAAATTCTGCCAAAAAAGAAAATAAGTTCTTTTTTAAACACACCAATAAAGAAAAATAAATTATTCTCTTTAAAATAAACAAAATATTTTATTTTTTAAAAAAGTTAATTTACATTATTCAAAGTTTAAATTATGTAGAAGGGAAAAAGGTGAGGTCATTTGCTTGTGGAGTTGTGGGAATATCTTCTAATTTGTACATCTTTTTTTTTTTTGTTGATATTTCTTTATTCTTTAAATATTTGAGTGGATAATCCAATATGTAATGGAAAGAAGAAGAAAAAGGTAATGACCTTTGGTGGGATCAGAATCCTATATATAGAAAACATTACATTGAAAATCTAATAATTAATTTATTTTCCTCTTCTTTTTTTTTAATTTCTTCATTTTTTTTCCTCGTAAAATTTGATTTGAATTCTTTTCAATTTAATTTTCTGAAACGTAAATTAGTCTAAGTTGCCTTCTCCATACGCAATCAATTGTCAATATATGAGGCTAGCTTAATTCCCTATCACATTATCACACCCCCAACCCCACATGAAACAATCCCTCAACAATCCGGGGTCGGATCTAGAAACTTGATAAGAAATTTATATGAACTCAATAATTTTTTCGAGATTTTTGTATATATTTATTATATATTTATTATATATTTATAAATATTTTACTCATTTTTTTCACTGAAAAATGTTTAATGGTTATCTTCAGGGATATTTTGATTGAATCAATGAGGAAAAATCTAATATTGTTTTCATATGAAAAAAATTAGGAATTTTTCTCTATTTAAGTGAGAAATTATTTCTCTATGAGCTGATTCATCGTAAAATGAGTAGAAAAATCATGTATTATAACACGATTTTTTTGTTGATTCATGATGGAAAAAAGCTTGTTTCTAGTAGTGCATGTGAACCTAATTATTATCGTAAGATTTAACTTGAACTCGTTGATATTAATCTTGAAGGTATAATTAATGAGTGAATGGGACATGTCAAAACTATTAACAAACAAAATTAATTGTATAAAGATTTGAGTTAATTTGAAACAAACGGGGTTCATCTTATTTTTTTGTTAACTTTTTTTGACAAGTAAAGATCATGGCCTTTCAAATTTTAATTTATTATATACTATTTGTGGACCAACATTTTTATTTTTATGAAAAAAATAATTGTATCACGGCAGGAAAAGTTGCAATCAAGAAGATTCAATTTAAGTGAGACGAAACTTGACGATATCTCCTAAACTTGGCATTGTGAGTAATAATAGTGAGACAAAGGAAGATTTTGGGAAATCTCCTAATGGAACATCACTTCAAGCCTACCCTTTTTATTCAAAATGTGGGCATTGGGTACCCGATCATTTTTATGGCATGTAGGACCCTATACATCTTAGTGACCAACAAATTATAGATTTTTAGTGAGGTGATAATTAAGTATTCCTCCTTCGTTAATCAGATATTTTGATGTGACGATTTATATCATAATGAGCTAATTGTATCACGTCATAGTTGTTTTCTGCGAAAATAATTTGGGAAAAATTGATCTTGATGAACCATAATGTATAAATAGGTTTAGCCTCATTATTTGTTAAAAAACCATCAGTATAGTGTTTGAGAGTGGGTCCTCTAAGCATCGCATAAATTACATCTCTCACAAAATTATATTGTTCAGTAAAAAAAACCAAATAACATTACCCCAGTGCCTTAAAGGCTCCCACCCATTGCGGGATAAGGAGGGGTCGGATGTACGCAGCCTGACCCCTATGTTTAAAAATATAGCGCGACTGTTTCCGGATATTGTTGAATCATGTTCTAAAAAAAATCTCACGATGTATAAATAGGGTAAGTTTGATTATCTACTAAAAAAACCATCAGTGTAGTGTTTGAGAGTGGATCCTCTAAGCATCGACATAAATTACATCTCCCACAAAAATATATTGTTGAGTTGTGTTTTTAAAAAAATCTTATAAGCGATACGGCCCACAAAAAAAGAGTGGTGGTGCATGCATCTGAAGCAGGAATCACAAACTCCAACAAGAATTATGGCGGTGACACTTCTATCACCAACTCTTAGGGTTTTTGACATACAAAACAACGAAAGAAGAAGTACTGAAATTTCGAATGAGACATCTAATGCTTTGATACTATATAAAAAATTATCATCGTGCATATGCTAGTATATATTCAAATAGAGTACATATACTAGTAGAAAGCCTAAACAACAAATGCATCTAATTACAAACACTTCTAGAAAATAGGAGCATATTTAAAACATATTTTCCATTAATAATAACTTATAGTAATATTTCCAACAAAAAAACTATCTACCATTTCAATATATATTAGTTAATCATTTTGAAAAAAATAATATCTAAAGCCAATCCAAGATCGACAAATGGCTAGTAAGTCAATTAAAGGGTGTAAAGATTGTCAAATACCCACACTCTTTTTGTATATCATTCATTCAATTTTGTTGGATTAATTAAACCTATTAATAGATATTTAGCTCCTACACTTTTTTTCCAATTAAGTTCATTGTCTCAAGCAATTTTGGTACGTTTCACTAAAAAATTAAACAAAAATTCAACATCACTCACTTCACGCTACTTCGAAGTTAACGAGGGTAAGACATAAATATCTTCTATATTGTTTTTTGAGATTTGAATCGTAAGATAATTATTTTAACGGCTAGTAATTGATTAATTTTTAAAATATATTTAGTGAATTTCTTAATATATATATATATATATAAAGTTTGAATAAAAAATAATTCTTTGTTTTCTTTCATTTGATATTTAAACGAGAGGTTAAAGGAGTTAGAGATAGAACTAAAATTTGAATTTATGAGTTTTTATAACGACTTTAAGTAATATATATTAATAATCACTAGGTTCATGGTAAAATATTTATAAATGATTTATCAGTTCTTGTGAAAATGCATGTTACTTATCGAATTAAAAGTGTGGTTAAAGGGGTTAGAGACAAATTCAAAATTATATATATATATATATATATATATATATAAATGTAAAGTTTGAATAAAAAAAATTCTTTGTTTTCTTTCATTTGATATTTAAACTAGAGG
>JAOTQR010000001.1:3984756-3998683 GCA_025774065.1 Solanum ossicruentum | reverse complement strand
CGAATTTTTTAAATTTCTTTATAGGAGAGGACAAATCATAAAAATACTTTCTTTTCAAGAAGTGTTTGTAATTAGGGAGCACTTATTTCTTTTCCATATTATCAATTGATTTACTTATTTTTTAGCATTATCATGTATGTATTGAATATTTATTCACGGTCCACCCAACTTATTTTTGATTCACCCATAATTGACATTAAAAATAGTAAAATAATTAAAATAAAAGAAACTACGACAGCGATAAAATTGAATAGAAGAATGAAAGAAGCTCTAATGAATATACTAAGAAAAGGGAAGTATTTACAACAAAAATAGAGCAATAAAATTGAGATAAAAAAAATGAAAGAAGCTCTAATGATATACCCAAAAAAGAGAAGTATTGGCAACAAACATAGTAGTAAGAATTAGATAATAGTGACAAGAGATAGTTGCTGAAGTAATAAACCCTTCTAATTTTTAACACTTTAAAATAGTGAGTACGAATCAACAAGAGAGAAAAAAGAAAAAGAGCTCCTACGAAGAGGTTAAAAAAAGTTAAATACTATTTAATAGCTAATTAAGAAATAAGAAATTCATGTAAAATTAATACATATATAAAATATAATTAAAATTTATATATTATCTTATAGAATGTCAACATCGTCAACATTACCCCAATGCCTCATAGGCTCCCGCCCATTGCGGGATAGAGGGGTCGAATGTATGCAGCCTGACCCCTATGTTTAAAAACATAGCGCGACTGTTCCCCGATGACCATGATGAGCGTCAAAAGTTGCATTGACTAACTGCTACTTCACAATTGAAAGAAGTGTAAACAGTTTAAAGAGTCATTTTGCTTTATTCCATCATATCCCAGAGCCAAAAAATAGTGAAACTTTGGCTCCATCCGAGATTGATGGAAATATTATCTTATAGAACGTAGAAAATAAAATAACTAATCTCACTTAGTTAATAACTTGCATAACTAAAATTTACATAATTCTAAATATCCAATTTCTCTGTCTCATTTCAATAATCAGGTATATTGAAAATCGTATTTCAAATTAGTTATCAATTTAAATAATAAAAAAATAATTAGTTACTTTTTTTCAATTCTACTCTCAGTATGAAAAATTTTATTTAATATAATTTTCAAATTAATGAATATTAATATTTTAGCTTGGTGATATCCAGCTGTTACGTGTGACATAACATGACTTCATCCTTACGAAGCACGAAACTCTTTTTACCATTTTTGTATTTCATTCACATTAACCAAACTTCATTTATATTTTTGGTCCAAAAGTTACCCAATTAAACCTTTTTAACTCCTCCCACCGTCCAATAATTTCTACCCACAATTATATTACTTCTTTCGTCTTAATTTATGTTATGAAGTAGTATTTTGATTGGACTCTGAATTTGAGACGAACGAATGACTTTTAGAAATTTTTCAAGATTATTACATTAAGGTATTGTTTCGTGCGCTGACTTAATAACTTAAAATTCTGATCTAGTTAAATTCACGTGAGAGATGGAATAAGATGAGATATTTTATAATTAAATTTGGGACATAATTTATACAATCAATTTAATATTATACTCCATTAAATTTTTTTTATATGCTTAATCATGAAATATTTCACTTTATTTCAGCGTATCAATCGCTCATTAAGACGTTCAAAACTCAATTTTACCATTTTTGATCGAAATCTGAGACAAACGAAAGATTTTTATAAGTTTTTTAAGATTATTATGTTAAGAGATTGTTTTGTACCCTGACCAAATAACTTAAAATTTTATAGTGTTTAAATTATAATCTTCGGTCTAGTTTAATCCACGTGAGAGATAGAATAAGGTGAGATATATTATAATTAAGTTTGGGACATAATTTATATTGTCAATTTAATATTATATTCTATTAAAACTTTTTTAGATGTTTAATCATGAGATATTTCACCTTATTCAGCTTATCAATCGTCCATTAAGAGCAGAATAAGAAGTTTAAAACTCAGTTTTATAATTTTTTATCGAACTCTAAGTCTGAGATGAACGAAAGATTTTTATAAGTTTTTCAATATTATTATGTTAAGGGGTTGTTTCGTACACTTGACTAAATAACTTGAAATTATAGGTTTTAATTATAATCTCTGGTCTAGTTTGATCCAAGTGAGATACGAAAAGAGTGAGATATTTTATAATTAAATTTAAAATATAAATTTATACCGTCAATCAAATATAATATTAAATTCTTTTACATACTAAATTATGAAATATCACATTTTATCTAGTGCACAAATTGCCCATTAAGAGTAGAATAAGAAGTATAAAATTGAATTTTACTATTTTCGTGTGGCCTAATTTTTAACTTTATTCACATAAACAAAATTTCCTTGCCTTTTTGGTCCAAAAGTTACCTAATTAAAGCTTTTTAAGTCCTCCCACCGTCCACTAGTTTCTCAACATTATTTTTACTTTTTTTTTTGATTTTTCACTTTTTCTCCCTACAATATGAATATGAAAAAGGTAAAAATGTGGATATTTTCATATTATTTGAGGAAAAGTAGAAAGCAAAAAGAAGCAATAAAAAGAAAATAATTAGATATTACTCCAAATTTTCCCTAAAAGAATTACAATTTATTCAAAATAAGAGAAAATGTATCCAAACTTTAGTATAAATTCTGAAATCTATTTCTCTCATTTTTTTAAAAAAAATTAAATTTTAATATTTAAAAAATACATATTAATAAATACCTAGAAGACAACACTTACAAGAAAAATTGTTTTACTTTGAATTTAGTAGTGGTTTAAACAGCTAAAATTACCCCCAAAATAAAAGTCACAAACAACTAATCTCAATTATTATTTTTTTTAATGTCTTACTTCTCTAGTTATTAGAAAAAAAAAAGTCTCATATTTTTACGTAACCCCAAACAGAACTTCAACTTGAAGATAATTTAAATTAGAATTAATAATTGAAGGTAAAATTGAACACTTGAAGTCCACATCAAGTACAAAATAATATGAATCAACTACCAAAAATACTGTATTGAAACATAAAATTAAATAATTTTAAATATTTTCTCCGGATTATTTAATTTGACATACATATCAAATATAGATAAGAATCGACAAGAAAGAGTTGCTTGGATGACAACCATCTCTAACCTCCGATCATAAAATTATAAGTTCAAATTCTCGAAATATATAAAAACTTCTATTGAAGAGTAAAAATATCAAAGTAGAGTGGTGCAATAATTTGGGCAAATAAAAAAAAAAGATAAAAATCCGGACCTAAACAATACTCCCATCTTTAAACAACCTTGTTGTCCTTATCATAGAGACTTGTCAAAATTATAAATTATGGCGAGATAAATATAATTCTTTTATACTTAATCAGAATTTTGTTCTGAGCCTTAGATATTGAAAAAAAGTTATTGGAAACTTTTTTTCAATATAGTCTGAATTCGAATTAGTCATTCTTCAATATAGATACTGAACACACTAAATGAAAAATCAATGATAATAAACAATATAAAAAGAGATAGAAACGTAAATGAAAATTAGAGTGAGTCTAATTTCAAGTGTCATTTCTCAATATAGATATTGAACACATCGAAATAAAAAAAATTATTTTTTCGTTAATACGACTTGAATTTGAATTAGTCACTCTTCAACGTAGACACTGAACACACACCCAAATAAAAAATCAATAATAACATGAACACACACCCAAATAAAAAATCAATAATAACATGCCCAGTAGAATCTCACAAGTGGGTTTGAAAGGATAAAATATATGCAGATTTTATCACTACCTAATAGAGATAGAGAAATTGATTCTGAAAGGTCCTTAGAAATAAAAAAATAAAATAAAAAAGATAAAAACATAAATGAAAATGAGATTGAATCTAATTTCAGATATTATTCCTCGATATAGATACTGAATACCGAATAAAAAATTATCGAAACAAGAAAAAGAAGAGAGGGAGAAAGAGAAACGTCAAAGGAAATGAGATTGAGTCTAATTTACGCAAAACGAGTCGTCCATATTCTATTCCCCTTATCTTTCTAAATTCTAAAATTCTAAAATCCCCTTTTCTTCAACATCCCCAAATTACTATAAAATAAATCCACACTTTCCCCCTAAAACGTACCACACTTTTCCTCTTCTTCTCTTCTTCTTCCATTATAAGTTGCAAATGATAAATAATTAAATCTTGTTGTATTCCTTCTAAAAAAAACAAAAATTTTGTTATGGAGAAGGTCAATTTTATGAAGAATGGTGTACTAAGATTACCACCAGGATTTCGATTTCGTCCTACTGATGAAGAACTTGTGGTGCAATACTTGAAGCGTAAGGTCTTCTCTTTTCCTTTGCCAGCATCTATCATCCCTGAGATTGAAGTTTACAAATCTGATCCTTGGGATTTGCCAGGTCGGTCTTCATTTTCGCTATATCACACTCTGTCTGTTGATTAGCGGGTTAGATCAATCAAATTGAACCGGTGACCCAACTCACCCAAATTTTTGTGGTCTGTGAATTCAGGTGATATGGAGCAAGAAAAGTACTTTTTCAGCACTAGGGAAGTGAAGTATCCGAATGGGAACAGATCAAATAGAGCAACAAAATCAGGGTATTGGAAGGCAACTGGAATTGACAAGCAAATTGTATTAAGGTACGGTATAAAGTTGAAGAAATCTTGCTTTGAGATAATCACATCTGACTGTATATAGTCTAACGAAACAGGGGCCAACAACAACAACAGCAGCTAGTAGGATTGAAGAAAACACTCGTCTTCTATAGAGGAAAATCCCCACAGGGTTGTAGAACTAATTGGATTATGCACGAATATCGTCTTGCCAATACTGAATCTAACAACCATCCAATCCAGGTAAAACTTATCTTCATTTTTTTCAACAGTGATGGGTGAAAATTTTGGAAACCATGAAAATGAAATAAAAGTATAATTTATTTATATCTTGTTCAACCTATATATATTTTATATATACTTTTTAAAGAGAAATTGACCTGTAATTTTTCTACGAGAAGGTCTCTCCTAAATTTAATTAAATATTGTCACATAAAAAGATAATTTTGTGAATTTGGTGTTACAGGGAAACTGGGTTATTTGTCGAATTTTCTTGAAGAGAAGGGGGAGTGTTAAAAATAAGGAGGAAACTATGACAACTCATGACGAGGAGTCGCCTCTTGTTTTGTCCAAAATATGTTGTCGAGATCCCAAGACATTAGCTTCCGCCAACAAAGAACTGAAGGCAGAGAATACGCGAATGATATTTTACGATTTCATGGGAGAGAATAATTCAAATGGAGGTGCAGCAGCTTCATCATCAAGTAGTGGAATCACTGACTTGACTACTACTGTCAATGGAGAATCTGATGATCATGAAGAAAGCACTAGCAGTTTTAATAGTTTTACTACTTTTAGAAGGAAAAATTAGTAATTAATTAATCGCGTTTGAATCGAAATATAGTCCTTTTTTTTGCCTTTCAAGTTGCTAATTCTTATATTTATTATTGTTATAGTTATTGTACTGAAGTAAGATCGAATCACAAAAATATAACAATGAAAAATAGAAATTTCAAAAAAGTAGGAAAAATTACTTTATTACCCCCTCTGTTTCAATCCAATAAAAACTATTTACTTACAAAATATGGATAGTTCCAAAATTTCAACGGTGTTTATATTAAATTAATCTAAATATGAGTTAAAATTTAATTTCAATAATTCGAAAGCATCTAGACCTGCGACTGAGAAATATAGAAATCCCTAACAAGGAACACTTGCCCTATTACCTTCTTGATGGGACTAACGCAACGCAATCTAAATTAGCTGGAAGAATAAACATTTGAATATCAAATTGAATAAAAATAAAATGATTTATTTGAACAATTATATCGAATGAGGATTCGAAAGCCTATAAGTGAAATGTTGGCTGCATAGCTATAAGGACTGTGCGCCTACAAATATGGATATAAATTTTGCAAAATCACCTATTTAACTATCCATTTATGGAAAACCTAAAAAAAGGCTTCCTTTTACTTCACTTTTTCTTAAAATATAAAATCACAAAATTCACTACTATGTTCGATCCTTCATATAAATCATCTCTTACAATTTAATGGTCACTTTATCAACTTGTCTCATTGTATTAAAACCACTAAGTTAAATTTTGTACAAAAATGTCATTCAAATATTATTTAGTGTCACATAAAGTCATTAAATAATTTTTGTTTAGAATAAAAATGTCACTCAACTTTACCTTGAATATCATAAAATATGTTTTCTCTTTTCGTTTTGTAGTGATTTTTTTATAATATTTGGATAAGCTTAATATTTTTAACCTTATAATATTATAAAATTAAATAATTTTTTATAGTATTATAATATTTTTCAAAATATTTTTCCATCAATCTCGGATGGAGCCAAAGATTCACTATTTTTTTACTTTGGGATATGATGAAATAAAGCAAAATGGCTCTTTAAACTGTTTGCGCTTCTTTCAATTGTGAAGTAGCAGTTAGTCAATGCAACTTTTAACGCTCATCATGGGTCATCCGGAAACAGTCGCGCTATATTTTTAAACATAGGGGTCAGACTGTGTACATCTGAACCCCTTTACCCCGCAATGGGCGAAAGCCTTTGGGACAGTGGGATAATGTTGATGTTGATGGATAAGGTTAAATAATTTTTTTAATTATAAAAGATGTGTTCGTGACTCTTGCGATACTTAGATAAAATTGAGTGATTTTTGAGTTTCAAAATATATTAGTACAACAATTTTGGTTTAGTAAGTAAAAGTTAGAGTGCATATAATTAATGAAAAGAGTCCTTACAACTCATGTCCTTTTTTCTATTATTCAGCAAAGGAGTAAATAGGGTCAGCGAAAGAAACAACGCGTTTAATATTCAAAAATTGGAATGGTGACCAACTTGTCCTTCAACCTTAGATAGTTGGTGAATGGTGAGGAAATTTGAAGAAGGAAAAAGTCTGGACGAATAATTTTTTTTTTCAGAATATTTTATTATAACGTATAATCTACTCTCTTCAGATCCTACTTGTGGAATTTTACTAGATATGTTGTTGTTGTTATTGTACAGTCTTTAGTATTTCTTTAGAAGATAGTTGAGCGTTGTCTCTATTTTCATTATTTTGTCATTGAAATGTTTTGATATGTTTCTTCTTGAATGAAGGGTCTATCATAAATAACTTCTCTATATTAGAAATAAAAGAGGAAAGTATTGAAAACACCCTTAAATTTGACACAAATTATTAGTTTCATCATCATACACCCTTGATCTTGCAACATGAGTTAAATACACCTCTAAATTCTTGCCTATTTAAAATGTGTTTTTAATACATGTAATAGATCGAGAGTGTATTTTAGTTTAATGAGTCAAATATGAAAGTGTTTTTTAAGACTGTAAATAGTATAAGGGTAAAACCAATAACTTATGCTAAGTTCAAATGTGTTTTCAATGCTTCTCTTAAAATGAAATCAACGTATACACTGTACTTTTTACATTCCATTTGAGAAATTATATTAGGCATATATGTTGTTGGCATTGTTGATTTTGTGTAGACTAGTCCCAGAATACATTCCATGGCACATTTCAAAGAGGTTGGTGACATTGGTGCTACTAATGTTACTGGCAAACACACAGGACAAAAACAGAAAATTAATTAGGTGTATAGTAATGAAGAGGCAAACTTAACAGAAGTATTGAAATTGCAGGAGAGAGGTAGGTGAAATTGAAGAAAATGAAATTTCGTACGAGTGAGGACATCATCTAAAAATTAAAGAAAGTGGTCCAATAATTTCAAAGAACAAAAGGGTCTGGCTTTCTTTTTTTCAAATCAAGAAGGAAAAAACTGTTTTATGGGGTCGACTTGTGGAACTAGACTGAGGTAAGTTGTTCCATATTGAACTTTGAGAAAAAACTTATTTAAGTCATTTGTTAAAAATTTTGAAGAAAAATTTTAAGTGAGTCTTGTTGAGTTAAGTTGACTTCGAGCTCAAAAGATATTGAGTTATGATATCTAGCTCAAAGAAATGATGCTTTTGAAATTTAAAATGATTTCGTGAATATTTGAAGAAGTTGATAATTTGGGAGTTCTCAGTATTCTTCATGTGTTCTTGAAGAAGAAGTAAAAACGTACATTTGATCTAAAATTCTAACTTAAAAGTTTTAAAAGTAGTTTGAGTAGTTTTGCAAAATCAGGGTTAAAAAATAATGACGTAGAAAAGTCTTTTCTCAAACGGTAATGGCATATACAAGACAAACTTTTGATGGATGGCATGGATGAGCCTTTTCTCAAAGTTCGATGACATATTTGAGTCCTTTCCCCTTAGTTTTTGTAAGAAATTATGAAGAATTGATCTAAATAGTCGTGCATTCAACTGTCAAAACTAAAAATAGCCAACGAATATATAATATACGTATAATATGTATATAACCTTATATAATTTTGATTAACCGTATTCTGAAACACAGAAGAGGGATGAGATTCTCTCGCTTTTGGCATGTACATAATTTATGTATAACAAATAAATGTTATCTACTTCTCTCTTAATTGCAAGTGACATTACCTAATACTCTAATATAAAAATGTATTTTGTTAATCATTAACTAAATTATGTATGAAAATCCAGAGAGGAAGACTAAGAAAAAGAGATTCTCCAACTATCTTCCAACTACATTGAAAAATTGGACTTAATTAAGCAAGAAAATTTATATAAATATGTAATTTGTTAATTAACCCTAATTTCTTTTTCTTCTTTTTCAAATGGAAAAGGCATGCACGCTTAATACTGACTCATACGTACGTTTTAAAATTATGCATAGGTCATACATAGGTTAGAAGTAGTATGGGGACAATAATTATTAGAAAATATTTCTCGGAAAGCGAGTGAATCAGTTTTTCTTACACATATAATGAAAATATCTCTTAAATGATAAGACAGGACATGATTTAAGTAATTAAGTTATGATCATGTGTTCGTACATCGCAAACAACTAAGATAGCATCAAGCTAATTACACAACAAATCTAGGCGACGACTAAGTTTAAACCTACCCTTCACAAAGTAATAACGGATCATGTTAATAATAAAGGGCAAGCTCTGTACACTAAGGTTTCAGCTATGCACGGGGTTCCAGGAAGGACCTGACCATAAGGATCTGTCCTACACAGCCTTACCTTACATTTCTGTAAGAGACTGTTTCTATAGCTTAAACTCTTACCTTCTGGTCACATGACAATAACTTTGCCAGTTATTTCAAGGCCCCCCTTCAAAAGGGCAAACCCGATGCACTAAAACTCCTGTTATGCTCAAGATTCGAAAAAAGGCCCGACCACATGAGTTTATTTCAAGTAATACTTATTTAAAATTCTGAATACGTCTCTATTAAAATTTTGACATTCATGAATTATTCCAGCATGTTTAACTATAATTAGCAAGCAACCTAGTAGATGGATACTCATAGATAACTTCTTTTAATCATTCGATTAATGTCTTTATCCAAGGTAAGCAGTAATTAAGATTTATAATAAGTGATTTATTTGGATGTAACATGAACTCATATCCTAGACAAAGATTATAAAACAATTGGGGGCATAAACCCTTTCAATAATTGCCAAGTGGGAGTTAAGAGGCAAAAGGGCGGCTCACAATGAAAACTTGATAGAGTAAATATATGCAATTAAACTAATTAAACATGATAATAGCTAATTTAATACTTCCCGTTATAGTTTGACTTAACACAAAATTTAAGACAGAAAGACTTTTATAAGTTGTGATCTAAAACAAATCATAGATATTTATGCGACTATAAATTGTTTATTAAGGATAAAAAATGATATTTTAAAGTTAAATTGTCACTAAATACAAAAATATATTTTTTTTAGGTTGATTAAAAAGGCAAATAAGTCATATACAACAAACGGATACTCAATTTTCACTAACTAGGTTTATGTTAAGATGAACAAGATCTCTTCGTCCTAATAAGAGGTTTCATATTTGAATCAAGCATGAAAAAAAATTCACTCTCTCCATTCATCTTTATTTGTCATTATTTCATTTATCAAAGTCAAATCATATGAACTTTGACCAATATTTCAAGATATATTTTTAATCATATTAATATGAGAAAGATTACAACTTATAACATTTTTCATATATTTTTCAACTATCTAAAATTTAGATTTTAAAAAATAAATTTAATTACTTTAATTTAACTTTGAAGTTTTATCAAATTGTTCTCGAAAAACATAATAATAACAAGTAAAAGTAAGAGTATTATATAATATTCTCTTCGTAAATCCAAACTTTTAATGTGAGAATGGAACACAATATTTGAAAGACAAAAAAACAAAAAAGTCAATTTTCTTTTTGGGAAAAAAAAGGGAATAAAAACAAAGCACTAACTTTTGAGAAAGAAATTATAGATATAAAAAAATGCCGACCAGAGTTCCTTGTGACAGTGGTTCAGAATCAGCTAAAAGGCTGTTGAGGTCCTTCACGTCACCTTATTTTATACACATAATATTGATATTTCATTGTCATGGCTTTTAAGCATTTCATATAAGGTGGGAGTGTTGAAAGGGCTAGGATAAATATTTCTTTCTTTATTATTATTATTATTGGGGTGTGGGGCTTAATTTGAATTATTTCATTGACTTAACTAATTATTTGGATGCACATCGGTAGTCTGAGGCTCATTCGTATCTTATATGCCACAGAAAAATGTTCAATTATGTCATCAAATTTTGAGAAAAGGACTCATTTATATCATATATTAAAAATTTGACTCATTTATATTATTACTGTTTGAGAAAATACTCATCTATATCATAAGGGATGCTATCTTTGAAATTTGAATTCGAGCTCAAAAGATATTGAATTTTGATATCTAGCTAGAAGAGATACTATTATTGAAATTCAAGGTGTTTTGCATGAAAAAATTGAAGTTGGAAATTTGAACTTTTTGGTATTATTCGTGTATTCTTGGTGTTCTTGAGGAAGAAGAAGCAAAAAAAGTACATCTAATCCAAAACTCCAATTTAAAACTGTTAAAAGTTGTCTTTTCAGCCAAACTTTTAACAGATGATATAAATAACACTTTCTCAAAATTTGACAACATATTTGAGTTTTTTCCCTCCTCCGCCTCATTAAAGAGAATTAAAACAATCGTATATAAACAAATCATTTTTCAAGACTCGAACTTGATACATCTTTTCGAAAAAAAGAATCTTAATAATATCATGTAGGATGGATAGTATCGGATTTGATTGGATTGGTGACTTGACATTGTCAATGGCGTTGGCAAGCCGTCAGAGTAGAATACAAAAAATGAACACAGCTTTTGTGGCCTCATATGGGGTTAGGTCTATTCTTATAGTGAAAGAAAGCTACTCTAACCACTTTACACATGGGAAATGTTATTTCTAACGTCGACTCATTCAATAACCACTTCAAAAAGGGGTACAAAATTATTGATGGATATAATTTATTGAGTTATAATTAGTTCATACACAAACACAAGCAGTGCAATATTGTAGCCTTTCAAGACTCATCACATGTGAATTCAAGCCAATGTGACCCAACAGTATCTACCTACTTGTCGCCATCAAAGGATATGGTATATTATTCCTCTTTTTAACAAGAGGGCTCAGTTAGGAAGCGCTTTAACCTATATTGCATTGAGAAGCCTTACATCTTATTTCTTAGGTTCAAGTTTCAAGCGAACGCAAAAACACTAGATAATTTCCGAGCCTGATGAACAGAGTTACCCAGTTTGCTAGGTCTATACCAAGTAAGCTTAGTAAAAGGGAAGAGCTATGACACTGTTAAAAAGATCAATTCAGGCACTTGATCTCTACCCTACTTAAAAGATTTCAAGGCATCTGAATGCTGATCACAAAGACAGCTTTTTGCATCACATGTCCAAACTTGGACAATGATTTATATTTCTAGTTTCTACATTTAAGTAAACCAGTCCAGTTTTTCCCAATGAAATGCACTCAAAGCAATTACGATCTAAATACTCCTTGATCGACCTAATCTTAAGCGAGATCACCAGCGTGAGAATGGTGAGAGTTCCACCAGAAAAATGCAAAGACTCCATAAGTTTAAGCATCCCATTCAAGCTAAAGGACAAGCATTTGCTACTGCAGGGGGACTAAAATCACCTAAGCAAAACAATCAGACTTGGACACACTAGAAGTCAGATATCTCACACTGTGGCCATAACCAAACAAAGCTTGTGATCAAACAGAAACAGAAGCATGACCTCAGAATAGATTCCACATGATATATTTTGGCATAGATATAAATAGTCATACAGCTAACCTAAGAAAAGTGTGCTAGGATCAGGAAAGATGGAGATAGTTGTGTCAGCTATAACATGCATGTGAAAGTGAGAGATCCAAATCACTTAACTAGATGCTAACATAATGCTAACAGGTAAAGTAAAATTCAATGGCAGTCCATTAATGTTGGGGTAATAAAGACCTTGCAAGCAGCTGTCACCCATATTCCATCTTGCCTCTTCATACTAGGTCACCTTTTAATGAACTAACTCTTGCTGGTTTTTAACTGAACATTACTTGTTTGTCCAGCAGCAACCTCTGAAGTTTTGGATGGAGGTGGTTCAGAACATGCCCTCAAGACTGCTTCATTCTGCAGAAAACAAAACACATCAAACTAAACATATACAAGATAGGGATATAATTTGATCAAAACACAGATCATTGAGAAGAAATGAAGTCATCAAAACAAATTATATTTTAATTAAATTAGATCTGAACATTGGAAGCAACTTAGACAGGTAAATCAAACCCAATGACTTGCTTCTATGATCACTGCTTATTTTGGGTGAGAAAAGGAATCATAATATATAATGCCAAGAGAATGTTCTCATTTTACAGTTCAGACAGGTTTGATTTGAAGGAACAAGACAGATCAAATGAATCTAATCAATATGCTTTTGAATTAACACTAGCATTTCATAGGCCTTTACGCCACAAAGTGGGTAATATTGTTGGTAGAGATGTTGATAAAGTGCATCAGATTTTGTATGTAATATAAGAACTTGTCTATATCATGTGTAAATTTTTGGATGAGAAAAAATGAAGTGCCTAAGAATGAAAACGAAAAACATAAAAAGTTTTTATGGCCTCTAAAACAACGCTTCAAGATAGTACCCTCACTGAGAGAGACCTGTTCTTTAATCAGAGAAAATTATAGATGTATATTTACCCTGGTCAGTGAAGACGCTGCTTTGATTAAACTCAAATTGCAAATGCTTACGTATAGGAAAGGGGCTCAGACAGGGTGACAGTTTGTCCTTGTAATGGCATATTTGAGTAGACTGTTGAAGCAGCTGAGCCTCTATCCCAATATCAACTTCCACCTCCACCCTGAATGCTCTAAACTTCATTTGATCCAACTGCACTTTGCAGCTGACTTCTGATTGGCAGGGGTCTGTTAGGCCGCTCTTTGAATGGTTCCTCACCTTTGTCAAGGCCTCTGGCCTTTTATAGCCTATCCTTCAAAGAGCTCTGCAACTTAGGGTGGGGGTGGGCGTCTCTCTACAACTGGCCAACAAGCCATCCTTCACCTTACTGAAGAGTAACTTCCTTTAGATACCTTGGACCGACACTTAGCACCAAAAGACTGTTCGTACGAAAAGTTTATTATATTCAGGGAGGGTCTTTTAAATTCAAGTTTTATGAGCATAGGTTTTTGTTCTGCCTAAGAAGAATGTGAAACTTGTTTGCAGCCACATGCAGAAGGTGCTCGTGGACAGGTTGGACTAATATATCAAACAAAGCCATGGTAGCCTAGAATAGCAGTATGTTCACCATAGATGGCTGGCGAGTTGAATGTCCTAGATGTTGCTATATGGAACAAGGCAGCCATA
>JAOTQR010000001.1:3973162-3984656 GCA_025774065.1 Solanum ossicruentum | reverse complement strand
GAATAGCAGTATGTTCACCATAGATGGCTGGCGAGTTGAATGTCCTAGATGTTGCTATATGGAACAAGGCAGCCATAAGTTAACTGTTGTCAAACATGTGAGAAAATGGATACTCTTTGGGTCTGGATATGCAGTTATTATGAAAGAAAGAAACATTATAGATGACATTCCATGCAATCATCGCACTGGAGTGAGGTGGTTGAAACTGAAGCAGCATTTGGTGTCTGATATGAAGATGGCACCAAGACTAAAAGGTAAGTTTTACAGAGTAATAGTTAGACCCACTTTATTGTATGGGGTGAAGTGTTAACCAGTAAAAAACTCACACGTGTGATTCAAGATAACGCAGGAGTGGCTTCCATGGCGTATAAGATGCAAAAGGCGACATTGAGATGGTTAGGGCATGTCAAGAGATGCACAAGCACACCATTGAGGAGGTGTGAGGGGCTGACATTGGAGGGCTTGAGGAAAGGTAGAAATAGGCCGAACACATATTGAGGATTTCTTGTTTTAAGTCTTTAGCTTGCCTAGGATATGACTTTGATAGGAAGGTATGGAGGCTGAGGATAAGGGTAAAAGGATAGTAGTAGGAAGTTCCGCGTTTTGCTTTTCCTTACAAGTAGTATTAGTAGTTTAGTTTATTAGCTCCATATTTCTCATGCCTAGTTTCTATTACTACTTTGTTGTCTCTCATGCTTCGATTTTTTTCTATCCTACTGTTGTTACTGCTTATGTATCCATATATGTTGTGTTCTTGCTTGCCTTGAGCCCGAGGTTGATCAACAACCACCTCCCTACCTGCACAAGATAGGGTGACGGTTTGCACACAATCTATCCTCCCTGGACCCCACTTGTGGGGTTACATTAGGTATGTTGTTGATTCTTGAACAATCATCCTAGATTGTATAACAAATACAGAAGGGAAAGAAGTATGTATTTGAAGTTGGTTACTCCATGGATGAAATTCTACATGGGCAGTTTCTCCATTGTATTGTTCTACCAAAAGCTAAAGGCTGAATGACAGAAGGTAATGTGGAGGAAAATTGTGTGCAACAACTATGCACTGCCTCAATGGTTTTATTCTTGGGATAACTACACCAGGAGACGCTTCAATAAAAGTAATTACAGAAAAAATAGTCCTTCGTTGTATAGACATGTATAGTCGGTGTATATTATGTATCATAATTGTATATTTAGTGTATAGTTTATGTACAAGTAATATATAATATATAATATATAGTCAGTATATACTTTCTATAACTTTTGGCAAGCTATATTGTATAGTCATGTATACTTTTGCTGATTTGAGGCTTTTTTTTTTATATACATAAAACATGGACTACATTTGTTGTAAATTGATTAGTTTTTTTTTTTTTTTGGTATATATTTGAAATTATCCCTTTATTCATTAGCTGATTGTGAATGGGAAACCACGCACAAGAGGTAGGCTTATTCAATTGGGTGCCATCAGCTCCCCAAACCTTCCCTCTGTGTGAGCAAGAGGATGAAAGTATTGATCACTTGTTATTCTGATGTGTATCTGCTCTAGTGTGGAATAAACTTCTGGTATGGCAAGGAATTAGCAGAAAACCTGTGTGTTGAGAGGAAGAACTGAACTGGGCTGTACAACATGCTGGAGATAAGAGCCAAATATCTGAAGTGTTTAGAATGTGTCTGGCAGTTAGTATCTACTATGTTTAGCTCAGGAGAAACCAAAGAGTGTTTACGAACAACAAGCAGCCTGTTGAAATCTTGTGCAGTAGCTAGTCCAAGAGGAGCACATCAGAGGTTTTATGAAGAGAAAACTAAAGAGTAAGGATGCAGAATCACAACCACTATACAAATTGGCTTCATTTTAGTTGAGTTCTGACTGCATGTTTGTGTAGAAAGCAGTGAAATGATGCAAGTTTGGGGCTCCTTGTCCAAACTGTATTATACTCGGTTTTGTTCAGGGCTAAGGCCTTCTCCAACCCATAACACCAAATTCTACACTAAAATGGTGTTGACACCTTTTTAGGGTAAACCAACTCCAACGCACTAAACTAAATTTTACACTAAAAAGAATATTTTTTAAAATATTTTTCTCTCTTCAATATCATATTGTTATTATTTATATTTTCTTATTTCATAGAATAATTTTTCTCTTCTAATTTTACACATTCACCTTATAGAATTCATATTCTTTTAATCATTTAATATAAAATTATTTTATACCATAAATTTTAAAATAATATAAATTGCAAGCAAATATTACAAATTATACATATTAATAACTAATTCTATAAAAATGAAATCATTTAAAATGCTATTAAATAAATACTTATTATATTGTGGTAAAATTTACTTTAATTTCTACATAAATTTTCAATTTCCAAGATTATGTTATGTATTGTGTATTTCAATTTTAATGTATGTCACTACTTTATTGAATGTTTATTATTACATCATTTGAAGTACATTGTGTTTTTTATTAACATCATTTTTCCAGTTTCATCTTTGTGATGGTTATATATATTTTTTAATATAATTATTTTTTTGATTAGCACCGGGTGTCCGAGTCTCTTAGAGCCCCGACTAATCCCGGGGGTGCACGGGCACTCGGCAAGAAGTTTCCCGCAAGTGCACCACGGTTAATTCAGGTTTTACCCAGTCAGATGGCCCAAAAAAATTGTTTGCACCCAGTGGGTTTCGATCTTGAGACCTCGAAAGGGAGAAAACCCTAAGGCTCAAGTCTATTACCACCAGGCCAAGCCTAAACTAATTAATACAGATTTCTTTTTCTTTCAACTGATCACACCAGTTGTAAAGTTTTACAAACAAATAAGGAGAAGGTCCACAAAACAACTACTACTACACATCAATTCTCATCTAGTTGTAGTCCCTTTATAATCCTTCCTATCCATGCTGCTCCATTTATACCCCTTCTCGATGCAACGTAAAGTATCCTTTGGGTTTATTCCTCAAGGTAATTTTAAATGGGAATAATGACCGGTGAACTACCCTATTAAGCCTTATTTACATGAATATTTGCATCTAAAGATCATTAGTCCCTCAATAACATAGTAGACGTAATTGTCTCCAATTTAAACATAACATAGAAATTTCCAACTCAAGGCCAATCAAGTGAAAATCAAGTACTATCTGACTCGAGGAACTAAAGCATCCCTTGACTTTTGTCAAACTTAAGAAACCATTAAACGATAAATAAAACATGCAAATGAGTCTTATCAACCAACACTGCCTAGAACCACACATCATCATACAAGAAAAGGATATGCGAGACGAACATTTCATAGCACTAACTAATCATGACGTTGTTGGAAATAATATTTTAAAGGAAATTTAGATTATATAAGCCAGTGGATAAAAGCTATGGAATAAGACGATAAAGCCGAAAAATCAGTTGGAGATTGTGCGTGAGACCAACAAAAAAAAAAAAAGGCAGCTCCCGCGTTCATCCAGGGTCTGGGGACAAGGCACTAAAGAAAAAGGATTCACTTTCTCCTCCCTTTTTATCGTGATGATGGTGCCAGGACCAGTTTGCATGCACTAATCCACCAAGCTTTGACACAACCCACAAGCATATTTGTCAAGTAAAAAGTAAATCTGCTAACTAAGTCCGGAGAAGATCAGCTCATTCAAACAAACTAAAAGGAGGAGCTTTTGACCAAATTGGGTATGCAGGAAAAACATTTCCAGAAGCAAATATTACAACCATTTGATCTCAAGTAGTACTTTTAACATTCAACACAAAAGAACTCTTGGTAAAGGACTTTTAAATGGAAGCACTCTTAACCAGACAATTTAGATTTCCGAGTTCTGTCAATTCCAGCATCACAGACCTTCCTCCAAACTCCAAACCATCACTACGCAGCGCTTGGTTTATAAAACACATCTATAACTCTCAATCAATTAAAAGTCCCAATATTGATATCTCAAATTAGAATTCTAGTAAGAACATTCGACATCCAAACACCGAGCTACGAAATGCCAACAAACATGAAATCTTAGTAATCCATTTGGTAGATTACCTAAACTATTACCATATTATCATTATTATTTCGTAAAAGTAATTAGTCGAGATTCAATTCTCCACCTGCTCTACGTTTCTCCTATATATAACAATAATAATAAAAAGCCAAGAAACAGTGATGGGGGTAGTTGAATTCATTGAATACAGACCCCATCCCTCTCATAATATTTATCAACTGAATAAAACCCCTAAACTTTCTACCAGGAAAAAAAAGTAAGAACCTGCCAAACCCTGCGAAGACGTTTCTTGGCATTAGCTTTGCGAGTAGATGTGAGCTTTATTTTCTTCCAAACAAGGCCTCCGGTATCCTTTTTCACTATTTCCATAACCCTTGTGCCCAAAAATGCACCCCAGGTCGCCATTTTTTCCGACTTGGAAGAGAATCTCCCATTTCTCCATCTTTATATTTATGGCCCCGGGTACACTGGGCCTTTTACAACCCAAGCCCATTCTATCTCAATACAAATGGCTTTTTATCGCAATTGACCACTTAGAAATAATTAGGGAGATTTTGATATGAAAAAATTATGCAGATAAATAAATAGATACGAGTTAATTAACTAATATAGTTATAATTTAAATTAATTATGGCTCCGGAGAACATATAGATGTAGTTACAGTTTGAATTTTGTATAATTCGCGCGATTTATATAAACATTGTGCGCGATTATATAAAAGTTGTATGCGAATCAAATTGTATAGCGAAATATAAGAACACTATGAATTGTATAACGAATTATACAAACGTTGTGCATGAATTGTATAGTAAATACACAAACGTTATATAATAACTGCAAATTGGATAGCGAATTACACAAACATATACAAGTGTTGCTAAAACTATAGTTAAGAATTATAATTACCCAAACTATAGCTATGAAGTATAATTAAGATAATTTAAGTGGCTATATGCAAAACTTCCTCTTTTCATTTTCATAAATAATAAAGTATGACCATATTATTGAGTTTTTTTATAAGACATGGAAACATATTCAAATTATGGTGAAATTGTCGATGGAACTTCTAAATATTTTGTTTTCTTATGTTGATAAAATTCTTTATTTCTTTTTTTTTAAAAAAAGTATTATTATATTAAAAAACTACGTCGTGTTGAAACATTATGTATTTTTCCAGCATAGTAGTATTGATTTATGTCGAACATATTTACTTGTTATATCATCTGCAATTGTTTGAATTTTGAGACAGTCTCCGAATCAAGCATATACTATATTGAGATAGATAGAGTATGAATAGATTAGTGGTACTTCTTGGGGTGGGGTGGTGTTTGGATTGATTTTTTTTAAGTAGCTTATAACTTATAAATTAAAAGCCAAAAGTCATAAACCATAAGTTGAGAATCCTCTATTTTGACTTTTTTTTTTCCGGGCACTTTTTCAGCTTAAGAGCCCGTTTGGATTGTCTTTTGGCTTATAATTTATAAGCCAAGCCATACCTTAGATTCTAAGTTATGATTTTTGACTTATTTTTGTTATTTTGCCTTTATAAGCACTTTTTATCTTTATGCAAATACTTTAAAATTGCTCAAAAACTATTTTGGTTTAGAAACACCTAAAGTAAGCCAATTTAAACGGGCACTTAAAGAGGTGCTTTAAAGCAATTTTTGTATTACCCAAACATTTCCAAAACTAAAAAAGTATTTAAAAGCCAAAAGTAAAAAACTACTAAAAATAAGCCAATTCAGATACCCACTTAATCTTTTTGCGTTCTGCCGAATCGATCACTGAATGTAAATCCATAACCAATTAAACAAGGATTTCAATCTGATTATTCGCAAACCCAATGTGAGTTTTTCTAGTTGGATTCAATTTCCTTGATTTGAATTATTCAGAGAGTGCCATGCTTTAATTTGATCATCAAACATAGCTAGCATATACAATCTCCTTCTAGTCAGATCTTAGTAGCTTGGTTACTCAAATTGTCATTATCTCTATGCATCTTTGTTATCCCCGATGAACCCTCCCCAATAACTCTCCTTTTGTCTAAGGCCTCATGAAAAAAGATCTTCTGGTTATATATTGATAATATAATAAACCTAAACTCGAAAACTTTTAAGGTAAGGATACTAAAAAATAAGAAATTGTGTAGTGTCACTTTTAAAGACTATTGTGCTTGGTGTTCCTGAACCTTAGATTATCATGTACTGGTACTGGTCTATACAGATTTTTCGATTTATAGTAGAGATACATTTTTATTGGAAGAACATGGTTAGTAAGGATTGAATAACATGGTTCAGGAAGAACATCGTTGCCTTCTGATTGTGCTAACATCTACGCGTGTTATGCCCTTGGTCCATAGGAGCTTTTGAGTTGGTGAGCAGTAAGTGAACGAACAGACAAATAGATGGAGACCGGTTTGGTAGAATGTATTATGCCAAACCCCAAGGCCAGGTTTTGCAATAACCTTAGTTGGTGTAGTTGACAGTGAGGTCAGCCACGCGGTTCTCATATGTGTATCATGTACAAAGGTATTCGACATTAATAAAACAGAAGGTATACTTGTATTGAGATGCTAAATTTTGCACTAAAATTTTATCGGCGTGATATCCAGATGCACAAATTTCAAAAGAGGAACATTACCTCACAAATTTAATTAATATAGGACATAGGGAGTAATATTTAACTAGAAATACTTATCTTTTTGAATCCCTTTTTATAAAATATTTATCATTTTAAAATATATTTTTTATTTATTATCTAGATATTCCATATTTGAAAAATATTTGTCATTTGTTACAACTGTATTATTTATTAAAAGTGAATTACATATGTAATATATATATTCTCTGTCTCATTTTATGTGTCATTCTTTAACTTGGTACAATGTTTAGAAAAAAAGAAAATTTTTAAAACTTGTTATGTAAAATTATTTTTAGATATTTGTGGCTTGAAATCATCAATATTATCTATAATTCTTCACGACAATTGAATTGGTTTGACCTTTACTCACTTGGTTAAAATTCACGTTAATTTATTTATTATAATTCATATTATTTTGATAATAAATTGTAATAATGTATTCGACGACTTCAACCATACAGGGCTATCAAATATACCACTTGACAGTTTTCTTTTGTTTGATCTTTCAGCACCATGAGTTTTTGCAACAAATGAAATAATTTACTACTGTCTCTGTACCACAATGGAGAAAGTAATATTATTTTCATTTTTTAGAATGTCAAAAGACAGCAGATATTATATTTTCAAACAAAATGCGTGTGTTATTACAACTGACGGGATTTAATGCATATCTTTCCATCTCATTTTATATATTCATCTTATTAAAGACATTTATTTCAATTTAGGATGGGTCATGAGTGACATCCATAGTAATCCTCTGATGGAAAAGGCAATAATCTAACACAACTAACTAAACTAACACAAATTAGACAATTTAAAGTTATGGAAGTAAGTTTAAATAATAGGTCAATTGAGTTTTCATAAATTCAAACAGAAATCTAATCAATAACAAAATAATTCTCAAAAATTGAAAGTCATTATACTAAAATTCTAATTAAGTCTAATACATGGAGATGCAATCCAAAAATCAAACAAGTAATTAAATGGAAGTATGAGTCCCAAAACTAAAGGATTGAGATAATAGAAGGATTCATTGTAGCCTGAAAGATTATAGATTATGACTCACCCTTAAATTATGAAATCAATAATCACCTAGAGGAGGTCTCTCTGCAGCTGTCCAAAGACACCTTGTACTAAAAAAATAGCAAGTGCAGTATCAATACATATAATAATAGCGTATTGATAGGATCATGCGACTATTCCAATAAGTGAAATATATATTAAGCAACTAAAACACAATAGATCATACATATACTGAAAAGAACACAGTGATGACAATGTATGCTCTATATTCCAATTTCATATTCAACGAACTCTATGCAAATTCAACAATAGTCCTATCAAAGGACCCACACCCATTAGTTAACTCTACTAGAATTTAGCATCTTTACAATATCTGCAGGGTCTTCAGGAACTTATAGGACAACTCTTGGATGGGATTTTGTTGAAATTAGCTGAGAGTTGGTTGTCTTGCCTAAAGATTCATGGAAATGCTACAGCTCTCTCCCCAGCCCACAACATAGTGTGGAATCTGGATCCTTTCATCGAGCACCATTTCTTTGTCTGATTGCGCCATCAGCGAAACTGTTGAAGAAAGTCTTAGACCTAACTCACACCCCAAAAGCTAGCTCAAAGGGAGGAGGATTGCCTAATCCTTATAAGGAGTTCACCCATCCCCTTAAGGACCAATGTGGGACTTTTTGTGTCTCAACATCCCCCCTCACGCCCAGTGCTTAACATCTGGTGCGTGGCCAATTGTCTCGGGGACCCAACATTGGGTGAGACGGGCCCTGCTCTGATACCATGTTGAATTAGGTTTTAGGAGGGTTTAGGTCTAACTCACACCTCAAAAGCTAGCTCAAAGGGAGGAGAATTTCCTAAACCTTATAAGGAGTCCACCCATCCTATTAAGGACCAATGTAGGACTTTTGTGTCTCAACACCCCCCTCATGCCCAGTGCTTAGCATCTAGTGCGTGACCAATTGTCTCGGGGACCCAACATTGGATGAGACGGGCCCTGTTCTGATACCGAAGATGTCTTAGGCGTAACTCACACCCCAAAAGCTAGCTCAAAGGGAGGAGGATTGCATAATCCTTATAAGGAGTCCACCTATCCTCTTAAGGAGCAATGTGGGACTTTTGTGTTTCAACAGAAACCATCCTTTCTTTCTGCACTAGACAAGAAAGATAAAAGGGCTGATGGGCTTAAATAGTTGCCTTTGATAGATGGTACAAACTACCTAATTACTTAAACATTCCTGCCATATTTACTAATTCTCCTTGTAGTTTCAAATAACTATATATTGTTTAACTAATGAATAATTTCTTTTGCTATTAGATACACTCTGAAATACAAATACATAAGGAGAGAGGCGTGATGCATCCCAAATATCAATGGTTATCATGCATTTCATCATTTGGACAAAATTCAGTTTGAATGCGGAAACTACTCTGAATATCTTTACCAGTACATTGTGGGGAAAGCTAACAGCCGAGGTACCAATCGATTTTGTTGAGTAACTGTACTGGTTGAAGATCTCTCTGCTCCCTGAACTGTGCTAGTACCAATGATAATTGGTAAATGATTATATATTAATTGCATAACCCTACCAGTTTAACACTAAATACAAGGATCTCAAAGGAAGAAATAATACAAATTTTCCTGGTAGTTTAAACTAGGAAACAGAATACCTCTCTCTGTGATTTTCTGATGATATCATATTACACAAACATAAATTACCCCAACACACGTTATGCAAGATGATAAGGCTATATATATGAGACTATTAACTTGCACTAAATGCAACAATCTAAAGCTTCCGTATAACTATAAGTGCCTTGGATGCGGGTCTCCTCAGGAAGCCCCTCGATTCCTAATTTTCTCCATCTCCTTGTAATGACATGACAACACGAAAGCTAATTTTCCCTTCACCTCTAGCAAGTTGTAAGAGTATAACTAGTGAGATTCATTCCACAATGCAATAATTTTGAATTTTTCAGATTTAACATCAATTAGCACATTCATGAGCCTCAATATACTGATAGATAACTCTGCTAATGCAAACACTAAACTTACCATATGAAAAAGAAGGGGAGTCTCTCTCAATGATTCATCTATGCCTAAAGTTAAAACCCAATGTTTTACGTAGCCTCCTTGCCATTCTGACAAATACACTTTGTACTTGTTCTCTTCTGGCTCAAAACAACGGCCGTTGTTTGGGTCTGGAAGAAATCTTATTTCTCTTATACTAGGAGTGAAAATCACAGCAGGTTGCACAGATGAAGGTTCTCAAACGCAAAATAAACCATTAGCGCAATTCATACGAGAAGAATCTGCAGGGGCATAGTCCTAGTATTCAATGAATCTCTCAGTTTGAAAAAGGGAAGCAGAGAATTACAGAATCCAAAGACAGACTTAAAATGCATTAACGATTTAGCAGTGTTAGGGAATAACAGGCGATAGCGGAAGCGTGGTAAGGATCGGGATTGATATTGAAAAGTATAAATAAATCAGGCAAGATAATAAAATGGAGACACAGATTTAACGTGGTTCACCCAAAAATATGCTACGTCCATGGATGATGATGAGAAAAATATCACTATAATGGAGAAGTGCACAACAAACCTCACTAGGCCTAAGCACTACAAGGATATAATTTTGTGTATCACTCAGTGATAAAAAAGGAGTATTACAACACTCACAAAAAACACACAATAGTATATTTCACAAATCCTTATGAATCTCTCAATCTTGTGTGTTTAATGAAGGAAAGATGAGCTCCTTTTATAGCAACAAAACTGCACAACATTGAATGAAAAGTAAGCAGCAAGCAACCAATGTTGAATGGGAAAGTTGCTGCCAATGTTGAATGAAAGATTTCTGCCAATGTTGAATGGGAAAATTGCTGCCAATATTGAAAATAAGATTGCTGCCAATGTTGAAAATAAGGGGATGGATTTGTTTGATGGTGAGTTGCCAAGTTTGAATCAACTTGGGCCACCAGATTTCAACATCTCTCAGTTCCTCATCTGCTTTATGCAGATGAAACCCTGATCTTCTGTGCGGCAGAAAGGTCCCAAGTTTGTAACTTAACTTTGAATCTTTTTGAAGCTATGTCAGACATACACATAAATATGGCGAAAAAGCTCTTTCTTCCCTGTCAATGAAGTCACAAATTTTGATGAGCTAGCTGGAATTCTATGTTGTGGCACTGATACATTGCCCCCACCACTTATCTTGGGCTTCCACTTGGGGAAAAATAATCAACGGAGGTGTGGAATGAAGTTATTGAAAATTTTGAAAAGAAACTTGCTTCTTGGCAAAGGCAATATCTCACTCTATGGGAGGAAGGGCGATGCTGATCAATAGTGTGTTGGACAGCATCTCCTACATATTGTTCATTAAAAAAAAGGAGACAAAGCATCCCTACATATTTGATGTCACTTATTCCAATCCCCAGAGAAGTAGTGAAGCAACTGGACGAATCAGGAGAACATTCCTATGGGAAAGGGGCAGCAATGGCCATGAACTCCACCTTGCTAAAGGGTTAAAGGTCATCATGCCAAAAAAATTAGGAGGCCTAGGAATTAGGGATCTCTGCACCCACAACAAATGTCTGTTGATGAAATGGTTATGGAGATTCAACCAAGAGGATAACCTACTATAGAAAGAGGTGGTCAGGGTTAAGCATGTTTCCCGAAATCATTGGTGTAATTTGCTCACTAGGAGTCCATATGGAGTTTGGCCATGGAAGAGCATCAAGAAACTAAGGAGTGAATTTTTCACAGAATCATACTTCAAATTGAGCAATGGCATTAGCATAAAATTCTGGAAAGCTACATGGTTGGAAGGCTACCTTCTCGC
>JAOTQR010000001.1:3958834-3973062 GCA_025774065.1 Solanum ossicruentum | reverse complement strand
TGAAGAAAAATTAGAGTGTGTGCTTAGGAAATATTTTTTCCTAAAAGAAATAGTGTGTTCACTATTTTTGGTATTTTCTCTGAGAGCCTACTATTTGTAATAGTAGAAGAAATTGTACATTTGTGCCTATTATTTGTAATAGTAAAAAAAATATAGTAGAAATGTTGATTTGTGGACATAGACCAAAAGTTTTGGGTGAACTACGTTAAATTTTCTGGTATCCATTTTGCTTTATTCATTCCTCCTAAATTTTATTGCTCACTCTATTGTGTGGGCTCCAACGAGCAAATGACCAATTTATAAGGTTCAACCCATCCATTAGTATGAAGCCTTTTGGGAGATGCCCAAAAAACAAATCCGTGAGGGCTTGGCCCAAAGCGGATAATATCATACTAATGTGGGGTTGGGGTGCGGGTACGCGCGATCCCTAACAATATATTGGAGAAACATGTTATGTACCTTAAGATTTCCACAGACTGTCTGTGTTAGCGCAGAGTTGATAGTTGTATTTAGGAATACACTATAGTTCAACAAGAAAGCCAGAGCACATGAAAGAAAAATCACAGCCTGCAAAGATGTAAAAATATGTTTAGTGAATAACACAAATAGTTATAACTCACAACAAATGCGTTGGAGCGACATAGTCAGTGAGGATTCATATAGACGACCTCAACATTCATGGGATCGAGACATAGTTATTGTTGTTCAAAAAAGGTTAATCTCGGAGGTGTTTAGGCAAGGTGGAAAATATGTTAGTCAAAACAGTATATATGACAAACTGAAACAAAAACGTTCTACAGAAAAAAAATATGTAGTATGTACTGAAAAAAGGGAATTTTAGTAGATCAGTTGGTTGACTACTTGAACTCCCACCTTGTTGGTGAGGGTTTGATTCCCCACATTGTACTCCCCCTCCCCGTTTCCCCTTCCTCTACCCCCAATTTTCGAGAAATAAAAAGTATGTACTGAAATAATTGTTCAACTCAAAACAAACTGTTTTTGGGTAATGCGAACATTCTTCCTATGGCAAGGTCCACGAGGGAGTTAGGGTAGCCCGGTCGGAGCATAGCGCTTGCATGGAGGAGTTAGTTAAGAAATAAAGTTATGCTTTAGCTATCAGCTATAGCTTGTGGCATAATGGTAAGCGCTTGATCCTAGCAACTTCTGTGCAATCCAAATTTAAGTTGTCAAACTAAAGGTATGTTACATAATTTTTAATTTCTGAATGAATCTCAAACGAATCAAAGCACCGGATACAAGCAACTCTCGCGTCATGCTTATCTCGTTTTCCCCTTATCGTTCATCACTCATTCGAAATCATTTTTCCAAGTTCATTAAGACTATACACCAATTAATATGAATATCAGGATAAAATATGCACCGCGTTAAAGCTAGTAAACAAGATAATACCCTGCAGAACTATTTGAAAGAGGACTTTATAAAGTAAAAACACCTGAAAGCCGGAGGTATACAAGTAAGGAAAATTTCCTGTAGCTTCTAAGTCGCCACTGTACGCTGTCCAAAGTAGCAAAATCGGTGAACATATTATACCTGCAGCGTCTCACATTGTCAATGTCCTCGCGTTAGCACGCTGTAGAGTGTAAGATACAGTTTTTCTTACCGTTACACCACATCAGGCCGAAGCTGTTAAGGCCACTAGATTCTCCTGAATGAAAGATTTCAGGATATATCAGAAACTCGTTAATGAATCTCAAGAAAAGGCATCTGATAAGAACATAAAAGATAGAGATACCAATTCTCGATATGCAAGCGAGGTACACTGCTGTAGTAATGTTTGAGATGAATACAACAGTATAGCTGTAGTAATCAAACGACAGGTCCCGAGCACCGGCTACAAATGCACCAACAATGATTACTCCTACACTGATGAGACTCTTGTAAGTTTTTTTCATAGACACAAGATTATAAAGTTCTACATGTGAAAGCCTCATAAAGACGAGAACGATTACTGATTACTCACCATGTAACAACGTATGACGAATACTTTTTCCTTGCCAGAAAATACTCTGCCATCATTGTAAAGAAAACAGTTGTCCGTCTCAAAGTGGTGTACATCGGAACATTTATTCCACGAATGGATTCCATGGACATCAACTGCCAGAGGGAAAAAACGCGTTGCATATTTACTTAAGAAACAACCGAAAAGATAAGGAAAAAAAACTACTGACCATGTAAAGCAAATATGATAATGCCACAGGAGTACACTGCAGTACTTTCTTAAACGGTACAAGGTTTGTTGTGCGAGTAACCACAGTATACGAATCCTGAACTGTGAAAGATATGATTTTCCAGCGCCTCAAAGCGTAGAGAATCACAGTCGAACTTAGCATCTGCATATTATAAAAACATATATAGATGATATCCGTGTTGTTCAACTATAAATGACAGTTCAGATTTTAACAGTACTTTGGCCTATAGAGCAAGTAACGCTGCATTTCCACGGTTCAAAGTCAAGAAAATCATATATTTGACGAGGCTATATAGATGATATCCAAGATCAAATTGCTGAAATGATGTCAGTCAAGCCCAAAACACCGCAATGCCTATACATTGGACCATAACGATAAAGAGACAGAACGAGAAAAAATGAAGTATTTCTTCATATGCTGTCGAAAATGCTTAAAATTGGAACACGAAAGTACTATGATGACAAATTGATAAGCAATGGAACAGATAACTTAGTGAAACATGTTTAGCAACTTCAGCAGAAAGCAGAACTAAGCTCTGGCTCAACGAGATTTAAGTATGCAGACGGAAAAAACTTCCAAGACAAGTTCATTTCCAAATTCCATAGAAGAACAAACATGCAGATATAACACTTATGACTAATTAACATGATAGATACGCAACGAACATACTTCAAAACCAGCACAAAGCATGTGATGATTCTGCATCTCGAATAAATCTAACATAAAGCAGCTAGTTACCTGAAAAAGTGTGATCACGTTCGCACAAGGGAACTTATAGGATGAAAGAGCTGCCTTATTGAATATTACCAAGAGAACTGCGCAAAGAATTGAAGAAAGATAAAAATTCTATAGATTGAAACATGGTCGCGTTTGCTAATAAGATGATCAAATTCAAAGTCATTTTAAGTAACACATTGGAGTCCTGTTGTAACCATGCTATAAACACCAAAAGAAGAAGAACAAGCTACAATTTACCCTTCTTATTGATGGTTCAATAAATAAATATCTTATATTAGTTCCATATATCATTCTATCATTCGTTTCATATAATCAAAAAATCCTCTAGGGCCAATGGCGCATGATTCAAACATGGACCCGCCTATGTACCCTTCTCTACTTAAATACCAGTCTTCGAATTGATAATATGCGCCTAACCCACACGTTAGAGCTATATTATATAAAGCAACTCTTTTTTTTTCGTGTAAGTACTTATGACAACAACATATCCAGTGGAATCTCATAAGTGGGGTCTGGGAAGGGTAAAATATATGCAGACCTTACCACTACCTCATAAAGATAGAGAGACTATTTTCGGAAGAATGCAAGTACTTACGACAACAAAAAAAAAAGGATATATGCTATCACAAATAGGCAGATAACAAGCATTTTGGTTAAACATATATAGAAAACATTCTTACTACTTTTTGTGGAGATTTTCATTTACTTTATCTTCTTTATATTTCTCCTTTAATATAAAGATTTAGAGATATACAATATATCACTTAGAGTTAATAATAAAACACACTTAAACTCAATTATCTACTGTTTCATTTATCTATCTAAACTATCACTATTTTTGCATTAATTAAACACACCTCGATGTTGAGTTGACCAAGTATTTATCTCAATCGACACCATGCTTGTATAGGCCAACTCGAGGAGTGATAGTTTACTTTAGTAAATGGAACAATGGATAGTTAAAATATGAAACTCGTGAAAAAGTGATAATTTAGGTGTGTTTTCAGCCATTAATTTTTTAAGGAGTCATTTGGTACACGAACTAAATTATCCCTATTTTATCCTAGGTTAAGGTAAAATAATTCCAAGTTGAATAGGATAAAATGGAATATCCCATGATTAAGTTGCGTTTGTTTGACAATATAAATTTATCCCAGGCTTAATCCTATTACATCCCACCTTATTCTGCATACCAAATAATCCTTTTAACTCAATAGTCATGAAATTATAATCTCTGGACTAATTTATCCCCACCTAGGAGATGGCATAAAATAATATTAAGTTAAGTTTGATTGACTATATAAATTTAATCTTAGTTTATATCCCACCTTATCCTGCATACCAAATGATCCCTAAACACATAACTAAATCTTGAAAATAAACATACAAGGAATTCATTTATATTGTTAAAAAAGAAAAATGCAAATCTGATACACTAAAGTGCCCGCCATATGCAAGGTCCAGAAAAAGGTAAATCTTGAAAATAAACATGCAAGGAATTCATTTATATTGTTAAAAAAAGAAAAATGCAAATCCAAGTGTCCGCCATATGCAAGGTCTGTGAAAAGACCTGGACCACAAGGTCTATTGTGTGCAGCCTTATCTTATATGATGCCATTTTCAAGATTTGAACCTGTGATCTTTTGCTTGCATGGCAGCGATTTAACGATTACTATATCCCGCGGAGAGTAAAATAAATTAAATAAAGGAGAGAATAAATAGACTAACCAGCACAAGCCATGTAAGATATGGCAACATAGACACCTTTTTTGGTCATGGCTGTATTAGGAGTTTTCTTGGAGAACAAAGGCAAGTTTTGTGGTTCATCACTCTTTGAAGAAGATACCATTTCTTAAGTTTCAAACACAGAAAGACAAGTTTATCAAAAGAGAAAAATAGAGAGAGAAAGAGAGAAGTGTGTGTTGCATTTTTTTTATATGAATTTTGCACTATAGGTTTTGACTTTTAAATATTAAGAAAAAGGTAGAAGTAGTAGTGGTAATTTAGAAGAATTTGGATTAGGATTTTTTTTTCCCAACAACCTATTTATGTTTTAAACGTAGGAGTCAGGCTGCGTACATCCGATTCCCTTTATTTCACGATGAGCGAGAGCTTTTGAGGCAATGGGTTAATGTTGTTGTTGTTGGACTAGGGGTTTTGCTTTGCTAAATTAAGAAAAAATGTAATTGAAAAGAATTGGATTTTTAAAATTTTTCTATATTAATTAGGAAAAAAAATATAATTTTGAAGAATTGGATTTTAGATTTTGATTTTATATAAGCAAAATAGTAATTGGACATTAAATTTTGCATTTTAAATTAAGAAAAAAAGTATATTGAATTTTAGATTTTATCTTTTTAATTAGGAAAAAAAAGTAATTGAGAAGAATTGGATTTGAGAATTTTATCTTTTTGATTAAGAAAAAAAATAATATTGAAAAGAGTTGGAGTTTAAATTTAACCTTTTTAAGAAAAAAATTAATCGAGATACCTTTTTTAGTAAAAGAAAAAAATTGAGAAGAATTTGGACTTCAGATTTTATCTTTTTAATTAATAGAAAAAATATCATTACAAAGAATTGGATTTAATTAATAGAAAAAGTAATTGAGAAGAATTATATTTTTCTATTTTAGATGCTGTCTTTTTAATTAAGGAAAATAAATAGTAACGGAGAAGAACTGGACTTCAAATTTTATCTTTTTATTAAAAAAAAAACTACTAACTAATAATAGATGGACTTTAAATTTTATATTTTTAATAGTTATTTTTCACATTATTAATTTTATGATTCTCGCTTGATATTTATATCTATTTTATAAATTAAAATTTGATTAACTTAAATTTATATTGAAAAATCTCATTTTCTCATAAAATATTCACATCAAAGATGATTTAACTCTCAATGTTTAAACCTAGAGTTTTTTATTTTTTTTTTAAAAAAAAATGATCACTCACCACCTTACCATATATAATATTTGATGGTGTATTAATCATAATTGATTGGTTTCAATTATGATTAGATAATTGACTTCAGAATTATTAATCATAACTGATTGATTTCAAATTCTATGAAGTAGCGATAAGATCTACGTACAATCTACTCTTCTCATACTCCACTTGTGGAATTTCAATGGATATGTTATTGTTGTTGATTGATTTCAAATACTAAATAATTAAATTGGAAAGTGAGGGTCCACTTAAGTGGCACTGCCTGTAAAGTGAGGGTCCACTTAGATATTTGCCAGCCAGAGATTCTATTATTTTGGACTCTTCTTGTTTTGGACATTTTAATTATGATTAGATAATTGCATATTGCCACCATCAAATTTTGCAATTTTAATTTTTATTAATTACTAAAGCAATGGTAAAATTATTATTATGATTATAAATTATGATTTTAAATTGTGAAGATGTATTAATATCAATGACGATTTCTTATTTTACCAGATTTCATTATGAAAGACACAATTTTTTTTGTAGAATTTGTTATGATATACCTGATTTATGTGTAACATCAGAAAAAAGGGATACAATTTTTTTCCTGCTACTTCGTATTGGCAATAGGTCTGAAGCGGAAAAAAAGTGATGTCATAATTGGGGTTTTGAATAAAACAACTTTTTGATTTGTCTTTTTTTAAAAAAAATCATTTTCATATTGAAAAAATAATAAAAATGAGAGGTGTTAATCTTTTTATCATTTTCGTAGTGAGTTATTTTTCTGCAAGATCTCCCTTACAGTATCATCACCGCAATCGAGTTTAACCTAAGTTCAAGATGAATTGGTGTGGTTCCTGACACCAGAAAGAAATTATTATTTTTATTGAGATAAACTATTTACATTATACTTTTTAAATCAAAACCTTTTTTCGAGTGTAAATACGAGATATTTTATGCATCAAATATTTTTTATTTACTTTTTCTTTTCTAGGTTTTTGGCTTTTTGTTCTTCTCCACTTGTCAATAAGCTTCCTAGGCTTCAAGTAAAGTAAAGACTAGTCTAAAATTCTATTATTATTATTTTTGTGGCTGTCTTTTTCATCATGTGCCTAACTGAAAAAAATATAAACAATGAATAAAGTACAATTCAGTTAGTGGCTCATCTATTGCTCAATTATGGCATAATATTGTCTCTATTATTTAAAGAAATGACACTTTTTGAACAACTTTAAATAGCTTTGTCATAAAGGGAAGCAATTCATGGAAATTTTAATTATTTTAAGTCATCAAATGTTTAAAAAAGTATTGAAAATAATTGAAGTATTAATAATAAGTATAGCATAAGTATAAAATGATAGCAAGTTGTCTATTGCTTTAAATTTTCAAATTAAATAAATAAAAATATACATTTATTTTAAGTATAGTGAACAAATAAAATAAGTGGATGAAGTTTCATTTTTGGATTGATTTAATAAATTCTCATTAAGGTAAGTAATTAATGACACATATTACCACTCATCTTAGACTATGTTTATTTAAGCTTTCAAAATTTGCTTATTTGAAAAAAAAATTATTAATATTATTGTCACGTCCTGAAAAGTTACCCTTGGCGTGACCGGCGTTTAGAAATCATTGTTGGTTCTTAAGCGAATCACTTGTTCTAATCATATCGTCAATCATATAGAGGAAGATTCAGTTTAGATATTTGGATCATAATCTAGTGGGCTAACGAATGATCAGATAGAATAAAGGTTTTTAAGACCAACAATTAATCCAGATCCAACATCATGAGACCGGTATTGAAAAAAATAGTCAAAAGTTAAAGACATCAAATCAATGCATTACTATCTACTCTATGAAACCTCTATCAATATTGTCTACGTGGTGCCAATAACATGTTCATGACTACCTCAAATTAAAATGAAAAGGACTAAAATTCAGAGCTAGAATGAAAAATGTGGTATCCTCCGAAGCAAGGACGCCAAGGCTGTAGCAAGTCTAATCCTCAACAAAACATCTGTTAATAATCTCTAACACTTGTCTCTGCATCATGGAAAGATGCAAGTCCAAATGGACATCAGTACGTGGAATGTACTAGTATGTAAAATAGTCGAATAAAACATGCATCAAGGTAGAGTAAAATTAGCCCAAATAATCTCAAATCAAGAGGGAGCTCAATCAGAATGCCATAAGTCTAAAGTAAAGATATGATTTAGACAGAAACCAATCATAGAATATTCAATCTAATCATTAGACTACTATCATGTGTTATTTGGAGTTTCTCTAACCGACAACCATCACCTATAAGCTGGTGATGATACAACAAAGCGATATCGTCGCTGCTATATTTGTCCAATACCTTGTCAGGGTAAGGGATGAGTCATAAATCATTGGATCCACAATCAATCAAATTAAACTCTTTTTAAGGACTTCAGAGGTATGACCCTTTTCTCATCCTATTCTAGCGACATATTTTATTGAAATTGAGATGACTATACTCTTATCCAAATCGGTGTTCGATACTCCTCCAAGACTCACATGCTCATAAGACTCCATCAAATCAATTCATTCTATCCAATCAACAGGGCTAATGTGGACTCTTATCAGTTTATCAGTTCTATTACAATCAAACCATTCAACTCAAGCAATCCCAATCACATGTTCAAGAGTAGATTAGACATAAATTTGTGATAACGTTCAGTTAGGTTCAATTATTTGATTCCGGTTATGAAAATACAAAAGGGCTTTCAAGTTTCATTAAGGCTACATTCATACTCGAACCTATTTCACATTTATTTGCCATTCATGCTTTCAATTTCAATCAATGCATATAGACATTTAATTACGATCAAAATATAGCTAGGATTTATGTAGTAGAGTCATTGATTACAAGTGTTTAAATAAATGCTAGGATATGCAACAATATGCTAGGATATGCAACAATATGCTAGGATTTAAAGAAAACTTTTGAAAAATTCATTAATTGAGGATTCCAATCAACCACTAATCAATCAATCAACTATTTGGGGCACTTGTAAGAACATAGTCCATGCGTTAGTTAACTTTACATACCTGCGACGAATAATGACAATCAAATTGGCAAGAATTTTGCTCTAATCATTTGAACTTGACTTTTCTTCTCTTATTAACCCTCGTCATTTGATTAAATTGCGTAGAAGAACTTAGGAATGTGTTTAGAAATTTTTTCTAAGGTAGCAAATAGCCTATAATAGACGTGGGTTAAGTATAGGAGGAGTGAAAAAAGCTTAGGATGTCCCTCATTAAAATTGCAAAATTTGAACTAGAATAAACCCAGTTTGCATCGTGCTAGGAGTTCATTTTAGTTTATTTTTTTTAGAAAACTTCCGATAACCCTTTGGGACTGTCAAAAATTGAAAAAATAATTTTTTGACCCATTTTGGGGTCTCATCGGGAGTTGTCGCCCACTTTTCCGTTTCTACAATTTCACTCTGAAAAAATTATTTTTGATTCGATACCTAAAATTCGATCGGGACTACTATCTCACTCGAATTTTTTCGTTGATCATGATTTCAAATGCTGATTTGTCAAAAAAGTTTGGGATGATGCATTATGCAAGTAATCTCTCATCTAGAATATGTTGATAATTTTTCATGGTGTAACAATTATTTTTGGACAAAGGCACTTACATTTGGTTAATTAATTTTAAAAACATTTTACTGATATTATAACAATAATTTGAATTTGACCAAAGTGCTAAAGATACTTCAGAAAGGAAAAATATTTATTTAATTAGTGCATGTTGCTATACTTTAAAAAAAAACAAAATGGATATGATATATAATGGTATATATTAGTGTCTCATTGATTGTCTTATCTTATAACTATACACCAAATTATCCTCTTAACAAAAACTTTGTTGTTTAATTTGCAAATATCTTTAGAAAAAAAAAGGTACTGTTTTAATTGCTAAGCTAATGCTTCTTGGAATGTGATGTCATGTCCCACGACAATCTCTCAAATTGGAAGGTGTTTGGATCAATCTTTTAAAAATGATATAATTTCAAATATACATAAAATTAAATAATATATTTTTATTTGGAACACTTTGAAAGTATAAATATCGATAAAACAAAAAATATCAGATGTAGTGCGTGCAAATGTGTAGAAACAAAATTTTATACGAGTCCTTGTACGATTTGTGAAAGAAACCACGATTCACAAAGAAATTCGTATAGTTTTAATTCAAAATTTGAAAAACAGGGCAAAGTTCCACAGAAGGGTTCATGGCCTATTGAAGCTTATACGGACCGTGAATTCGACCCCTGAAGACCTATAAATCTTATCTTTTATGAGCAGTTGTATGGTTCGAAAAAGATCTCCGTAAATGTGACTTTTGATACTTATAAATCGGGATTATTTAGGTTTTTTTAAACTCTTTTAACTCCTATATTAGGTCATTTTGGACTATAGGACCTATAACAATTCAAACCCTTCAAAATTTCTCCCATTTCCTCTCATTTGCTCAAAACCTCAAAGATCTCTTAAGGATTCCTCTTCCAAGATCATCTTCTTCGTCAAGCTAGGACTACAAGAACTCGACTCTCCTTTTCAAGTTTCAACACTAGGATTCTCTGATATATATGAAACTTCGTCCATGAATTTTTTTCCATACATGGAGTTCGAAAGAAAACTTTAATTTCTCTTTTATGATCTCCCTAAACACTAAATTTTTGATGATCTTACATTGATTTACGCTTTATTCATTCTCAATGGTCTTATTATGCATGATTTGATTTTAATAACATGTTTTGATGAATATCACATGAACTCATGCATTATGCTTATTTTATGATTTTGAACTATGAGAAATTATGCATGCATCATGAAATTGTGAAAAAGTATCAATAAAATTTTTTATGAAGGCAAATGTTGATTCAAAATAAAGAATACTTATCATGAATACTTTTCGAGGTTTGTGTCTATGAATAAATTTATCATGATTTTTGATATTTATACAAGTATCTCTATGAACATGTTATGATATCATGACTCATTAAAGGAACTATTCTTGTGATTTTCAAGTATTTATAGTGAATTTGATCTTATAATCTTACTACCATTTTCAAAAGTTACGATATATTTATGATAATTCTTGTTGAGAATATTATTTAGTATCGAGTTGGACTAGTGACAGTTATTCAGGTCTCAAAATTATGTGTCTCCATAGAACTTAGTTTTAATTGACTTTAGCTAGTGCATCCATACATAGCTCATGTTTATGGTCCTTACTTGACAAATAAAACAACTTGTTTTCAGCGTGAGGAAATCATTTGCCTACATATTATTGTTCACATGATTTATGTTGGATAATGGTGTCTCTCACTACGTTATATTTTGATTATATCTTTTTTCACAAGTTTTGTGTTAACCATGTATTATGTTTATGAAATATTTTAAAGAATTATATCATGTTTTAGATTGGCCATTGCATTATCGTATTTGTGTCATGCATTGCATATTTTTCAAACTCATTACATTTTATAGTATTAACCACATACTTTTTTGCCTATATTATTTTATAATATAGATCATGATACTCCCACTCACATCCGTAATCAGAACTTAAATTCTCATCAACATAGCATTACTTGGTGAGTCCTCATACTTCGAGGGCGCAATCTTGATATAAGTTCTGTTTTTCCCTTCAAACTTTATTTCAGATTTATATTGGTGAGCCAGAGTTTGTCTGATGCTCCATCTATGTAATAGAGACTATGTCAGACTTAGCATATGTTCTATTTTATCAATGTTATTACTCTCAGATTTTTCTTTGATTGAGTTGCTATGATGAGAGTATTTTAAGACTTATGTTCCACATTTTATTCTTTTGCATGATTTTCGTGTTATCTTACGTCATGCTTATGCTAAAAGACTTGTTTAGGATCTTCTAGGATCCTATTCACCTGATCACGTATAAGGTCTAACTTGGATCATGATTCTATTGATATAACAAATACCCAAAAGTTAAAAAACAAGCCAAAAGATTTATGAAATTTAAGCACAGTTGATGCATGGCTAAATGGCAAAGAAATTGTGGTTATACATCATAAAAACTATATATTAACTATATATTATGATACACTTAAAAAGTTGAATATAACTTATCTATAATGAGTTATACATTGAGTATATATTATGATACACTCAAAAAGTTGAATATAGTTTACTTATATATAAGCTATACACTAACTATATATTATGATACACTCAAAAAACGGAATATAATTTAACTATACATATAATATACACGGGCTATTCATCGAAGAATATTTGTTGGGCTAGTTAAAATAGATGGAAAATGATGCAAAATAATCTGAAAGGAGGAGGAGGAGGAAAGAAGAAGAAATCGTCATTAATGACTAAATATAACGAATAAGAAGAAGAGGTATAGTTGAATGGTTAGCTTGGATTATTTTGATAATATTGACCCAATTTTCTTGTAAATAAGATGATTGAATGGTCAATTTCCATAATTATTCCTTTAAAATAGCTTATAAGTTAAAAATCAGAAATCATAAGTTTATTATATCTCAATTGTTAGTTTATTTTTGTACTTTTTTTTGTTGACTAATAAGTATTTCTAAGCACTTTATATCTTTTTCAAACATTATAATAAAAAATAGTTGAAAAATAAAAAAAATATTTAAAATAAGTCAGTTCAAACATACTCTTAAGAAAGTTTTCTTCATTATTTGTTGAAATCATGTGTGTATCTCTTAATAAAAGGAAAAGATAAATGTTATTTTTATTTATTGAGTAGTTTTTCTTTTTGCAAATTCACACTGAACTAATTGAAAACAAATTATATTAATTAAATATTTTGGTTGGGTTAATATTTTTGCAATACAAGTTTTTGTCAATTTTGATGCTAACTTATTGAAACTCATCAAATTGAATCTCTATGCAATTGTATCTCTAAATAAATTTGTAACTATAAATATATGAGTGCTTATATATTTAAGAGTATTTTAGGAAACAGTCTCTTCTGCACACAATCTACCCTCTCCAGACCCTACTTATGAGATATCACTGGATATATTGTTATTGTTGTTGTTATATATTTAAGAGTGATATGAAAAATCCCCAATTTCATATCTCTCTAGATGATGAAATTCTATCATTATGCTTATTAATTTTTTGATAAAGTCACATCATATTTATTTTAATATGCTACTTTCCATGAAGAAAAATCAAATAGATCCAACTACATAATTTTCAAGGGGACAAAATTTCTATTCCAAAAATCATTTTTTAATAATTTATTTTTGATCTCCATTTCAATCGACTTATTGAAAAAATCTATTTTTCCACCTTACTTTATAAAGAAATTCCATGATTGCTAACAACATTTTTTTTTTGGTTAATTTTTCTTTCACAAATTTAACAAATTATTTGTGTTCAAGCATTATTGAATTTTGAAGTTTGAAAATTGAACTCCAGCAAATAAGCTCTGTTCAAATAAGAATTATTCCAAAAGATCGATTACATATTAAGGAATTTAAATATGAATTTTTTTATGATTTGATTTAATTATTAAGGTATTTTCGCATGAATTTGATGCTTAAATTCAAGAGGAAAGACTATTTCTATTTTTGTATGATAGTGTATAAACAATTCATACTATAGTTTTGTATGATGTTATATATATTGGATATATAATCTTGTATATCAAAATTTTAAAATATTTGATAAAACTAAAATAAGAAAGTTTTGTATATAATTATATATCGAAGGTATATATTGAATTTTAAGCTAAAGATTTGTTAGGTAAATTTTGAATATTTTTAGTTTTTTTCCCATAAAAGTCAGAAGAAAAGTCTACTTTTATGATTTTTTCCCATTTAAAAATCTATAACGACGTTATTTTAGCAAGTGTTATGATATTTTTTTTTTAATTTTGTTTTATCTTATTTAAAGTTAAATAAGATTACTTTTAAATCGATTGACTAATTTTTGGATTAGCTAGGATTTAAATTAGCTTGACTTCAGGAAAAAATATTCTCTAATATCTAATTTATTTGAATATTTTATAACATATCGATTTGTTATTTAGTTTATTTTAAATATCAATATATGTTTTACTTAAAACTCATCTAAATTGACATTTTTAATTTGTAAATGAACACAATTTATATATATAGATTTTTCCAAAGCATCTTTCCAAAAAAGGAAAAAATAGGGTAAAATTTTACCTATAGTCACATAATTATCATTTTTCCATAAAAGTTATTAGCTAAGTAATATCATTTTTATTATCATTTTTCCATAAAAGTTATTAGCTAAGGAATATCATTTTTAACAC
>JAOTQR010000001.1:3915468-3943316 GCA_025774065.1 Solanum ossicruentum | reverse complement strand
CTTGACGTCTTGAACAATTGTTGTAATTGCAAATCCTACATAAAATAATAACACACTTTATTTGTATGTTACATAAACTATATAAATTTCCAATCTCAAAAATTGTACTATATAATTCTCTCTTTCTTTTTTTTTTTTTACCTGTTTTGTTAGTACGATGGACAGTCCCTGCCAGTTTATTGTCTGAAACATTCCTGTTCATTAAATTAAAAATATTTTTCAATTTTTTTAACTAACCAAATATAAAAATATGAAAAATATTATTAAAGACACATGTATTAAATATTAATCGTGCAACTTACATTAGCTCCAAACTGCCCCACAGGACAAGATTCAAGACAGAAATTGGAATTTTCCCTGATAATTTGTTACTATCCAATCTCCTGTAAAAGAACATTAAAAAAACCTCAATATTATACAAAATAATACAGGAAAAATTCATTAATAGCATCCTTTATGATTGAAAATAGTTAGAATTGTCTTGAAATTTTAAATTATACAAGTGAAATTCGAAATAGTTGAATTATCTTGAAATTTCAAATTATACAAGTGAAACTCGAGAATAAGGTGCTGAAATTTTACTTGTAATATTTGATACTTCAAGATTGATTAAATTTTCAATATTTGTCTAGAAAGTAGTGATAAGTTCTACGTATATTTCACCCTTCTCAGACCTCATTTGTGCGATCACACTGAGTATATTACTGTTGTTGTAGTCTAGAAAGTGGTTTGTAAGTATTATTCCTATCAGTTATAGAAGAAAAAATTACGTGAATAAACAAAAATATACTAGTTAATTAGCTAAAATAGTTATAGTTTGAATTAACTACGGTTTGCGGCAAACATCTAGCTGTAATTACAGTTTGAGTTTTATATAATTCGTGCGATTTATACAAATATTGTGCGTGATTATAAAAAACTGTGCACGAATCAAATTGTACAGTGAAATATATAAACATTTGGAATTATACTAACGATCTACACGAATTGTATCGCGAAATATACAAACATTATATAGAAATTGCAAATTATATAGCGAATTATACAAACGTTTTCATAACTATAGTTATGAAATGTAATTACCTAAACTATAGTTATGGAGCATAATTAAAGTAATTTTGAGTGATTATATGTGAAAATTCTTCATTATAGAATCATTTGTATATTTAAGGGCCTTAAGGATAGTGCTATACTGACAGTACTCCTTCGCTCTTAGTTAAAGATCTCAAATCTAAATCTCCTATTAAAATTTTTAACATAAATTTAAATTCAATCGAATATCAAAACATAAAATAAAAAAATGACTTACATCCATCGCAGAGATTTTAAATTTCCAAGAGATGATGGGATAGGGCCACTAAGCTTGTTATGATCTAACCCCAAGCTCACTAGGTTTGTTAGGTTCCCTAACTCACTTGGGATTGCTCCACTAATTGAATTATCTTGAAGTTGCCTGTCCAAAATTAATTAAACAAAAAAAATATTTAATTACACCTTAACTTACATTATTACATATATATATTAATTAAAAAGGAAATAAGACTAATTTATTAATTGATAATATATATATATATATATATTAATTAAAAAGGGAAATAAGATTAATTCATTAATTGATAATCTTACAAGTATTGAAGATTGCTTAGCATCCCCAATTGAGGTACCAAAGTCCCAGAGAGGTTAGCAGCTCCTAGGTCCCTTCATTAGTATGTCAGAATTAAAGTCAATATATTAACAAATAAATTTTGTTTGTAGAGACAAGTTCAAAATTTAAAATATATCGATAATCTTTAAATTTGTCAACAAATTTTATTTAAATATTCAAATTATATTTTCTTTTAGTTTAGTTTCTAAACACATTGATAAAAGTACTTCTATTAAACACTTTCAGCTCAGAGTCTGGAAAAAGTTTTCTGTTTGTTAACTAGATAAAATATGTCATATACTGTAATTATACATATTGGCCTCTATCATAACATGCTTGAGGTCTTATGATTTATTGAAGCTAATGCATGTAATGAAAAGAATCAACAAATTTTAAGTGATTAATTTTTTCTACGTAATGAATATTTTAGACGAGCAAAACATTTTTCAAACTTTAAACCAAAAGTATCACATAGATACACATTATCATGTATTCAGGATTTCAATCAAAACAAATCTTAAATCAATCGTCTAAATGAAATGTACTAACGAAAATAAAGAGATTATCGATATATTTCACTTTTTAGATATATTTCAAAAAATTAAATGGTGACATACACTCTTACAACACTATTTTGGTAGTTGCATGTGACATGAAACCATGTGCAAGGGTTGACTAAAGTTGGGTCCCAACTTTGAAGGACATTGTTTGGGTCTGCCAAATTTACTTTGAATGCATTAAGAGCATCCCCTGTTAATCACAAACACAGAGAACAATATGAGAAAACAAAGAAATATCTAACTCACCAACAATGAATTCATTGAATTATTGATCTGTTTATTTTTACTTGTCATATTTTTTGAAGATAACTCGATTAAATTTCAAAACTAAGTTGAAATAGTTACATTTAATATTTAAAATATAAAATTTAGATAGTTGAAAACTATACTAGAAATGCTATTAGTTACAATCCTTCTTATATTAATATGATAAAAAAATACATCTTGAAATATTGATCAAAGTTAATTCATATAATTTAACCTCAATAAATGAAATAATAACAAGTAAAAGTGAATAAAAACAGTATCTAATTTTTATTTGTTTGATTTTACTTGTTATAGTTTAATTAAGCATAAAACTTAGGAATATGAGAAGATTTTACAATCATTTAATCTTAAGTTAGAAGGTGTACTATATAACATATTAAGGGCATGTCTACTGACAAGTAGTTGTTGATTATTTGACTTGACACAAAAATCATGGAGAAATAAATAACAGATGTAATTTTACCAAATCATCTTTATTAAATATAAGTCATGTAAACATTCAAAAATAATTAATATTTAATAATAAGGATAAAATAGACGCAAAATAATAAATTATTCATTAATTTTATAATATGGAGAAGTATTATTGGATATTCTAAAATAATCTAATTGAAGGAATATATTTTTTGTTACTTGAAAAATAAGTGATTATCTAACTTATTTCTAGTAAAAAATTAAAAAGTTATCTCAAAAATATTTTATATTTATATGTTATTTAAGAAAATACTATACGAGTGTCTTGGGAAGTGGAAGGTCCTTCTTCTTCGGACACATTTGACATGGTGCTAGAACCTTGTTCAGAGACAAAAATCTCAATTTCAATTGAAAGAATAAGTTGAATGAAAAGTTTTTGATTCAGCTATTAAGGTGGGTTGGGGGTGGGTGTTAGTGGCATTGTGGTAAGGAAAAATCAATGAACTCTGAATATCAATTATGAAATTTACTTTTTCTACTTCATTATTTTTCTTATTCTTAAAAAAAAATTATTTTTCTAAATATTTTTGATCAACATATCAAAAATACTAATGCGATCATTCTTTTGAAGCAGGCTAAAAAACATCTAAATATTATCTTTTGAAAGAGGAATTGATACTTAACCTTCAGAGTTGCATTCAACAGCTATAATGGCAAGTGCACCAACCAGGAACACAAAGGCAATGAACCTCATTTTCTTGTATTAGATATTATCTAGGTTTTCTCTACAATATTTTTGTGTATTTATACCAAAAAAACTATGTGGATTTGCACATAGAGCTCATCTAAACAAATAATAAAGTATTATTGAAAGCAATTGAATAATTTAGGTGTTTGACCTGATCTAATAAAGAGACAATGTTAGAGGATCTATTCATGGCATTCTTTCTCATGTGTTATTTTATGTTGTCATTCCGTGTTTCATGTCTGCATTAGAGGTTGACTATTCTAACCTTTGATTAAGGGAAGAACAGTCTCATTTACTGTACCACATCCTTTAATAGTCTTCCTCATGTGTTACAGCTCATAGTTTTAAGCCCCTATTCTTTAAAAAATTATCATCTTTAAATCATCAAAAAAAAAAGAAATCATTTGGAAACAACCACACAATCATGACTCATAATCGAAAAGCATAATAACAATGTCTCCTATTTGGCAAAAAAAGGCGTAATTAGAATTTCTAATTTATGAATTTTGAATTTCTTTGTTTTTCTTATCGAGTTGTTAAATTCATAATTATTGTTATGGCTTCGTAACTAATGATAATTTTTTAATAATGAATATTCCGAGGGATATGCTTTAGTTTTATCTTTGGTTTGGAAATTGGACTAAAGAGAGTCAAGATAAGTGCATTTTACAAGTTAACTTTACTAGTGTTCGTATTAAAATTAATAATTAGTTTTGGAATAATTACCTAATTACATATCTTTATTTATCATATTTTCTATTTTTTCATATATTTTCAAAAATTCATTCTTTTTATTCGGATACATTAATTTAATAATCTGGACACATAATCCAGTAATCTAAATACATTAATTCAATTCTGATTCTTAAATTATCTCTATATTTAATGTATCATGCTTTAAATATTACCTGTTGATACTTGAAAAGTCTAATTTTTATATCCTGAAATGAATTAATGATCCGAATTAGTGAATTAATGTATTCGAATTGCCATGTCTTTTAAAGAATTTTTGTAAATTAAAAAAATATTTAAAAAAATAATTAGCTCTTTACACTATGTAATTATGTAAACTCTACATTTTATTTTATTTGCACAAAATAATTTTTGGATGACCTATATTAGGAGTGGACATGAAATTTTAACTTTTTGAATGATTGGTTTGAACTTCTAGATTATAGTTTGAATCTCGTATCTTATTTATAAAATAAATAAATTCTGAATTTAGTATTATGAAGTTTCATATATTTAAATTTTTTTTTAAAAACTTATATTCAATCCTAACACGAGGAAACACTCTCTCTACTTCTATGAGGTAACGAGAAGGTCTGTGTATATTACATCCTCCTCAGACTCCACTTGTGAGATTATATTGGACATGTTGTTGTTGTGGATATTAAACCCTAACACTATGAGTCCAATTTTCAAATAAGGTGGCTCTTTTGGCATTAAAATTTCTACATTGAAAATGAGATGTAAAGCCAATTCTAATGTTATTATAGGTGAACGACTTTTAGAAGATTTTGAATTGACTCAGTAAACCTAATTTTAGACTAGGTATTTTAATGCACATGCCGTGTTTTACTAGAATTGATCAAATTAATTAAGATTAAAATTTTAATCACTTTATTGTATCAATGAGAATTCAATCAGTGGCGGATTCAAAATTTTCTTTAAAGGGGTTCAATTCAGGATTTTCTTTAAAGAGGTTCATAATTTTAAGAAGTAGACGCATGAACTAATCGAAAGAGGTTTAGTATCTAGTATATATACATAAAAAATTATTTTTACCATATAAAAATTATATAATTTTTCATCGAAGGAGGTCCGGATGAACCCCTAATTCTTATGTAGCTTCGCCACTGACTTCAACGAACAACTCGACTTAGTTTTGTGCTGTTTAAACTTTTCATTTGATTGTTGGTTAGAGTCATGCTGGAATTAACGGTGTTGGTATCCGCTCTAGTGGAAAAAAAGTAGAGTTAAATTAACTGAAAAACAGTAAGATGAGGAGTAACAAAAGGGCAATTCCACTGGCCTAAATCATCATGAAAAGGATATATATTATTGTTTCTTCTTGCTTACCCCCATAACTTGATTTAAGCACACAAAATGGCAATCAACAATAGAAAATAAAATCTATTGTATAACATGACAAACCACAAACTGCATTTTATTTCATCCATTCTCTTGAGCAAACAAGAAATATACATACATATACACAAAAATCCAAGATCATGCCCTTATGCAGGTAAGGCAAAACTTTTTTCTTCCCAGTTTGGAGGGTCCATAACTAAACAAAAATCGGATTTCTCAAAATCGGCAACCTACACAGAAGGAAGAAAGCTCGCTTAATGAAACAAGCAAATTTTAAATTGACATGAGATCCATGAAATGAGCGCAGAACATAGTTGGATCAGTAAAAGCCCGTTACCTTCTGATTGCAGCTTGGACAATAATGATACTTGTGCCACAGGCAATCCATTGATGGACAGAGAAAGCATACTCCAAGCATAAATGGCATCATGCAACCAACAAAAGCTGCAGGACTTGGTTTTGATCTGAATAGAACACGCATTGGAGGAAATTAGAATTTCGCAAGAAATAGATTATCAACTAACAAGTAACTGACACGTACTCAAAATAAGGCCGTAAGTTAGAAAGCCCATCAATTCAAAGCTGACGGAAGTTAAAGAGGGAAGTAGACATAAACTTGGATAGACCACTACAGGAGAAGTCACGGCTTATGCCCACGAAGACAAATTTTATCAGTTACTGAGAAGACAAATTAAGAACATAATATGGATCTACAAGGCATATATTGCAAATGCTGATTTTAGTTGCTTCAAACATTCACAAAATAGAGAAGTTGGGAATGACATATACAAGTCCAGTTGCTGCTGAATTGCTAACAAAATTAACACAAGATATATTAATATCCGTTGTGTCATTCAGGCTTCAGAGAAAAATCAAACAAGATATATTCCTTGGGTAATGCAGCCAACAAAAGCTGCGGGACTGGGTTTTGATTTGAGAGCAACAAGTATTGGAGGAACTCAGAACTTCACCAGAGGCAAGTATATTAAACATTGGATAGACCTCTACTGGAGAAGTCGGAAGCAAAGTTGTTTGTAGTAGAAGATAATTTTTTTATCAGTAGCCACAAAGACAAATTAAGAACATAATATGGTTTTAGAAGACATTGCAAATGCTGACTTCAGGAAATTGCTTCATACATTCACAAAATAGAGTAGTGGGGAATTGCATATACAAGTTCACTTGTTGCTCGAGTGCAAAAAATCATCAGATAATAATCCAGATATTGCAACAGATAAAGAAGTAAAGGAGGTTTGTTATGTTTTTCAATCTATTCTACTACCTAATATAGTATCCTTGTGACTGAAGATGACCAATCGGTCAAAAGACAGACCACAAAAGCTATTCTTGCATTGTTCCGAAATTTCGTCAAGCTTATCCGCTCATTTGTTCCAAACTAGAGTTTCTAGTTTCAAGATTGCGCTATTAGCCTATTAGTATGTGTTCCTATTAGTGAAGCAATTCAATGAAGCAACAACCGCTACCACAGAGAAGCATCCATAAACTAGAGAGTAGAATGTATTGACCTATTTGAAAGACCATTTTATGTAGTTGAAATAACCAAATTAACATCAGATTTCTAAGTATCCTTTGTGCCATTCAGATTTTGACCAAAAACCAGAAAAGAAATACTCCTTGGGGAAATGACGACACTACCCTCCTCAATGAGAGGTATGATTAATTTACTAGGCCCACTGAAATACACAAAATAGCCCCTAAAGAAGAAATAAACATCTGGTTAGCGTCTAAAGTTCTTACTCCCGTCATGGACACTTCACTCAGAACTTAGTCATCCACTAGGTCAGCTACATCTTGTGGACTTTGTTGAGGATCTATACATACAGGATAGGAGATAAAATTAATAATATTTAAATGCAATCTCCCTTTTATCCCTTTCAGTGTCATTCCCTTTCAAGTTTAACCAACACCAACAAGGAAATTAATTGACAAAATATTTTTGAAAAGTAGTTGTTAATAGCCAAGCTGGTTGAAGCAGTATTTGATTTTGACATAATTGTATGCAAGATTGTGCAAGTTATTAATTGCAAACCACTGCACTACCAGGAATGAATATAGAAATTGGGAAGACGTTTAGGGAGCCATGTTTTTTGTGAAAGGATCATCATATTTATGTTCTCAACTTTGAGTAAGGAGAAAAGATGAGCCTAGCTATAAAATGGAAGAAGATAGAGGGGAAACAATGTAATATTGAACGCCTCTGAACTCAACATATCCATTACTGCTGCCAGTGCTATGTGAGTCAATTCAGCTAAATCAATCCATGAACTTTAGCATAATATACATACATATGCAAAGCATATAAATTTTACACACAGATGTATGTATGTAAGTGTATATACTATCTATCTCTACTCCTAATACATTAAACTTGGTCAGTTACAAAGTGCATGAAAAATTTCATGCTAAGAATAGTCTGTCTCTTGTAATTTGTAAGTTTGGGGTTCTATCTATCCGATGTGATGGACTTTGTCCATGCAATTTTCCTACATGGGCCTGTCACTATAATGTACAGCCACTGAAATTGGAAAAAGGAGAGCAGTTCCTTTTCCCCTAACAGGTACTTCCGTACTCTTAGCATTGTTACTTTGGTAGACAAGCTTTTTTAGAAAGGTAAGTCAGTATGCCAGACCATTAGCAGACAGGAACAGCAATGTCCCTGTCTAAGGTGCAAATGCAGTGAAAATCACAAGTCTCCGTAAGTATTGCTATTGCAAAAGTCTGTTTCTTTAGCATCCTTTTTTTTCCTTTCTTTTTCCTTTCAATATTGGTGGTGTTCGGGCCAGCATGGCCGCACCTAGACTATTTCACCGTGTACTTGTTACCTCCAACAAAGATACACAGCTGACTCTGTCCACCAACGTCTTTAGCATCTTTAAGTCCACAAGAAACCCTTCTTATTTTGGATATCATCATTAGCCAATGAAAGAATGTGGAGAAGAACGTTTATGTTTTGCTTCGGAGGCAAAGAAGAAAACGGCTGACTTCTTACTAATTGTGCTAGACTTGGAAGAATTTCAAAATCTCTTAATTACGTTTAAACATCATAGGTGGATGAAGTTTCCGTTTAAGTAGCCATCAAAAGAATCAGTGGTACACTTATCTCAGGAATGAACTAGACCATAAACCAAGCTCAGAAATGAATTATGATGCTCAAACTTCAGAAGCAATGAATACTATCGACTCAAATATTGCCACATCTCATATTAAAAGGCTTGATAAGCCGCGTCACAAACAATATCTGCATAAACATGGTCTAACAGTAGTCACATGAAGTTCAAAAGTTACTATAAAATAATATTAGTTACAAGGCAATGAAGATAGTCCTTTGAGGTATTACTAAAGTCTCATACCTGTTAACTCTTATAAACAAAGGTGGAATAGGGACAGTGTTCGCTGAAGGATCCATAAGGAGGGAAAAACTGCACCATTTTTGTTACAAACTATATTACAGATATTAGTTAAAGAATGAAAAGTGATAGTAACTTTCCATTGTTGCACCAAGATTTATCTACACCGAGAATAAAGTAACAGAATGTTTTTGCAAGCCCCATACAACAATATGCATAAAACTATTGCACCCTGCATTAGTCAACGGTAGCAGGTGCGCAAAAGGGATATGCTCTTCCGACTTCATGATTCTTTCTTATCCAACTAAACTGTGATGCAGTTAGCGGACCAGAGAGATAGAAGCCTGTTTGACTATTATCGTTTCCTTCTTTTTTCTAGTTTGGGAGGTTTAACTTTTTGCCAACCCAACTTATTTGGGACTGAAAACGAAGTTTTTGTTGGAGGTTTAACTTTGTGTTGGCACAACAATAGCTGGTAAATATCACCGAATAACAAAAAAAGAGGAACTGCTGTTACTACCACTAAAGCTCAATCCAGAATAGTTTGAATCAACTACATTTTTCCATTTTACTTTGTTCAGCTATAAGCATCGCTAATAACCATTCAACTCCATTTGGAATATTGATAAATTCGTCGATGAAGCAACAAAGTTGCACATAGGTTGCAGACAAACAAAAGAAAGTTTGCACTTTTACCATCAAATTGTAAGAATGGTCATTTTGATATCAGTTTTAAGCAATCTTAATGTGCAGATTCGGTGCTCAAGGAAGCAGGGTACAGAAACTAGGGACTCAATAATAGGATCAAGGCAAAACTAAGACTATTAAATGAAAGGTTACAAGCTCAACAAGGCTAACTAGTGATAGAGTATATCTTTTCACTAAAATACACAATATATAACAGTGAAAGCCTATTAATATTCCAAACACAGCAATACTTTGATTTCGCTTCAATAACATGAAGAGCAAATTCTAGACTGAAGGCACATGTCTCACTCAAGACAAATAAATACAATCTAAGGAAATGCATGATCATCGCGAACTACATAATAAGAAAGGCACTAGGATTAAAATACTCACCAAAGTGGCAAATTGCAATTATTCCAAAAAAGATAAAAGAGGGAAAAAGGAGAAGGAAGAGAGAGAATTACTTGACTTGGGTGAGACCGGTATTACCACAGTGAAGGCAATTGAAAGGAGCAGGTGTATCTCTGTAAATAGTTTGCTGAATCGGAATTCCTTTAGGATCTCCATAAATGGCGTTTGGTGGAACCATACCTGCCTGATAAGGATTTTCACCCACATAGTATTGCTGCTGGAATTGCTGCGGCATCGGAGCCTGGTGTACCGCCGGATTGTAAGGGATTCCGACGGCCGGTTCTTCGTACTTCGCCATCTCCGGTAATCGATTTGATTATGCGATGAGAATAAAATTTTCAGATTTATTGCATATCACGCGTTTGTAGAATTGTTGTAGCTTTATAGGGAGGATTTTAATTAATTTTGGTTTCTAGAAAAATATTGACTTTGACGTTATCTACGTGGCGTCCTATTATTGGTCGACTGGAAATTGATGGCCGCCTTCGTTTTTATTTTAACATTATTTGGTACCGGCATTCCTGTAGTGTATATCATGGATACACTTTCGTTAATGCTACATATATACGAGATATATTAATAAATAAATAAATAAATAACACGTGTAAACCGAAAAGGTAAACTTTGTTATCCCCTTATTTTCATAATTCATATTTTTAATTATTCTTATGTGTTTGATATCAAGAGTATATATACACACTCCGATGGTATTGAGAAGAAAGAGATGGTGTTTCAATGAAACTACTTGATACCAGAAAAATTTGAAATTTAATAAATAAGATTGTGACTTTAATAATTTTCTTTTAATTCTTAAAAAAAAAAGTTCAATCTTGCATGGTATTAATAGAGTATCAATATACTAATGAAATATCATAAAGGATTAAGTTTAGTGTTATATGATATCACTGTCATATACCCATATAGTATCACAGAATAGTAATGCCAACATCATCGCAATTCGAGGTGAGTTCAATTTTAATAAATAATTTCACAATTAAGTTAATTTTATGATATACAAAAAAAATTTGTCACAAATTTTTAACTATAACTATAAATCACCATTCTTTAAAGCATACTTATGTATAATAAAAATATATATCATAATATGTTTCCACTTTTATGCAATTTTTCCTTTGACATTTGCTTGGTACATTGTTAGGAGGAATACCCGTGTATTGGGCGCACCATAAATTCAATAATTAATGGGCAAAAATCATAAATTTTTATTAGATTAGGGGATAATTATCTATTTTTTGTGTGTTTGTGATATTATAATTTTTACCATATTTTTCTTGTATATCATACGTATTTAGTGCATTCAAACACATATATATTAGATGCATGCTAAGTAGATACATCTAATTATGTATATAAATTCAAATTCTTCCAATTTTTTTCAAATCATCAAAAAACTTTTTTCGTAGATACATAAAATATTAGCTCAAATATATGTACTCTTTATCAGATAAAAGAATTCTTAATTGAATACATATGTATATTTGTCACGTACATATTTTGACCATCATTTCTCCTCCTCTCCCTTTCGTCTCTCTTTTCTTTCTCGCCAAAAATCGCTATGTCTGATGAAAACTTTACCAAATGAGTGAGGAAAAGTTCTATAACTATGGAGTTGAAATTTTACTCCATGAAACTAACAAGTGGAGTAATTAAGCTACTTTTATGGAATAGTATATCTCAATATAGACGACTTTCAATTTGATACATAATTAATAAATATAGAGATAATAAGTAACTATTTAAAAATATAAATTGGACTAGTATATATGATATAAATATATGTTTCATTAGATAGTTTTTTCATAATTAATTTTGAGCTTCTTACATAATTGTCTACGCGACAAAAAAACAACAAAAATGGCCATATGTATATATAATATATCAATGCTATATAATGTATCAATATGATGTATAACTATGTATTTAGATGTATAAAAATATTTATACAATACTTATATATTGCAACAGCCCATCTTCCGAATCATAAGTTGATTTTTATTTTCAATTTCGTTCAATTTAAATCTCCTCTAAATTGTCTCCACTTTTGGATATGCTTCTCTTGATGTTTTTGTTCTTTTGGCCAATTATTTACACAAAATTTTCAAGTTTACGGCAAGTTAAAATATAAAAATTTAATTTTTTTTAAAATAAATATATATAACATTACATAATATTTAGTTTAGTTTGAAATGTCATATTAATTAATTGACATTCGTTCACATTTACTTGTCACTTATTTTCAAGATAGATTCTTATTTTTATTTGTATTTTCGATATATCAAAAAAAAAAAAGATAATTATTTTTTCATTGTTTATCCTTAGCATTAAATATTATTCTTCAAATTATTTTTCAAGATCTAATATTCCCTCCATTTGGATTTGGTGGTCAAATTTTTACTTAACACACTTATTAGGAATATAATTATTGGTATAGTGAATTTACATTTACCTCTATTAATTGATAGGATTTTAAATACATTTACGAACCATATTTTTCAAAGACATTAAGTTAAATGCTAATAAATTGAGGATATAATAGGAAAAAAAATTATCTTTCTTGATTTTTAAAAAATGACAAGCAAAAGTCATTGAACTTTATTTCACTCGACTTTGAGAATTTATCTACATAGTCATTGAACTAAATGAAATAAAAAATTTCATAATAATTTAAGAGTATAATTGGAAAGATGTTCTTTTGTGAAGTTTTAAATCAAACACAATATTAGATAGAAAACAATGAACCAAACGCTTGATAAAAAAATTATTTTGCATTATTATTCATCTTTGTATCAAATGATCCCTAAAATCCCTAAAGTCACTCAATTTTATTTAAATAATATTATACATAATCTAATTAAATAAATTTTCATAGCAAAAGAATTATTCAACTTTACCTAAGTATCATATCTAGAAAATGTCTCATTTCTTCATCCCGGAAACAATCGCGCTATCTTTTTAAATATAGGAGTCAGGCTGCGTATATCCGATCCTCCCTTATCCCATAATGGGCGGAAGCCTTTTGAGGCATTGAAGTAATGTTGTTGTTGTCGTCTCATTGCTTCATCCTAGTGACTCTCTGAGAAATTTTGACAAATTTGAGAATTTTGTATCACAAAAATAAAATAATTTAGTATTTCTCATTATACTTAGCTAAGCATGTGTATTCATTATGAGACACATTTTGTCATGAATCTAGTTTGTCTCATTAAAAGCTAAAACGTGGAATCAGTTGATTCGTTCTAATTTCCGTTCTCAAAATAGATAAAGATAGAATTTGACAAGGTAAATTTCACAAAAAATTTTTTTTTTAGTAATTTTCATTATACTTAGCCAAAGCTTGTGTATTCATTATGGGACACACTTAATTTGTCATGAATCTAACACAAGGTAAATTTCATGAATTTACTTTTCAATTATTAATTACTTCAATTTTTCACCTATTACCATAATAATATGCGGTACATAAGTCAACTTTACATTTTAAACTCAGACATTCAGTCAAATAAATGAAAATTGCAAGAATATATATTTTTACATCCAGTTTTATTTTTATAAGTCAAATTCTATTTTTATTCAAAATTAAAAACAAAAATAAAGGCTAAGGAATATGACATAAAAGTTAAGAATGTGGCATAAAGGCTAAAGAAGTTACATAAAATTTGATAAAAATATAAATATTTTTAGAAATTAACACATAAAAATAAAATTGAATCTAAAATATATATTCTTGCAATTTTCCCAAAAACGAGTGTTGAGACAGTGGACAATTTCATGAAATGAAGAGAGGGGATGATGATAGCTTCATGTGCTTGGTTAAAATATTAGCAATAAAAGAAGTTCAAATACCTCAATAGCTCTTTAAATTTATTCGTGAATTTTATTTAGACATTTAAATTATTCATGAATTTATTTTTAATTATTTATTATACAGATAAGATAACCATCTGAAATATGAAACATCAAGTTGCTTTAATATAGATTTTGATAATGATGGAGTCAGGATTTTAATTAAGAATATTTAAAATTTGAAAAAACAAGTATACGAATCATAAGAAGGGGTTTGACATCTACTATATATAAATAAAATAATAATTTTAACTATCTATAAGTAGTATAATTACCCTCTAGCCATAGAGTAGCTCCGCCACTGAATATTGATATGTATAATCAAATGATCTGACATATTATATGTGAATACGTAATTAGCATTTGAGAATATACACATATTTTAACATTTGAAGCAAAAATATCTTATATTATTAGTAACACTTTATGATATATTTAAATGTTTATTTGAGACATATCATATAATTCAAGTATTTAAATAAATTTTACTGAGTTATCGATATATTCAACCAATAAAGAATGACAAGTAATAAACTAAAGATGATAATAGTTTCATGTGCATGGTTAAAATCTTAAGGATAAAGAATGATTAAAATAATAAATTGTGGCATTGGAAAGAGGTTTAAAGAATTCATGAAGCAGAGTATGTTCCCTTCTAGCAATGTGTGGGGAGAATGAATTGGGAATCTCAACATCCAACTTTTTTTTATAATCCAATTATATTATATTATATTTAAAAAAAATTTATTATTTTTTGACTTTGGGTTTGCTAGAATAAAACAAAATATCTCTTTAAACTGTCTGCACTTCTTTCAATTGTGAAGTAGCACTTAGTTAATGCAACTTTCGACGCTCATTATGGGTCATCTGGAAACAGTTGATTTATGTTTTAAACATAAAGGTCAGACTGCATCCGACTCCCTCTTATCCTGCAATGGGCGAAAGTCTTTGACGCAATCAAGTAATGTTGTTGTTGTTATATTATATTACAAACAAAATATTACACTTTTAAGTTTTAAGTAACACATTTAATTATAAATTATGAGAAATGAACATTGTCCAAATGCTAATGTCAAAAAAGTCCAAAAGACTATAGTGCCCTTGAGTCATGTTAGGTGGGATTGATCAACTTTTTCCTCCAAAACTCGACTATTTTTTTCATTTATTACTTTCTCTATTTCTAATTTGTGTCGCCTTAGCAGGAATTACTCCATACCATAAATAGATAGTTTATAAGACTTGTTAATTTGAAAAATCAAAACATAATAAGTTGTTTGTTCTCACTTTTATTTATTAGCATAAAAAAGGAGAAATATTAATGTGGGGTAAAAGAAATAAATAGTAAAATTGATAGAATTAATAAATATTTCGTTGCTCACTTTTATTTGTCACATTTGTACTTAATATATTCATTAAGAAAATATTAGTTAATATGATTATTTTATCGCTCTAATCCTATTAATTGATGTTTAATATTATGTAATGCCTTAGAAATTTCTAAGCACAGCCAAGCCTTAAGCAACTCAAAAAAATTCAAGTATGTTGTAGGCTGAGAAGTACTGACATTTATACGGTCTGTAGATGTATATCAGGCCTCAAAAGGATATTATAGGCATGAATGACACTCGAAAATCATTCTTGATTCTCAAGCAAATTATTTTGCATGATCACTTATTCAATTAGTCAAAGAATCATGATATCACAAAAATACTTAAGTGGACTCTTACTTATCATCGTCACTAGAAAAGTAGCTTTCAAAAAATAACTCAAAATATAACTCAAATCATATCCCTATATCAATAAGAATAAGTTTTAAACTCAAATCCAAAGCTATCTAACTTAGTCTACGAAACCTCTATCAACTCATAAGAAGGTGTCGAAATAATTTCATAGCTATCTCAAAAGAACTGCTCAAAATAATTAAATAAAAAAAAATAAAAAGGGTCCCTACAAATTCAAGGAGGTCTCACCACTTCTCTGGAACGAATGGATCTTCAACAAAAAAACATTTACTGAGGATCTCTAGCATCTATATTTGCATCTTAAAAGATGTAACACCAAGTGATATCAAATAGTAAACTATACGAATACTCAATGACAAGAATAAAGCTTAACTCAACTCGCTATAATATGTAATTTTTTTAAAAAAAATACTCAATAATCATAAGTGAATTTATGCCAATCAATAAAGTAGCGTAAGTTCCTCTAACCGACGGTCATTATCTAATCACATCGTCAATTATACAGGGAAATACTTAGTTTAGATGTTTAGAGTACAGTCTAGTGGTCTAATCAATACTGATTTCACCAGACATTACAGCTAACAATCTTCATCTTTTAATTCAAAGCAAAGTAAATTGAGAAAGCAAACAGGTGAGATTTGATACATAAAATTTCACCACTTTTAAATTTTGTTCATTCATTCATACTTGGTCCAACGTTGGACAGTGAAGTTAGTGATTGGTATTTAGAAAGTGATTTGGATTTTTTGGACAAAGTAGTAAAGATGAAAGTAAGAGGACTAATACTTCAACTACCTTGTTGTCTTTTATAATCCATCTTTTTTGTGGGGTTGGGATTTTGGGGGGAAGGTGAAGAATATGTACTATGACAGTGATAATGACTAGGGGTGGGTATTTGGACCTATGAGTATAGTGAGTCTGGCAAATGTCTAAATATTACCTATTGATAAAATAAGAAATATTGGCCGGTAGGAGTAGCATGATGTCTGATCTTGTGTTATAGTAGATTAATAGGATAAGTCGTGTATTTATATCTTGTATTGTTATTTTATTGTATTTACATATTATCATTTTCTTTCTACCTTAGTCGTTTACTTATCTAGTATCTTCGGCTTTCAGGACCTCATATTTTTGAGACAAGAGTCTTTCAAAAACAATATCTCTATATCTATGAGGTAGTGATAAGTTCTGCTACGTTGTTATTGTTAGATAAATTGGTATTCCTATATAGTCTTAAATAATTCTGAACTCTTGATGTACTTTTAGAGTTGACTGTTGAGTTAACGTGAAGACTCATTTGCGCAACACAATACTAAACAAGCTTACAACACAATACTAAACAATCTTAGTAAATCATTAAAGTAATCAGGCTTTCTGTTGATTTTATTTTATTTTTTAAAATAGGTTGTTCGATGTATACAAATAGACGGGAGTTTAGGACTTTAATTTTTATAAGATTTATCTAAAACGACTATTTCAAATATTAATTGTTGAGTTGTAAACTTATAAAAAATTTTAAAATTCCTAGGGGTTGAATTAAAGGCACACTATCACATGCCCTCTTTAGAAGTAGGTATAAAAATATCGTTTGAATAAAAATTATTAAATTTCTAGACTTCTAACTTCATCTCTTTATATAATTCTGAACTCTTGCACTACTTTAAGATTTGATATTGAATTAATCTAAATGTTCATTTACGCAACATAATACTAATGAACTTAGTAATTCATAAAAGTATCAGAATTTTTATTTATTTTATTTTCTAAGGTAAGTTGTTCAACGTATTTCAAATATTAATAGTTGAGTTGTAAACTTAATACTCATATAAATTTATAATTTTTTTAAATATAAAAATATCATTTAAATAAAATTATTGAATTTCTAGACTTGTAACTTCTCCTCTTTATATACATGATTGAAAGACTTCTTGTTGGAGATTGTGTCAGTTTGTAATGGTGCTTTGCTGGCTGGTGTGGTGCGTCTTTGTTTAGTAGCAGAGGGATATTGGAATTAAAATCTCATTCGGACAAAAATTATATTATTTATATATTATAAAAAATAAATATTTTTATATATATATATATAATAAATTTTTAAAATTTTTAAATTAATTTATATATCTATTTTTTAAAATTTTAAATTTTCTTAAATAAAATTTTAATTTTGCCATTATTTTACAGTTGGTTGGGACACTTAGGCTTTTGGGTTAGCAAAAAGCAAGTTTTCCTCATGTGGGAATCTATTCTGAAACTCTTGTTTATCTCTGACATACATTCATGGCCAATATAAAACATTCAAGTCCTCCTCCTTAGTTTATGTGATCTTTTTTAGCTCGTTTAAAAGTATATATGTATATATAATTCTATTTTAATTAAAAATAATTTAATTTTATAAGTTTTTTTATCCTTAATGAAATACTTTTCACCCTTCATAAATATTTCAGAATGATTTTTTATTATAAGTTTCAAAAGTCTTACTTTTTTTTTAAAACACATTATCAAGTGAAAGAGTGTTATGAAACGGAGAGAGTACCTCGATTTGAAATAAATATAGTCTGTGTTGGTCTGATTTGGGTGATATCTTTAATAAGAATACATTTTATAGGATTCTTATAACGTGTCCAAATTTTAATTTTTTTTACGAGTCAAACACTTGGTTGAATAAAATGTGTGATAATCTGTCTGAAGTTGAAATAACCAGTGAGAACATACTTTTATAGAAAACTTACGTAGTACAATATTAATATTAAAAAATATTAATTATTTATAACAATAATAAAAAAAATTTCTAAACACTTATAAAATTTTTGGATGATATCTTTAATAAGAATATATTCTATAGAAATTTCATCAATATCGGATGGAGTCAAAGATTTAATATTTTTTGGTTTTGGGGTATGATGGAATAAAACAAAATGACTCTTTAAACTGTCTTTGTTTCTTTCAATTGTGAAGTAGCAATTAGTTAATGCAACTTTTGACGTTCATCATAGGTCATCCGGAAACACTCGGTCTATGTTTTTAAATATAGGAGTTAGACTGCGTACATTCGACCCCACCTTACTCCGCAATAGGCGAGAGCGTTTGAGGCACTGGGATAATATTGTTGTTGTTGTTTATATATTCGATAGAATTTTTATAACACGCAAGTTTTAATTATTTTTTATGAGTCAAAACACTTAATTTAATGGGTGACACCGAGACTTGATCGTAGAAGCATGCAAAGTGGACACCACATTCATACTCAAAATTAGGCTCTATTATTTGAATAAAACGTGTAATAATCTGTCTAAAGTTGAAATAACTAACGAGAACATACTTTTATCCATAGTATGTTTTATAATATTGATAGAATACTTTTATCTATATTATGTTATAATATAGGTAGAGATGCTTCCTCTCACGCTTCTGATTAGTAGCAGATACTATCAGCTATCTATTGGTGAGTCCTCATATTTCGAGAACATGCATTTTATGAATATTTTTTTAGACTTCATTTTATTCTCAGTTTTCTGACTTTAAGTTAGCTGGGACCTGTCCTAATAACTTATTTATGTACAACAACAACAACATACCCAGTGAAATTCTATAAGTAGAATTTTGGAGAGGGTAGATTGTACGCAGACCTTGCCGCTACTTCATAAAAGTAGAGAGGCTGTTTCCGAGAACCCTCATCACAAAACCTATAAGCAGAAAGAACTAGATATGACAAAAGAAAATGAAGGGGAAGGGAAGGGAAAGGAACAACAGGTGCGACTAACAAAGAATAGCATATGCCAATATGTAAATATGATAAAATTAACACATCTCCGACTGACAGTGAAAAGAAAAAGGAAAAGTGTAATAATAATATAAATAAGAAGAATAACAATAAGAAGAAGAAAAAAGAAGAATAATAAATTAGCCTGCTATTCTAATTTGCGATCTCCACGTCTTTCTATCTAGGGTCATGTCCTCAATAAGATCGAGTTCCACCATGTCTTGTCTGATCACCTCCCCCAGTACTTCTTCGGCCTACCTACTCATCTATGTATCAAACCTATATCCCTTATGTTGTCATTTCAAACTTGTCTTTTATATCATGAGATTAATTAGACTATTCTAATTTATTTGTGCTCTAAGATTTATTTCCATCTTTAGTATGCTTATCTTTTTCTTGATTTCCTTATTTTAGTATATTATAGTAGCCATTCAGTCTCATTATATTACTCCACACTGATCGTAATTGCCTGAGAATGCTGCATTGATGCTTCCAAGTCTCGATAGATGATCTGATAAGCCTCTACAGTATCATAGTTTTAGAGCTTACAGGTTTGTTAACTATTGTTTTAAATAGTTGCAGATATCTCGATCAAGTTTTACTACTCTTACAACTTACAGGCTAGTGTGTTAAGTTGTATGAGCATGTTGTTGGCCTTGTTTGATGGTTATTTTATTTATTATCTTGATGCATAGCTATTTTCAGTTTTTCTGTAGAGATTGTGGTATTTCACAGTTTCTAAATATCATTGTGGCCTTGATGGTCCAAACAGGACTTGTGTGCTAGCTACCTCTTGTTTTATATTAAATGTTATTTCCTTTACAGCCGGATAGAGTAAAAAATTTACTATTTTTTGACTTTAGGATATGATGGAATAAAACAAAATGACTCTTTAAACTGTCTGCGCTTCTTTCAATTGTAAAGTAGCAGCCAGTCAATGCAACTTTCGACGATCATCATGGGTCATCCGGAAACAGTCGATCTATGTTTTAAACATAGGGATGAGACTGCGTACATTTGACCTCCCTACGCCGCAATGGGCGGGAGCCTTTGAGGCAATGGGGTAATGTTGTTGTTGTTATTTCCTTTACAGCATGACAATTATAGGTAAAAATACAGCATTATAGGTAATTTGAATGGACGATGTTTTTTTTCATAATAACATGACAATTAGTGTTACTGAGGATATCTAGGTTATGGATAGAGAGAGTACATTTGTGAAAATTTTTCTACGGTCAGTTACATGTGATTATTGTACATCTGCGAAAATAGCATTTATTTTGATTCAAATGCTATAATAACAATTTTTCTTATTTATATTTTTACTTAATTTAGTTTTGAAGATAAAAAATCAGCAAGATCTAGGTAAAGTAGGATCATTTAAAATGATCTCAAATCAATATCGCAAAATTACTTAGTTTGATTTAACTCAATTAATCTAATTTCCTTTTAAACTAAATTGAGTCCAACCACAGGATATGAGATAGGTCAAGTCGATACATATTAGATCTGATCAATTTGATTTCTAAATTGATCCACGTAAAGCGGGCAAGATTGGGTTGGGTTCATCACAAAATTGACCTCGTACGACCTTAGTTAGACTATTGATAGCTCAAAAAATTGATTCAACATGGGGTGTTATCATTCCTGAAACAATTACTCACACCAATTTGATCTACCCTATACTAATTAGATTTTGATTTAACTTAATTAAAGCAAGAGTTGAGTTCAACCATACCATACACTCCCACAATGAAAAGGATGTTGAATAGGTTTGGTTGATCCAGATCAAATCGAATAGGATACATCACAAAATCGAAACCATAGAATATTAGCTAAACTATTGATGGCTTAATACTGATCCAATCCAATAATACTAAGTCACTTCGAGTATATGGATTGACCTTGATTGGCACCAAGCAGTTCAACAATTAACTTTTTTATAAGTATATAATGATGAAAAGAATTACATTGTAATAAAGTTTAAAAAAATTATCAATTTATCATAAACTGACCGATTCAATTCAGTAAAAATCAACCCCATATAGCCCTAACTTTACCCGAATCCGACCCCAACCCATCTGGGTTAAATATTTTCTCACCCAAACCGGCCCCTTTAAACACCCAAAGTTGAAACCAATCAATACTATAGTAGATAAAAACTAACCCTTTGTTTGGATATTGATTTTTTAACGGCTTCATAACATACAATACTGTATGGTATATAATATGATACTCTACTGAATAATACAATATTTAGATAGATTTTATGATTTTCTATTATTCAATGATAATTTTATTGTTTAGTTTGACTGTATGGTACAATATCATAACTGATAAACTTACAAAAATGCCCTTAATTACTATATTTTTTTAAAAAAAATTTACTAAAAGTAATAATTTTTAAAAATAGTAATAAATTTACATAAACTTATTACTCAAAATTGAAGTAACTTAATTTATATGAAACAAGAGGACTTTTATCATTACAAAATCATAGTCCCAAACTATACCACATCATATAGTCAAAACAAACACGGCTTTTTATTGATAATCGTATGCCACGAAAAATCACCATCCAAAAAAGAGTTGTATAGAAATTAATCTTGAGTCACATGAGGGTTTGTGATTTTAGAAAAATGGGGTTGGGGGTTATTTTTGTACAAGAGAAGGCATAAGTTGTGGGAGACCAAAAAAAACTGGTCCTATCATCAGGTGGGGGTAGTTGTACTGCACTGGCCCTTTCTTTCAAAGAAAAAAAAAAAAAAGATTCCCACTCTCTTTGGTCTCTTCTTCCCCCTTTCTCTTCTTCTGTTCTTCCTCCCTATCAAATTACTATTACTGAAGCATCATCTTCCTTCACATTCTTCTCATTATTACAAAAATCCCCAAATCAAAATAATTATTTGTTTGAGAATTTTTGTTATTATTTGATCTAATGATGACAAGTCCAAATATGGCTACTATTACAGCTTCTCTCCAGAATTGCTCTCTGAGTAACCATCAGCGGGGCGGCACCAGCGGTAACGGCGCGGGTATCGCCCCGCAAGATGGAGATGGATTTTCTGATTCGTCGGAAAATCACACCATCAACAATAATCCTTCAGATGATGCTACCTTAGAGCTCAATTCTGAGGTTTCTCTACCATACCATTGGGAACAATGTCTTGATTTGAAGGTACAATATAAATTTTTTGTTGTTGTTGTTGGTTATTACAATAATTTGTCTTTTTCTTGACATTTATTGTTCTCCTAACATTAAAGGCCCAGATCTTGGATTTTGATTTATAATTATTACTACCATTACTACACTTTAACTTGTTGTGTTATTCATGTTTGGTCAGTTTGTCATTTTGGGTCTTTTTCCACTATCCACAGACAAACAAAAGGAATGAAAATTAATTGTGGGTTTTACCCCATTTTCTTCACATGTGTTTTTTAAAAAAGAAAAAGTTCTCTTGCTTCTCAATTTTCTCATTATCTTTTGTAGTACAACTAGTTATATATAGCTAAATAAAAGAAACATGCATTTAATTTTCTCTAGGGCTTGTAAGGAAAATTTTACAAATTGGATTAGCTTATGCTATCTTTCTATCAACATTAATATCAAATAACTCTGTTTATCAAGACTCGAACAGATGAAAAAGAATGTTTACTATTTTGGGCATGGTGGAGCTAAAGGGGCCATCTGAACTCTCTTCTTTGACGAAAAATTATAGTGTGTATATAAGATCAACTTTTGTTTTTATGTATATAAAATATAAGTTGAATCTTTATGTTTATTTTTGTTGAATGAAAACTTCAAAAAAATGTCTATATGAGGTAAAAGAAAAATTCTATTTATATATAAAGCAAAAGTTGAATGTGTTTATATTTTTGCATTCTAAATTTTCTTACTGAAAATTCCGACTCCGCCACTGTTTGTGTTTGTACAGACAGGGGAAGTTTATTATATAAACTGGAAGACTGGTATGAGAGTGAACGAAGATCCAAGGACAAACATTGTTGATCAAGAAGATAATTTGTACTACTCAGAAGAAGACGAAGACGAAGACGAAGATGATAACTATTATGATAGCGAAGGATCTTCTTCAGCAGAAGAGTCATCAATTTCATCATCAAGAGTTCAAGTACCACAAATACCACAAATTAATATTTTGACTACTGAGAGTGCAAGGAGGGCAGCACCAGCATCAGCAGCAACAGCACCAGTACTAGTTTTGGGTGGTTGCAAGATGTGTATGATGTATTTCATGGTGCCTAAAGAAGTTGATGATTGTCCAAGATGTGGTGGACAACTTCTTCACTTTGATAATTGAACAAAAAAAATTAATTAAGGAATATGATGAGATACTATTTGTTTTTTTGAATTTTATTTTGATAGAAGTTTGTTTCCTTGGTAGTAGTTGGTAATGTGCTTTTTTTGTCTCAAGGAAAGACAAACCAACCATTATTTTATAAAGCAATATTAATTGTGTGATTTTCTTCTTCTTTCTTTTCTATGTGCTACTACTTTGTTTCCCTTTTGGCTCATGTTTTTTTGTGATCCACGACAAAAGTAAGAGTTGATTTCTTATACGATCGGTTGTGATTTTTATGATCTATGAAAAAAGCACGAGTTGTTCTTTTGTACCATCGCTTATAATATTTGTGATCTATGAGTTGATTCTTTGTATGATTTTTGTGATCCACCAAAAAAGCAGGAGTTGAATTTTAGTATGATTGTTTTGTGATCTATGGAAAAAGCAAGCGTTGAGTTTTTGTATGATTATCTTGTGAATTACTAGTTATTATTTCAGAAGGTTGCGTGACGATTTGAGAAATCAATAGAAAGAAAGATGGAGGGGTGATCATTTTGTAATGTGCTAGCTAGCAAGCCAGGTCAACCACGTACAGAAAAGATTGATAATGGTAAATGATTGGGACATGTTTGCATTTTTTAAGTTCAAGAAATTTTTGTTCTTTTGGAACAATATATTTTTTGGTTACACTTTTTGAAGACATAATTTAAAACTTTGTGACTTATTTTGTTAAGCATCTAATCTATTTTTTATTTTATTTTATTTAAGTGTAGTTTTCTCCTAATGGAAAATAAATAATCATACCTCAATGTTAGTGGGCTCAACTTACTTTTTACAAAGAAAAATCACATATCTAATATCAAATTATTTATTCTTAATAGATCTCATCTAAGTTATTTATCCTTAATGAATTTATTATTCAAACTTTTTACCTTTCTCACAAGTATCTCTTTTTATTTCGCGTGTTAACGTCAGCATAAATATTATGAAATATAATTTGGAGACATATATATATCATATCAGTATCATATAGAATGCGTTCAGTCCCTTATCATATTCTGATGGTATATAAATACCTAATTGATATATATGATTTTTTTAAAAAAATAAATAAGAAAGAAATAAAAGAATTATTAAACTCTAAATTAGTAAAAAATATATTCGTTATATATTCTGTCGGTATGTTTATACCATATCGGTATCATAAGGATTGAGCTTAATCATGTATAATACCCTGTTGATATATGTATACCCCTTCTGTTATATTATATAATCAGGTACTAGCGTCAACATGACGTCAGCATGCAGATTTTATTATTAGGGGGTAAGATTTTAATAGTATAGAGATACAAAATATAAAAGGATATATGAATGTAAATAATTTGTTTTAAAGAGGTACAAACTTAATTTTTATTTTTTATAATAACATGAATAATAAAAAAAGTCTAGTTCAAGAGATGAATCAATAAAAAATTATATTTTTTTTGTAATTATCCAGCTATTTTATCTTATATAGTAGTATTTTTTTTTTTAAAATAATGCTTCATTATTTTTTGTCAAAGTCAAATGGTTTTAGACATATTGAACTATAAAAATTGTTATTAATAAATGAAATGAAATTGCATAGACGTGGATAATGTTTGTTAGTGGATGCCTAAAAGTTGACTATGAAAAATATTTAATTTTTTCCCTTATATTATTATTTATTTATTAGTCAAAACAGTTTAGCCATCTCATTGGGTTTTCGATTTATTTTTTCTCCTTAATAGATTGACATGACTATGAAGAAAAAAAAGAAAAAAAAATTCCAACTTGTTTGAAATATGTGTATAGAGATACCCCTTTTTATCAAAATTCAATCATGATTTTTTTTTCCTTTTTCTTATTTGTAACATCATAGGATTCTGATAAAATTAAATTTATCTTTTTCTTCTTCTGTCTCTTGGTTCAAAATTCTTAAAATATATTTTTAGAAACATTTTACTGTTTGTGTACTTTGCATAAAATGATCACGAGAAAGCAAAAAGGTGTAATTACCTATCACACGTAAATTCACGATTTTAACTTTATGAATTCAATATTTATGATTCTTAATCTCGAATACATCATTATATTTTTAAAATTATGAGTAGTAGTAGTAATTAATAAAACAACAACAATATTATCTCATTGTCTCAAAGGCTTTCGCCCATTGCGGGGTAAGGAGGGATCGGATGTACGCAGCGATTTCTATGTTTAAAGCATAGATTGACTATTTCCGGATGACCCATAATGAGCGTCGAAAGTTGCATTGACTAACTGCTACTTTTCAATTGAAAGAACCGCAGACAGTTTAAAGGACCATTTTGCTTTATTCCATCATATCCCAAAATAAAAAAATAATAAATCGTTGACTTCATCTGACTGTGGAAATAGTGTTAGTAATTAATATTATACAGATTTTAATATATATATATATTATCTTATCTTGCAAAGAGGCTAATTCATGTGCTCCATGTTTTACCTGTAAATTCTCCCTCAGGAGACGAAGTTCAAGGAGTCGTTTAGTGTAAGGTATAAAATAAAATAAGTTTTGAATCAAATTTAAAATTATTTTATTTTATATTTGATTGGAGGTATTAGATAATCTTTGTATTATTTGTCCCACTATTTTTACATTTGTGATGGAATAATTTAACCCAGATATATGATGAAATAATTTATCATACATGAAATAACTTATCCTAGAATCAATTATTCCAAAATAACTTCTTCCCAACCAAATGACCCTCAAGGATCTAGAATAACTTAATAAAGTTACATATAATAATATTTTGATTGACAATGAAATATTTAAAAAAATTTGGTGAATTTCTTAAAATATATAGTATCAAAAGCTACTAAATTTAAGTGAACCCAAATGTTACACATAGGGCTGACAAAATGATTAAAAATCCAAGTAACCATTTGATTGATCTGATCCATTTGATTGATTTTTTTTTTTGAATAATAGATCAAATATGAATATTATTCATATTAGCCACTAAAAAAAATGAATCTTACACTTGTACCCTTATTAGGCATTTCAAACCTTTCTTATTTTATGCAAGCCTAAGCTTATAATTTTGATCTTAGCCTATCTTTTGGTGAGGATTTTTCATTGTTATATATATCTTAATTATGCTTCTTAGCTACAATTTGTCTAATTACGTTTCATAGTTTTGTTATGAGTATTTCTGTTGGTGTAATTCGCTGTCAATATGCAAATCTGTTTGTATAATTCGCTACCAATACACAAACATAGTAAGTAATTTCGTTGTTATGGGTATTTTTGTTTGTATAATTCGCTACTAATATACAAATCTGTTTTTATGATTCACTTAATTCGTTGTCAATATACAAATTTATTTATATAATTTGCTGCCAATACAAAAATTAATTTGTATAATTCGCTGCTAGATACATCTCTCTATATAATTTAAAAAATTAGTTGCTATAGATTCTGTTGAACCCAAATTGAGGAAGCAAAATTAGTATCGTAATTCGTTTCAAGGCATAATGGATAGATATACGTTTAACTTGATTTTACGGGGGTAGACAAATAGGCATCTAAATTATTCAAAAGTTGAATAAATAATTATATGCATCCTATGTGGTATCCTTATGTGGCAATTTGCAACCTACATGATATCGTACGTGTATGATGCTCCATAGGATGCGCAGAGACAGACATACATAAGTTCCAGGGGGTTCGCCGAACCCCCTCGGCAAGAAATAAAATACACCATATATATGGGGTATATTTTTTATCTTTCTGTACATGTACTAATTTTGAACCACCTAAAAATCAAAGAGGAAAGATAGCTCAGTGGCACCGACTTAGTCTTGTAGATTGTAGGTTCGATTTCTACTAAATGTGCAGATTGCCTAATTTTTTTTCTTAAAAATGCAATTCATTGAATGATTCCTTTTATGAAAAAAGATATGTTTAATAATGTTCCAATTGAT
>JAOTQR010000001.1:3863731-3879736 GCA_025774065.1 Solanum ossicruentum | reverse complement strand
TATTCAAGTGGTGTATAATTATATATATATATATATATATATATATATATAACACAAAATGTTAGAATTGTACTGTCTTCTCATTATTCGAAATTTTGTTGTGCATGTGTGCTTTGAAGAGCTAAAGCGTGCCTGCTAACTTCACATACATGACAGAGATAAAGAGTGGAACAAACTAAAAAAAATCTTAGAATAACTTCAATTGGATTTAACAAATCCTACCATGCCATATAACAAAATAGTGAAATTTCACCCAAAAGAGTAGTGTGTCTATTTGTCAAAATTTAATTGGAAAAAAAAAATAAGCAAAATATTTGAAATTTATGGTATGAATTAAAAATGCTAAAGTAACTTTTAAATTGTGTATTCCTAATCTATATGTCATGTGAAATATCATAATTAAAGAATTGAAATACTATTAATTTAAATACATGTATAGAATTCTATTGAGATTACATATTTAAACAAGGGAGGAGGAATATTAGGTTTAAATTTTAATAGAGAAAGAAATATGATACTAATTAGTTTCAATTACTTAAGTTTGAGTAGATAAATTATTAAAGATTTGTGTTAGCGAGAGATAATAATAAAACTTCATACTCTATAACATAATAAAAAATGATCTAAATTGATTTAATAAAATAGTAACATATTCGGTATAATTTTATAAAAGCAATATAGAGAAAAATATTAAAAACACCTTAAAATTTGACATATATTATTAGTTTCATTCCTGAACTATTGATAGTGTTAAAAACACCCTCCTACTTGACTAATCGAACTTAAATACACCCTTAATCTTGTATCAAAAGTAAAATATATCCCTAAATTCTTGTTATATGTTAGGGGGTATTTTTAACGCTTGTGATAGTTTGAGCCATATTTTAATTTAGTTAGTCAGATATAATAATATTTTTAAGATTATTTAATAATTCAAAAATGAAACTGATAACTTGCGCTAAAGTGAAATATTTTAATTTATCTCTGAGGATAGAAAAATTATATATCTAATAGATTAGTGGGAAGATTTTCATAGTTTTTTTTTTCTGGACTTACTGCCCCACATATATTTTTATATGATTCAAAAAATGTAAATGGGAGCGTCCACACATTGTTTGTAGCAGAGAGAAAAGTATATTCTATTCTATCTTTTTCATGGACGTGAGAATTCAATGCAATGCAATGCAGTATGCAGACACAAAAAGTGGAGAGGAAGTTATGGAAAGTTGCTTTCCTTTTTCTTTACCTTTGGAATCATTAAATCATTCTTCATATTCTTATAGCAAGTATATTTATATATAAACCCCACTGTCCACTATCCACTATCCATTGTCTGCTGTTAATAATGGAGTTAACATTTTCGTCAAAAGTGTTTATACTTTTAGAACAGGTTCATGCATGAGTAAGTGATTTTTGAATCAAAGAGAGTTCAATGATTGATATATATATCAAAACATCTATATTTAATTTATATATTCGAAAAAAAATTTCGATGAAGGATGTTCATCTGACTACCATTGAGTGGATATAGCTCTGCCTGTGTCAACTATGTCCATCGCGACATAGTCAGCGATTCATCTAAATTCTTTAATAAAAAATTACACTATCTATATAGTTAAAATTATATATATATTTTTTTTCATATTTTGAACTTTCTTGATAAAAATTCTGAGTTCGTCACTGTATATGCACATACATGATAAAACTATTCACTATCCACTATCTATCGTCTATTATACCCATTACAAAAGAGCCAAGCGATTCATCTGAATTCTTTCATAAAGATTTATTTTACTTATATATATATTTAAAATTATTTTTATGTATATATAGTAAATTACATGACAAAACTATCCTACAAAAGCTAGTAGTAAAAGGCTACTCCCCTCTTTTAATTTATGGTTCTCCAGGCTCCTTCTTTCTTCAACTTCTATATAAGAAAATTCTTATTCGAGTATGTCCAATAACAAAACAAGGAGGACAATTTCCTAGCTTTTAACCAGAGAGTAGTCTCTTTCACAAGATCATGAAAAGAAACTACAGCCAAGCATGTCTTGAGTGTCCTTCACTACTTGCAAATATGTGTACATATGGATATGATTTGAGAGAAAGTAAAGGATAAAAGCAAAATGGATGACCTTGATCTTGAAATTGATGATTTTTTTTTTGGTGTATGGTTGAATTTTTTATTGGCCTAATTACTTTTTGAACTTGGAATTTTATATAGACTTGACTTTCATAAATTTATACACTTTTACATAACTATTTTTTTACTTTATTATATCGCGCGTAGAGACAATTTTAGGAATCAAAATAGAGTGATGAATCCTTGTCTCTTGACTAATTTTCTTTAAAATTATTCTTATCTCATATATTTGGAGTTTAATTGTTGGCCTATGACCTCTGTACATCGAATTAGAGATTGCTCACATTATTGTCTCTTTTATTCTCTGTCTTTCGCTGAATGAATGATCAGGCCAAGTGATTCACTTGGGAGCTAGTAATAGTGTCTGAGTACCGACCACACCTAAGGCACCCTCCCATGGCGTGACACCCAATCCGATAATGTGTCAGAACGTGACAGTTGATCCACAATCATACGTATAACCATAATAAATAATTCACAACTTGTCAAGTTCAGGTAATAGGTCCATTGTATTCAATTTGATCATGGGAAATCATCATTTAGCTTTGTATCATTATTCCCTTTTCACATACATGCAAGAAATACCATGAAGTAGTTAACAAGCATATGTCATACAAATGCGAATATTAAACCATCACCTACCTCAAATTCAAGTCTTGAACTCTATAAAGTCAAAGCTTTTCTTTTTTCCAAAGTCTTAGCTTGTTCTTGATCTATAAACAATTAAGGATCATATAATAATCAACAATTAGTGGCCTTTATTCGAACTACATCAAAATCCTAAACCCTTTGCCACTTTCATAATCATCTTGCCCAACTCGGGTCTTTATCCACCATTAATTGCAGGTCTAAATCTTTCTCTATAACAATTTCCCTTAAAATCTAAGATTTAGGAATCAAATTACAACTTAGGGGAATGATTAACTTATCTTTAATAATAAAATAGGTGAAAAACTAAAGAGAATAAGCCTTACGCCATTTTTGGTCTTGCATGGATAGAGTGAGAGAAATAAGAATGAATTTGAGACCTTCTTGATTTAAAATCCGCTATTGCCCCGCCATGGTGGCCACTTATTTTTTCATAGTGGCACCGCCATAGCTAGAATAATCCAGCAATAAAAGGTTGAACAGAGATAAAAACTTCATAACTCGCATCATAGGTCTCAATTCTATAACGTTCCCTCAAATCATGATGTTCCAAAATAGATCCTTTGCGCCAACTTCAATTTAGGAAGTTATAATCATCCGAATTTAGTTTTGTGAAGCTGTATAGGCTCCTTATTATCTTGGCTATCAATTCAAATGATCATATTTATAATTCAGACCCTAATCCATTATCAGATTATCATATACGTTACATGACTCGGATTTTGTCCAAGACTAGCCTAGACTCAAAATTTTTAACTCACTACTTGAAAATTTTTGGCTCAATTTTCTTCTCTCATTGATCTACCCATAAAAAATGATGTTAGGTCATTACAAATCTACCATAATTGTTTCAACCTTCAGGTAAACCTTGACTAGTACCATATAATCCATATACTACCTAACAACTTTCCAAAAATGGGATAGTTATGTGAATCGACCCTTGACACTAGAAAAAACTGCTCCCTCAATAAGATTCTTTACCTCCAGATGAAGTACCAGAAAATTAACCAGAGGCACAGGCCTCTTAGGGTCCCCAAACCCCTACCTCTCTATTAACATCCACCTCGTCAGAGGCACTAATAATAGACTAGAAAAAAATCACCCTCATGAGCAGATCTGAACACAACTATGCAGATAGAATAGTTCAACTCTCTCACAAATCTACAGACCCTCTCAAACTCATCTAGAATAATAGCTGAGGTATATTTAGAGAACTAATAGAATCAAGTCTCATACTTAACAACTGAAAGGCTACCCCATCTCAAATATTCATACCTCAACTTTTTCTCCCCCTTTTCATCTAAAAGAGAAAATGGTTATAGAAGGCATTAGCAAATATATCCATGCCATTAGTGTAGACTCTGCCAGTAGAGATTCTTAGTATATTCTCCATCACTATCTAGATGGTTAATTGGAGTGAGGCATAACGAAGCCATGAGACTCAGCTAGACCTATTGTCTCTAATAACTCTCAACAGGTAATTCGAAATTCATATGCGTCCTCTATCTTTCCACCCTAAAATTGAGATAGGTCTATCTTTCTAAATCTCTACTATCCACTTTATTAATCTTCTTAACACGGTTAAATATGCACCCTATACCTTAAGAATCGCCTCAACTCTAAGACCAACAAAGTCTACTGCATAGAACCTCGAACCACTGGAATTTGATGTTGCTCTAGAGTTTGGATCTCTAGTCTAGTCTGAGAACCCTATGATGTACCTATTGCGCTACTACTCTAAGCAAAACTCTCAAGTTCATATGTTACTCTTAACAAGGTACTATAAAGCAAAGGTCCAGCTTTATACACTAGAGGACCTAGTCCTCTTTAGCATAAATTTCTAGCTCAAAAGAGATACTCCCACCGTGACCTCTAGCCAGTGCAGCTCCATGAATCGAACCACGACCCTTAACTTGGTCTCTAATTCTACTCATAATTTGAGTCTCAATAGAAGCCTCAAGTCCCGCACTAGCTCCTGGAATTGGCTGGGAGGGACCAACAGGCACAGGAGGAATAGAGGTACCCAAAACGTCACTGGTGGTTAGGGTATCCTCCAACATCGGCAATAATCAAACTCGTAGCTCCTGAAGCCCTGGGTAGCATATGGAATTATAGGAGGAGGAATTGGATCCTCGGGCTACCCCTTGGGTTGCTCCTCAATCATAGGCATGGGCTTAGCAATAGGCTTAGGGGATGTCCCTCTGGTCTATCCTCTAGACGGTGCTACTCCTCCAGCTCGATCTCGTTCTCTAGGCTTCCTACGACCTCTACCCCGATCAGGAGCGGGGGCTTCAGCAACAAGTGCTGGCTCACCACTCACGCCAGCAACAGGTGCGGGCTTACCACTCATATCTTCGGCTCTACCCCTTGGCATCTATGCAGAAAGAGTGGATTAGAGATATCCAAATACTTGATATGAAAAAACGCATGAAAAGAAACCAATAAAAGGAATTTATCCTAAAAGCATCCTGTGCCCTCCCGAAGATAGATACAGACGTCTACATATTAATCTACGGAACTCTACCAAACACTCTACTCTTTGACTCGTGAGATTGGTGAACCTAGAGCTTTGATACCAAACTTGTCATGTCCTAAAAATGGATCAAGACTAAAATACCATAAAGGAAACTTAAGATAAATAGCAATAACAACCTAAAAGATAGATAGGTGCAGAAATAAATCACCAAGACCTAGTCACAAGAAAGCAAATACATCATAGTCTCAGATTCAAAATAAAGACTACTAATACTGCAAAGTAGCATCTAATGTGGACTCGGGACTCTGAGCCTCACTACTAAATAGAGGTATAACCAACTGCACAATCAACAGTGAGCCACCACATGGCAATCTCTGACCGAAAGCTGTGAAGAAGAATAAGTGGGAGTGAGTATATATAATATATACCCAGTAGGTTCAATCGACTTAAGAATTAAATAAACCATGAAACAAATTAGAGATGCTTGCATCTGCATTAGGAAAACCAGTCCGGTAAAGCGCTACCAATATATATAGATATCATAAGGTATAGAAACTCATAAACAACGATCGCAATACTATATGTATGTGTATCACTCAAATACAAAAGTGCAATAATGTCAATGATGATGTTATGTATGGAATGCAAGGTAGGATCAAGACTGCCAAACATCCTGTTGTATATACCTCCTATCGAGTTAAGACCCATACAAAGATGGATCCATGAGGACCTCGCAGGCCATATACCTCAATCATAATTACAATATCTCATATCTCCTTGTCACCTCTTTGTGGCCAAGAGTTTTAAAGGATGTCACACTTTGTTAAAAAATGTGGTGTCACAGCTCTCAAATTACCAATTGTTACAATATGCAATATGAGGATGCATGTGAATGGAACACAGGACATAAAGAAGATTTATCACCACAAGCACAATAAATATCAAAGTTTTTTCTAAATCTCAATCATTTCATTATAATTTAAACCTCTTTCATTCACATTACGCCATAAATCTTATTAGAAAGTTCAATTTCAATTCTACTACCTTTATATATATGAATGTCTCAACCATAAACTGGATTCTCAATCATAATTCACAAGTATAACCCCTTTCCATAAACCACAAACACAACATTATATACATTCATATTTCTACATAAAACGAAATCAAATAAGAACCCGCACAGAGGTATCACATCAATAATCTCCAACACGTACATACCATATCAACTCATCCCATAGAGTATACCATGTGAATATCCAATTATTCTACCCAATCTCAAAGAAGGGTTAGCTAAACCTATCTCGATGTCGAACCACACACGAACACACCAGTCGCACGATTAACTTATGAAAAATGACTCTGAATCGTCACACCGTTATGAAGAACGTAATCTACACGTCAAAAAGAGTCTATCAATATCCATATTACTATAATTAGGTGTCGAGGGCAAAATCATCTAAAAATGATTAAATTTTGAAACTGTCAAATTTGAAAATTGAGTGTAGAATCATGTTGTATATGAAAAATGAAACTCATGGGTGAAAATTTCATAAAAACTGAATGAAAAACGGGGTCAAAATCACCAATACTCCCAAAGTTTGCATTCTTGAAAACCACCAAAACTTGGATTAGGCATTTAAGAAATTCGGAGCCACAATCATAAAATATGTAAAGAAGATTCAAGGTTTTAAGTCAAAAACACTTAGCTAAATGTTTTACCCATAAAATTTCCTTCAAAAATTGTTCATCCAAACTTTTGGAGTCAAAAAATAGAGGAAACATGTGTTTGCCCGATTAAACACTATTTAGGCCAAAATGATTTTCATGATCGCGGTCATGACCTTTGTGATCGCGAAGAATAGAAAATGGACCACTCACGATCGCATAATAGGGACGCGATCGTGAATCACAAAAAGATGGGGGAATCAAATCATTGAATCCCCCCTCTTTGCGATCGCGATGAGTAACCTATAGGCACCAGATATCAGATATTGGGAATCTTTTAAAGTCTCTGATTATACCTTCGGGATTCATTCGAGATCATGTACACAAAAACTATATATGCTTCCCTATTAAATTTGATGTTCCAGACTTAGTAAAATCAATGAAAATCAAATTCGAGGTCCCCTTGATCCAAAATTCAATAATGCATATCTAAACTAGTTTAGGACATAAAAAGATCAAACTGCCCTCGAGAATTCTAAAAAATATGACGATGCCTCACCTAGACCTATAATCACCTCTCGAATCCAACTGAATCGCCAGAAATCCAATTCAAGCATCCAAACTCAAAATATTGACTAAAGTCAAATCTAGCTCATTTTAAACCAATTTTTTCAACTGAAAATCTCAATTTCACATACGAACTCCGAATCTAATTATGAAAAATCTTCTCAAACAATTTCCATGTTCTAAAGCTGATAGAATCAATGAAATTCTATTTTGAGACCTGAAACTATCAATGGAATCAACCTTACTTTTTGAATAACCTAAGTCTTAAAACTCAAAAACTCATAAAATTCTCAATTTTTACTTTAATCCAAATTAAAATAGACCACGCCAGCTGATCAAATGATACCTGAGGAAGCTAATGAGAGGGGGTAAAATTGTAATTTTTGTAGGAATTTCTAATATGGCCGCTAAGGTCATTACATCAGACTAGGGATCGTGGGAGAGTTTAGCCTAGCAGAGGTGAGCATACTACTAGTAGAGATGGAGGTGATGCTCTGGTTCAACAAGGAAGAAGAGGCGTCGTTCAAATAGGTGAAGGCGGAGGGGCTCGGTGTTATGCTTTTCTAGAGAGGCTCGAGGCAGAGGCTTCTAATGTAGTTATCACAAGTATCTTCCCTTTTATCATTAATAATCATATGTGTTATTTGATCCAAGATCTACATATTCCTTTATGTCTACCTATTTTACTTCTGGGTTTGACTTGCTATGTGATCGTGTTTCTGTACCTGTTCATGTTTCTACACCAATGGGTAAGCTTTTATTGGTGGATCGAGTATAGTGATCCTGTCTTATTTCATTGGTAAGGTATGATACTTGAGTAGACCTGACCATATTAGACTTTGCAGATTTTTGTGTTATTTTAGGTATGAATTGGCTCTCTTCTTATCATGATATTCTTGATCTTATGCTAAGACTTTGACCTTAGTCATGCCTGGCGTATTGAGCATTTATTGGAAGAGTACTAGTGGTTCTTATCCTAGTAAGATCATTTTTTCGTTCGTGCTCTAAAATTGATTGGTAGAGGGTTTTGTTATACTTGACTTTCATTTGGTATACTAATGTTGAGTCACCTCTCAAGGAATTTATTATTGTGGTTTAGGAGTTTGTAGATGTGTTCCCTGCTAATCTTCTATATGTTCTTCCTGATAGGAATATTGATTTTACTATTAATCTCGATCCGAGCACTAAGCCCATTTTTATTCCTCCATATTGTATGACTTCAAGTTGAAAGAGTTGAAAGAGAGGTTGCAAGGATGCTTTGGTCCTATTTGTGAAGAAGAAGGATAGATCTATATATGATGTGTATCGAGTATAGGCAATTGAATAAGCCGATTGTCAAAAACAAGTACCATGTTCCTTGCATTGGTAATTTGTTTGACTAGTTTTAGGGAGCATTGTAGTTTTTTAAAATTGACTTGCCGTTAGATTATCATCAATTGAGGATTAGAACATCATATTTTTCTAAAACAACTTTTTTGGACTCGTTATGATCATGATGATCACTTCTGATGATTTCTTTTGGATTGACAAATACCTCTACAACGTTTATGAAGTTGATGAATGGGTGTTTCACCTATATTTGGATTTTTTGGAAACTTCGTATACATAAATCATATATACTCCTCCACTAAGTACGACATTTCAAACTTAATGAAATCGTCAGAATATGAATTCAAGCTCTACTTGACTCGAAACCACTTTAGTCACAACAAAGCTAACTTAAGACTCAATAGGACCAAAACACCTTAGAAACTGCCGAAAAATAAGCCAAAACTCATTCTAGGCCTAAATTCACCTCCCCAACGGAATGGTCAAAAATTCATTCTACGTGTCCAAAATCTGGATATTGTTCAAAGTCAAATTTTGATCTAAAATATCTTAAACTTCCAACTCAAGGCCCCAAATCTATGAAACTACTCTGAAAATGAAACCAACAACCCTCCTAGACCAACTTCTACATTTTAGAGCTGATGGAACTGACGGAATTTTATTCCAAAAATTATAGCTTCAATTAGTATCAAAAATCACTTTTTATCCTAATATATGATACAAAAACACATCTAAACTTCAAACATCTTCATCAACTATCGTAATTCCATCTTCTTATCCTAGAAAGAAATTCATTGAATTCATGTGATTTCTCTCATTTGTCATCACTAATCAACTAACTAGTAAGAGTTGCCTAAATCACATATTTCTTTTAATTTAGTGAATCTTAAGTTAAAAACAAAAGACAAACTAAATTATAATAATAAAAAAAATAAGAGTCCCAATCAAATGAAGTGACAAAAGTTAAATGTGGCATCATTTGAATGTTCCCACACCTATATATGAACTCCAAGTTTTGGGGATGACAAACATGGAATTGGAATAATTGAAGATTCTCACGTACATAAATATAGCAAAACACACTGACTACGTCAAGATCATTGCCAGAAGCTCATGATGATTTAGGTTCTACGTGTGAAAGCAATGCAATTTATCAAAGACAACCTACATATTCACTAATAATTTGATTTCACTTTATTTTGAATCTTTCAAAAAGTAAATAAAGAGCTTTTACAAATTTGTTTTATGTTAATTTTTTCCCCTCTAATCTTGACTATCATTCAACTAATAAAAAGTGTTGATTAATTCTCTCCGCTACTTAATTTTTGTGATACTTTTCATTTTTTAAGATTATTCAAGCTACATAAATTTTTTGTTGATATTTTCCAATATCTTTTTGTCCATTGTATGACATACGAAAATTTTATGTTATTATACTTTTCGTATAATTTTGATATTTTGATCTTGATTTTAATTTAACATATAGCATGCTAACACTTTATCTGTAAGTCAGGTCAGCCTATATTTGATGTAAAGCTGCAGATTCCATGGAACTTCTGTGTATTACCCTCTCTATCTTACTTTGGTTTCCTTAATTTGAACGCACACAAAAATAAGATAGATGCTTAATTTTATAATCATATATTAAAGATCAGAGTGTCGGATATCTTAAAAATATTTTAAAATTAAATTCATATTTACAATTACATAATCATTACATATATCATGGATGAATACATAAAATACTTTGGGTAAACACAAAATTATGTATAAGCTAAGGTAGATACAACAACAACAACACCTCAAAGGCTCCCGCTCATTGCGGGGTAAGGGGAGGTCGGATGTACGTTGCTTGACCCCTATGTTTAAAAAGATAGCGCGACTATTTCCGGATGACCCATGATGAGCGTCGAAAGTTGCATTGACTAACTGCTACTTCACAATTGAAAGAAGTGCAGACAGTTTAAAAAGACATTTTGCTTTATGCCGTCATACTCCAAAGCCAAAAAATAGTGAATCTTTGGCTCCATCCAAGATTGATGGAAAACTAAGGTAGATACACATAATATAATATGTGTTATAATCTATCCATCCACACAATATACTTGAAGTTCAAGTATATACATGGCAAATACAAGCATGCCGAAAAATATACAAATATTTCTATATTATGTTCATCATCTTAAAACAAAGTCTATAGCAAGAAGAAGTGAAAAAGAAAAATACTACACTTTCTATATTTTCATCTTTCTTGCTACTTTAGTCCACTATCATAATTTCCTCCCCAACTTTGCTCATTTTGTATTATTTATATTTTTGTATCCCCTAATTAATTAAAGAAGACTTGTTTAATTCTGGCAAAATATTTTACAACAACAACATACCCAGTGAAATCCCACAAGTGGGGTCTGGGGAGGGTAGATTGTACGCAGACCTTGCCGCTACCTCATAGATTAGTTGTGGTTTATATAGATTTGAAATAATAGCCTCACTATCCATATTGATTTCCAAAGGGGTTAGATGGTGCTAGACTGCTATTTTCATTCCTTGGATTAAAGTCAGTAGCTCAGCTTAGATTGGGGATGCAACTCTCAACCTACCAATATACCCTAGTATCCAGTTCCCAGCGTGGTCCCTGAAGACCCCTCCTAAGCCTCCCTGCCCAGTTTTATTGTAGTACGACCCATCTGAGTTTAGCTTGAATTCTTTCGATGGAGGATTCCGTTGTAGGTACTATTATTTTTATTAAGTTAAATACATTAATCTAAGTAATCGTTAGAATAAGCAATAATAAGAGAAAGGGAAAGAGAATTGGGCCGAAGTCTAGAGCAATAATAAGAGAAAGGGAAAGAGAGTTGGGCCCAAGTCTTGGGCCTGCCTTTGCTGTTTTGGGGCTTGTAATTGCTCATTGGACCTATATATCAATAAGATATATACACAGTATATCATGTATATACACATTCTTCCACCTATATTTCACCGACATTTGCCATAAGATCGATACCCCAGCCCCTTGGGCAACTTACTCAACGTTTTTTATTTTTTGGGCCCATTTTACTCTGTATACATTCACTATATATCAGTGTATGTAGGCACTTTTTTTGCTTTGAGGACCTGTAACCAGCATATTATATTTAAGGCAACACATAAACTCATTAACTGTGAAACTAAGAATTAACACATAAAACTCATTTAACATTAAAACTAAAAATTTTAACGTTGAAACTAAAATGAAAGCTAATGAAAGAAAAACACTTTGATCTTGTTTCTAACAAAAAACGTCATTATTTTGCAATAAATAAGAAAAGTACTTTGATTCCAAAAACAAAGTAATCTCACCATTGATGAATAGGAAGCTAAAGAAACTTAAATGTGAATAGTGAAATAAGAGCATGGCTTATCTAGGTTTGGCTGCTTTTGGCTGGGTGGATGTTGCTTACATTGATGAGGAAAAGAAAAGGGACGAGCGTGAGAAAGGGACAAATATGATGTATTGTATGTTGAAAATAAAGTGCTTGGGCCGGGATATGAGTTAATTGGGCCAATTTCAGTCCAAAATTTGAATAAACATTGACCCAATTAGGGTCTGAAAAGGGGTTAAATTGGATGGGAAAATAAATTTTAAATTAGGTCATTAGAAATTTTAAGATGTAGCCACATTGAGTTAGCCAATCAATTTAAAGACGATTTAATATTAGTCAACTAAAAAGCTTTTCTAAAATTAACTCAACTAATTGAAAAAATAATTCATAATTAAAAATATTTTGGAAAGACTTTTGAAAAATTATAAAAAATGTAATAATTGTATAATACATATAATTAAAACTATAAGACTTAACACTAAAATTACTCAAAAGAATAATTTTTTTTCAAAGAATTATTTCAAATCGTTGAAAAATTTAGGAAGTTCAAGAATTAATTTATCTTATGGAAGGTAAAAATTGATGTCAATAATCGAGATTAGAGTTGTCAATATGAGCTAACCCACTCCATTCATGCTAGCCCATACATGCTTTGGAATTTAACAGGTTATATCAAGTTGGCTCATTTTTTTGTGGGCCAGAAAATGGTTAGTTCAACATGTTGGTACGTGGGTTGCAGACTTTGCCGGATCAGCCTTGTCACATCCTGAGCCTACATCTTGGATGTGGATGACACTCAGAAACCATTTTTAATCCTCAAGCGAACCACTTGGTCTGGTTAACTTACTCAGCGGAAGACATTGATAAGGTAATGAACTAAAATAGGCTCAAAACTTATGAAACTTAAAATAAAATAGTAAAATATACAACTTGACATCAAATCTTTCAAAGAAATAAGTGGATACATCGTCTTTCTAATCTACGAAGCCTCTAAAGTACTAGATTTGAATAGGGCACCAGAATAGACTCATAGGTATCTCAACAAAATAAAAGACAAATAAATGGACCGCCTGAGCACCTCTGGATGCTAAGAGGTATTACCGACCGCTGATGGGGACTGTTCTACTGATTATCTGCTAACATAGACACCTGCAACTACATCATGATATGATGCAGCGCCAAAGTACGTGGAACGTATAGTATGTAAGATGGCCAAAACGTAATAAAAGTAGAATATTTACTTTAAAAATGCACCAGGAGACAGCTTAACTAACAAAATATGTCATACATAGGAAATATACACATATATTCTTAAACTTGTCAGAAGTGCAACTCAACATAAGAGAAACCTTTACGTTAATACTTTAATGAACATAGTTAAATACATATAAAACACGGTACTTAAAACTTAGTTATGTACTGGGCTCGACTTCATTAAATATGCAACATAATTAAAGAAAATACTTTAATAAGGAAATATTGAATCTCAACTAAGTAGAATAAAAATCTTTACTTCTTGAGGAGTTTTTCTAACCGACAACCATCACTATGAGCTTATGGATGATACAACGTCTTACCCACACTGTCACAGTCGTCCCGTACTTTGTCAGGGTAGGGGTCGAAGAATTAGGGGAGTAGATTCATCCTAAAATTGGGTCATCTCAGTGGCTAATGAGAAAGGTACCTTGGTACAATCTTATCCTATGCTAATTACATAGTTTATGAGTTTGAGTTATTAATTCTACTCTTACTCATATCGATGCTCAAATACTACTCTCAAAATACTTTTATATAGCTCATACTTAAAGAATAGAAATTCTCAAAATCTGATCTTTTCGGAAACTTAGCCCAGCTTTAAATTTTCTTAACTTTTTTTAACTTGTCTTAAACTTTTTTGTGACTGAACTCTTTAACTTGATTGAAAATTAATGTCAACTCAGTGACTCAAAAACATGCTAGTTTTCTTGGCTAATATGCAAGAATTAATCTTTAAAAAATATTCTTCTTGACTTAGCTTAAAAGGTACTCAACTAATCTTTCTTTTTCTTGGAATAATATCAAGATTTTCAAGAAAACTCGATAGCCATAAATCTTTTTCATAAATGGATCTAAATTCAATGATAATACTTTAATTGAACAATATAAAAATCCATAAATCATACTACTCATCAAGATATCTAGGAAATTTACCATGGAAATCATCATACTTTGCAATATTTACAAGAAACTTAGTCTCAACTATTATTTGAAGATTCATGGGTGAAAACTAATTTAATTCTAAAGATATTAACAAAATAATAACTTTTGGTGGCCTTAAGTACCTTTGGAAAAAAACTTGAAGAATTAGAAAGAATTCTTGAATCCTTCTACGGTCTTGATTTTCTTACGCTTGAGTTCTTGAGACGATTTTCTTATTTTTGAGAGAATGAAAGAAGAGAATAAACGTTTTTGGACTTAAAGCGAACTTAAAAACTTATTAGTTTAGGGTATGTGGTGTGGAAAAGGTCGAAAATACTCTCCCCAATTAAAAGGAAAAAAAATGTCCAGTTTTGTATTGCGCAGTGTAAAAATATTGGTTTTCATAAAAAAACAAATTATGTCGAATTTTCGAAAGCACACAAGTGTGGCGCGGAATGCTCACTATTTTTATTCTCTTTCACAAAAAATAATTTGCGTTTTTTCGCGTTAAAGTCGAGTCGAGACCACTTTCTGACTCAATTTTTCGCGTTAAAAATATTGGTTTTCATAAAAAAACTAATTATGTCGAATTTTCGAAAGCACACAAGTGTGGCGCGGAATGCTCACTATTTTTATTCTCTTTCAAAAAAATAATTTGCGTTTTTTCGCGTTAAAGTCGAGTCGAGACCACTTTCTCACTCAATTTTTCGCACTGATCAAAGATCGAGTCTCGGATTTGTAAACGGAGCATGGGATGACACGTTACAGGTGAGGTCAATTCTAGAGATATTTTCGTCTTTTCACTAGGTGTTACAAGCCTACGTTGTTATAAGTATTTTTTATAAATTCTTAAAATTAAATTATAATTTTAAAATATTAAAATAAATAATATCAGGATAATATTACATGGTATTAGAATTACTATTACATATTATAAAAATATGATCTATATCTAAATTTTAATATTTAAAATTTTTTAAATGAACTTTGAATTTGGACTCCTCTTATTTTTAATATTCTATTTTAACTTTATTTTTAATTATTTTTAATTCACTCTCGAGTCGACCCAACTCATATTGTAAAAGTCTCACACATTTTCAGACATATTCGAGTCGGACTAAAAAATTTATTTTTTTTAAATGAGCTCTAAAAATCTTAGTCCAACCTTGCTAAGTCACAAATTAGGCCTCCAGAAAGTATTGTTCTTTCTTTCTTTTGCTATTTTATTTTGTTTCCTTATTTGGCTAATCAGAAATGGAGCAGACAGAGAATTCTTTTGGTTCTCTCTCTATATAAAAAAGCTAAAATCAAAAAATTATCTCTTAAGACATCGGTCCTTGAGACTCTACAGTTAATTAATAATCAATATTTTCTTTATCTCATTTTATGTGATATTCTTTAACTTGACACGATGTTTAAGAAAAAAAAGAGACTTTTGAAACTTATAGTCTAGAATTATTCTTATATATTTGTGTGGTTGAGAATTATCTTATTAATGGTAATAAGGAAATTTTAAAGGTAAATTATTTTCAATTTGAGTAATGTGACATTTTTTTGAGTACAAACCCAAAAAGAAAAAAGAGTACCATATCAAGTACAATGGAGGGAGTATTATTTTTTATATTAATTAA
>JAOTQR010000001.1:3849972-3863631 GCA_025774065.1 Solanum ossicruentum | reverse complement strand
TTTTTTCTAAATTTTGAACCTCTTTACTAACAATCTTGGGTCCACCACTGCCCCCTCCCCATGCTGAGGTGAATATTTTCGATATCCAGTTTATTTGAAATATATATAAAATTTATAAGTGAAAAGTTATTGAAATTATAATAAATATATAATAATTCATGATATTAAAAATAGTGAACTTGACACAAAAAAATTTTTAATGTTGAATTGATATAAATTGAATTCTAAATACTCCCTTTGTGCCTACCCCAATGAGTGAGGTTGCAAAGAACATAGTCCCTAACGTAAAGAGTAAAGAGAACATGGTTCTTGGATCATTATTTTTTATATAATTATGCCAAATTTATTATATTTTTTATATAATTTTTATATGTATAAATTTCATCTTAAAAGTTTTTGAAATACTTTTATGATTAAAATAAAGAAAAATATTAAGCACTTGTCTCAAATAAGTATCATTTTTACAAATAAGTTATCACAAAATAAATATTAAATTAAAAGTTCAAGATACAAAATGCTATATTCCTTTTAATTATGTCCTTATCTATTTTTTAAAAATAATATTTAATTTTTAATTAATATCTAGTAACTAAAAATAAAAAAGGCAAGCCTGATGCACAAAAACTCCCGCTATGCGTAAGGGTGCAGGGTTTGAAAAAGGGTTCGACCACAAGGATGTCTATTGTACGTAGCCTTACGTTGCATTTTACAAAGGTTGTTTTCAAGGCTTGAACCTGTTGAAAAATTATATATCCAGGAAATAAAACTTTATATAAAGAAGAAAATCCAGAAGAAGGTTTGATAATGTGAATTAAGAACACATAAGGCTTGAACGCACGTGTTCAACACTTTCCTAAAAGCGGTATTTGCTCCCTCTCCTCTTCGAGATTGCTATGGAATTGTGCAAATAATTTTAGTGGATATGAAAAGCCTATAAATTTCTGCACTAAGCAAATAGTGAAGAAATTCTATTAGAAAGCAAAATATTTGTCAAATTATGATGACAAAATATTTTGTAAAGTCAAAGTTATATTAAAAATCTGTAGGAGTTGAACTTAAATAGAATTGGTGATTCTAAAGAATGAAAGGACATATCTTTTTATTTAAACAAAATTTCAATAGAATCTGTGACCTCCTAGTCATATGACAATAATTTTATCAATTATTATACAATATAATTATTAGATTAATATTAAATGTAAGAATACTTATTTATGACCAAAAAAAAATATATCACATGAATTAAAACGAAAATACTACTAGACTTAGGCGTTGGGAATGAAGAAGTCATGATGATGGTATGATGACGTGACCCTTTTAAATTTGATGAAATGCAACTTTTTGAACGTATATTTTAAAATGAATTTGCTTTCAAGTCAAGTCACATTTCAACTATCTCAAGCGGGGACTACAAATTTGCCAATGCTTTTTGTTTTTTTATATTAAATTTCTTTATTTTGATCATATGTTTTGGATATATATAACGTTGAGTTTTTGAATAAATTTAATATATTAAAAAGTGACGTGACAAGCATTATATAATATAATAATCAAAATTTTAAATATTTAAATAATAATATATGAAAATAATATTTAAAAAAATTAATTATTTTACTCTCAAAATTCAAATATCAAACATATAAATTGAAATTCAATTCCTCTATTCAAGGCGCACACTAGTTAGGTTCAAACCTACTATACTTTTGGTTATTGAGAGAATCCAAGTATCTGTTTTTAGATTTAAAATAATCCTTAAAAGATTTTTTTTTGGGGGTGGGGTGGGGAGTGGGGCGCGTGGGGGAGGTAGGCAAGGATATAAATCAAAATCTCAAGATAATAAAAAATGGTATTTCTTTTCTATATTTTAATATAAGTATCGAAAGAATATGAAGAATCAATCGGATCGATCAATTTTAACTGTATCGAATTCATTTTTATCATTTTTCAATAAAATCATGAGCTTTTATTTAAATCTATAACCATCTCAAACAATTGAGACAATCTTTTTAGTTTAAAAAATTAATAAAAATTTTTTTTGAACGAAATTTACATATATGCAAATTTAATTTACATATTGTGTTGTTAAATTTAACATATAAATATATATTATTATATTTTGCAACTATAAATATAATCAAGGTCTTCAGACTCTGATGACTGATGATTTATCATTTAATTAGTTTTTAATAAATTAGATTTAAAACTAAAGATATTGTAATAGTTACTCAATTAAATACTATAATAAAATTTATATAAAATTTAATTATGACTCAATAGCTCATTCTAGATACGCGAGTGGATGACATAAAAATCAGGAAGACAAATAAGAAAGGAAAGCAAGAAGTAACAACTAGGAAAGCCAATACCACTTGCTCTCATGCAAAGCAAAACATAGACGTGGTCCATAATGGGATTTTTTTTCTTCTTCTATAATAATTCAAATTCAAATATAAAAGGATCGAAAGAGACAAAGAATCAGAAAATAAAAGCTTACTTAACGGGGATGAAAAAAAATTATAATTAAAAAAAAATGATACAAGTCTTAATTATTAAGTAGACGTAATAATAATTTTTAAATTAGTGTTAATACACTAATTTAAAATCCTAAAATTGTAGTATTTATATAAATGTCCTATCTTTCGATTCCTTACTTCCTCCCCACCTCTTTTGACATCGGGTATGTCATCAACTGTTGAGACACAAAGTCCCACATTGGTGGTTAATGAGACGAGTTGTCTGCTTAGGCAATCCTCCTTCCTTTGAGCTAACTTTTGGGGTGTAAGTTAAGTGTAAGATCTAATTTCGTCATAGTATCAGAGCAAAGCCTGTCTAATCAAATGTTGGGCCCCGAAAAAATTGTCCACGCACTAAATGCTAAGCACTGGGCGTGAGGAGGGTGTTGAGACACAAAGTCTCACATTGGTAGTTAATGGGATGGGTGATTTCTTTATAAGACTTAGACAATCCTCCTCCCTTTGAGCTAGCTTTTGGGTATGAGTTAGGTCTAAGACCTAATTTCATCATCAACCATCTCCTCTTCTTTCTCCTCCACCATTATCATCTCTCCTCTTCTTCCTCCATCATCATTTTTTACTCATTGCACATCAACACCGTCATATTTTCCTTCGTTATAATTATCATCTTCTTCACCTCACTTTCTATCAAAATATTCAATAAATCTCAAAATTGTTGCACTAGCTATTACTACTTAAATCATTGTTTAACTATTGCGATAACTACATTGAAGTTGTTGTAATAATTTCAGTAATTGTTATAACGACTCAAATAATTGCTAAAATTGCAGCAATAATTTAAAAAATTGTCGAACCATTGCAACAACTGATATAGTTATTGCAACATCGTAACTATTTTAGTAGTTGTTATAGTTATTGCATTAATCATCATAGTTACTTATCTGTTTAATTTTTGCAGAATTTCTTTCAATGATTTAAAAATTTAATTTTTCTTTTTCAACATCAAAGCAAAATAATTTATAATAATAAAAATAAAAAATAGATTTAAAAAAAGGGGAAACGGCGACGCTAGTGGCAAAGACAAAGACAACAATGAAGAGAAAAAGATGGAGTAAGAGAAAAATCTGGAGAGAGAAAGAAAAAGAAAAGAATGACGAAGATTGAGGAAATAAAAAAAAAGAAGATAATAAAAATAATGAAAAGGGAAAATTTTCAAAAGTTAAAATATAATATAGGAGGAAAGATTATTAAAATTTTTAAAATTCTAATACGCATCCCAAAATTTTTAATTACTCTTATCAATTTTTTTTTTAATTTTATTTGATTTGATTAAGTCAATATCACATATTTTAATTCCAATACTTAAATTGAAGAAAGAAAGGAAAAAGAGAACTCAAAAAGATAATGAATAAGAAAGAAAATTTCAAAATTTGAAATTTCAAAGAGAAGGAATGATTTAATTTTTAAATTTTTAATATACACCTCAAAATTTTCAATTATTCTTACCAAATCCACTTTTCATTTAACATCAATTAACCAAATCAATGTCACAAATTTTAATATTCAATTTAAATGAAATATTTCACTCACTTTTCTCAACTTGTGCCTGTTACTGGATGTCTTTGCAATTATTTAAATTCATCCATAAGACAATTGTTAAGTCCTGAGTCAGAAAGGTACATTTTTAAAAAAATCAATTAATAAGGGAAAAATGCTTATATAATTCTTTTTATTTTTGTAGTTCGTGGCATTTTGGGCAAACTGTAATTAGTTTTTTCTACAAAAAAAAAAAATTGTTGGGTATTAGGTGAATTACATTAATTTAATTTTTTTCTTAACAAAATTTACATAGTATGCACATTGTATCATGACTTGCATATCATATATGTTGTCCTAATTCATCGTAAATCATTCTACATATCATGTTGGCAATTGTAGATGGGACATGGAGGAAATGTTAGGTTTTATGAGTGAGCTTTACGGGTTGTAAATGAAACTATGACTCTATCGAGGGTAAGATTTATATAGTTACGGAAACTTTCTACGGACATGTACATAGAGCGATCTGTAGATCATTTTTATGAGTCATATATTCTGGGATAAGAAGATTTGGCAGATTTCTACGGACAAGATTCTATGGTCCACAGATGACCATTACAATTTTTATTAATCAATTATTTTTAAGGATTATTTTTTTCGGTGCTCATTCTTTTAACTCCTATACTACATCATTTTAAATTATTTTAAGTGAAATTTAGGGGTTTCCTTGGCCTAATCCCTCAGCCTCTCAATTCCCGCTCCATGAAGCCTAGATAATTCTCTTCATTTTCAATGAACTTTTAATGCATGAATTGAGGATTTTAATGAAGTAACGTTCGAAAATAAACTATACTTTATTTCTTAATTATGAAATTAACTGTGCATGGATTGATATTAACTGCATGAATTCAAGACTTCCTATTCAAATTTCTTTCAATGTCATCCAAAGTTCGTGAAATTCATTATGAGTTCCTTCAATAATGGTTTCAATTGATATTGTTCTATATAAGTATGCATGATTTCATCAAAATTACATGATTTTAAGTTGATCACTTATGAACTCATGTAAAGTATCTTAGTTTTTAATATGAATTATGATCGTGAACTATCAAGAACTTCATGCAAGTTTTATAAAAATAATGAATTACGATTAATGAAGTTTCTCGTGACAGAATGAATGATGGTGATAAACTATTCATAGATTCAGAATGTAATAAGTATAATCCTTACATTGATATTTGATAGAATCAAAGTTATAAAGTTTTACTCATCTACTCATGGATTCAAGATGTTGAAGGAAATTCTCACATTGATTAAATCAAAGTTTTAATGAGTTAATCTATTAAAACAAATTGATGGTTTCAGATTGATAATTGGATATTGCCTTTCCCTATGATTATTTATGATTACTATTACATTAGGATTTGACTTAGCACTGTGAGAGTTTTGAGGTGGGTCTCAACCCATAAGATCAAAAGAGCTACCCAAGAAAGCCCTACTAAGCAACCTCTAGTCCCAAATTACGTGCCACCGTTGGGGCTTGTTCAGGCGTAACAAATGGATCCACATACAATGTATGATGATTATGATGTTTTTAAGGAGTCTACCTTGACAAGTAATCTCCCTTTTACATGATTTAAGGTTAACATTGAAAGATGTTATAACTCACATAGTCTTATTGTCGGTTACAGTTTGTATCTCATATATATGAGTATGATTTCTATTTACTTATGCTCTATCAAAGTTATAATTAGTGAATTGTATTGACGTTAATTATATTCTTTATTCTTTAAATGAATTACTTATCTTGCTCCTAACTTGGTCAACATCACATTATGCTATACTACTCATTGCATTGCTCACATACTATTACACCCGATAAAATTATCAAAATACTCCTAGAAGAGAGGTTACTCGTATAACGCATCATTCCAGACCTTTTTGGATAATTCGAGGCTAAAATTGCGAACAACTCAAAAAATTACGTCTGAAAATGATCTTGGTTGAATTTTAGAGCAACTGAATCAAAAGATAATTTTTTGAGACAAAGATGCAATTTTCAGCAACGTGCATGATAGCTCCGTGTCGCGGATTTGCACCTAATTTATCCGCACCTAATTCTTATTATAATATTTTCTATGGGGCTTAGAAAATTAATCAAAAAAAATTGAAAAAAATGAACATGAAGGGACCAGGTCCGCGAAGCGCACCCGGTTCACCACTATTCAAATTTTTTAGTTTTTCGAGGGCATTTCAAACTTTTTTCTACCCGTTCACCACAATTCAAAATTTTTAGTTTTTTGAGGGGCATTTCAAACTTTTTTCTACCCCTCCTAAACTTAATCCATGATTAATATATAGGTCATTATTAGCCTAAAAAGGGTTCCTAAATCTATTCTAAAGTCTCTTACGCTAAAACTAAGTAAAGACTTTGAGTGAAGAAGAGGAAAAAAGGGCTACAATTCAACGAATTCAAGTCAATTCTTGCAAGATTTATTTTCATCCTTCATCCCAAGTATGTAAGGCTAAACTAAAGCATTGATTGTTCTTTCATGTACCCTTATTGATAGTAATAGAAGGTTTATGAAAGTTTTGAGCCTCCATGCATGTTTCTATGAAGGTTTTCTTGTAAACTATATTTATTCTATGTATTTTTACACGCTTCATGATCATCATGAACTTGATTTACTGAACAGTTATTTTCATATAAGTTATTTCATAAATCCTATATGTTATTTAATAAAAGATTGCATGAATAAACCTAGAGATTGAATCTAGAGTCCTGACAACATGATTGTGATCGTGACTGAGCATGATGATGATGGTGATAGAACTTGATGATCTTGAGAGTTTTCATAACTAAACTCAAATGATTGGTCTAAATTAATAATCCTCTTAATGATTGTCTAAACCACTTTAAAAGATGTAAATGGGAATTGATTGGATGGTTGATAGGCCAAAAGACTTGATTGTGATAGATTGATAAGAGTCCTTATAAGACTCATTGGTTGGATTGATTGTTTTATGAGCAGTGACTCTTGGGAGAAAAATCGAGCACCGAATTGAATAAAAGCAAGTCTAACTCAAACTCAATAACTACGTCACCAAACGTAGGAATGAATTGAATTCGTTAAAGTCGAAATGCTTCCCTATTTATCGTGACAAGATATTGAATGTACTGGCAACACGTCGATTTGCTGCATGATCACTAGCTCATAAATGGCAGTTGTCAGATCAAAGAAACTCCCAAATAGGTCTGGATGCTACTCTAATTAGACTGTTTGAATTGTATATGATTGGTCACTATCTAAACTATATTTTGACTTTAAATTTTTGATATCCTGATTGAGTTCCTTACCTCTTGATTTGAGTTATCTGAGTTGATGATATTTCACCTTTATCTGTTTTATTCTGCCATTTTATATACTTGTACATTCCACGTACTGACACTCATTTGGGCCTACATCATTTAATGATGCAAGGATAGTGTTAGAGATCCTCAACAGGTGCTTCGTTGAAGGTCTTCTCCATATTTTAGCTGGTTGGTGAGTCCTCGTTGATTTCGAAGGATGTATATTATTTTATTCCATTTGACTTTTAGAGTTAGACTTTAGATGACTTATTTTGATTTGAGGTAGCCATGTACATGTCATTAGTACCATAAAAGAGTTTGATAGATACTTCATAGACTAGATGGTGATGAATTTGATTTGAATATTATTTCGATCTAGTTTCTTTCACACTAGTCCTATTGAATTATTTTGACTACTTATAAATGAGATTGACCATCTTGTCATCTCTCTTAAGTCTTTCGCTGATTTTAAATTTTGATTTAATGAATGTGACGAGTCCAAGTAGTTCGCTGAAGGATTAGCAATAGTCTCTGAGTGTTGGCCACGTCAAGGGTACCCTCCCGAGACGTGAACAACTTGGTATCTTATCATAAAGTTCAAGAGTCCTAAGGAGTCTATGAAGCCGTGTTTGATAGAGTCTTGTTTATGAGTGTGTTGTGCACCACACTTTATAAGCAGGAAGCTATAGAACATTAAGAATGTTTATATTTCTTTCATATTTTAATTCGTGTTATAGAGTTGAACTTTATAAAAGCTATCTTCTTATTCGTGTGTTCGCATTTTGATTTTAGACTATACCATCATGAAGAGAACTGGATCGGTTAGGTGTAGAGGATGCACAACTAGATAGAATGTATACCAACCTGCACAATAAGTGCCTGAAGGGCAAAGACAACTAAAGATGCTTTCCACTCAGGCCCCACAGGTTGACATCTCTAATGTTGAACTTTACTAGGCCATTCAGACTCTAGCTCAGGTAGTGACAATACCAAATGCTAGCCAAGATGCTTAGGATACGTCTAGAGTTCGAGAGTTTCTGAGGATGAACCTGTCTGAGTTCACAAGATCTATACCCAATGAAGATCTTGAGAACTACATTTATGATCTACAGAAAATGTTCTAGGTAATGCATGGGACTGATGCATGGGACTGATGCAGATAGAGTTAATTAAGTTGGTTGCCTACCAACTCAAGGGGGTTGCTAGCTTTTAGTATGATCAGTGGAGGAAAAACAAAGTTGAGGGCGCATTAGTCTTGACTTGGGCCATATTAGGATGCCTTCTTGGGTCTATTATTCCCAAGGGAGATAAGGGAAGCTAAGATACGAGGATTTTTTTTAAACTTTGAAATAGGGATCCATGAATGTGCAGGAGTATGGTCTTAGGTTCACTCTAACAGCCCACAACTCTGTATAAGCTTGGACCTAGTGATGCCATATATGTACCTATATTTTAAGCCTCATTTTTATAGGTGGAAAGTGGATTAGAAGTGAATTAGGTTCATAAGAGACTTCTATCACTTAGTCGAGTTCAAAACTTTCCTATTTATTAAGTTTTCCGTATTAGATTATATAAGGATCAACTTTAAATGATCATAACTTTTAGCACACAAAGAATTAGGTAGAATATGACCCGCCAAATTAAAGATATTTGAATTAGTTTTCCAATAACACTAATTTCACCTTATTTGGAGTTTGGAGCAAAACGTTATGACTATTTTACTACAAACTGCCAGAGTAGAGTGAAACTATGAACCTGACTTATGGGGCATGGTTTGAATGATGACCCATCTTGTTAACTTGTGGAATGACTTTTTCAAGTCCAATTTTGAGTCCCAAACTTGACGGACCCAACTATAGGTCGTAGATGATTTTACAGGTCATAGTTTGGGCTCGTAGAGTGGATCCGGAGACCCCAAAATTCGCCAAAACTTTTATGAAGGGTTTTTACGGACCATAGAAGCTTTTGTGGGTCGTAGATTGATCCGTTGACGATCTGGGAAGCATTTCAAGAAGGGATATTTTAGTCCTTTCACATTCTTTCTAAGCCTAACTTGACTATTTTACACCTAATAAAGTTCCTAAACGTACCATTCAACCTCATTACGCTCAAATATATACTCAAGACTTAGAATAAGATTTCAAGAGGGGAAAAGCTAGGGTTTTCAAGCACCTTCTTCAAGTTCTTCAAGAATCTCATTCTTCTAGGTATGTAAGGTTACCTAAAGTGTTGGATTGAGTCCATCCACATGCTCTTCTTCATCTTCTAGAGTCGAAAGTATGCCTAGAGGTCGAGTAGGAAAAACTTAAAAAAATCTAAACTTTGAATTGTGTACATTTACTCGGAGTCATTATGTATATTTGTGAACGTATTTATGGTATACATCCTGATAGTATGAGATTTGAGCATTTAGTTGTACTAGTTGACATGAACCCTAGTTGCAAAGTTTCAAGTAGAACTTTATACATCAGTTATATTGTGATATGATTTGTGAATATTCGAATTGAGTAAATTTGAGCATAATTGGAACATGAGAAGCATTTTACATATCTTTATGTGATGAGCATGACTGATTGGAGTCTAAATGACCGCTTGAGTTAGAGTCTTAAATGATTTGATGAGTTTTTAGCATGTATGATTGATAGTCCTAATTGGTGATTGAGTTGAATATAATAATTATCTAAACCACTTTTGAAAGATATGATTGGGATGTATTGGATGGTTGATAGGCCCAAAAGCTTGATTGTGATATAACTGATGAATTAATAGAATTCCTTCTGAGGCTCATGATTAGTTTGATTGAGATTGACTATTTTATGAGCATTGAGTCTTGGAAGGAGTATCGAGCACCGAATTGAGGTAGAATAAGTCCAACTTGAATTCAATAAGTCATCGCCAAATGTAGGAGAGGATTGAATCATTAAGTCAGATGTTTTCCTTTTTATGTCACTTGTAGGGACTTGATTGATTGGCCTGGATCCATGATTGGTTGATTTGTTCTTTACCCTGGAAAAGTATTAGACAGTTGTGGCAACATCAACGAGATTATTGTACAGTCACGGGCTCATAAATGACTATAATCGGATAAGAGAAACTCCCAGATAGACCTTGATAGTAATCGACATAATTGGCTTGATTGTGCATAAATGATCTGACTAAGTTCCATTCTACAGTTTCTTTTAGGAGAATTAGTTTACTACAAAGTCCTACAACCCAAGCTTAGACATTTTATCCAATTCTTTCCCGAATTTTTCTAGACCTCACCTCATTTAAATTTTGTCTAAAATTAGTCTAGCATGAAATTTTCAAGTCACTACTCCAGAAGCTTTCTTACACAATTCCTTTCACTATTGATTTATCTATAACGACCGAAAGGAGCACTATATATAAGCTCTATGTACACTATATCCTTTTTCAGACCCCACTTTGTGGAATTGCTGAATATATTGTTGTTGTTCAATACACATACATATAAATAAATGGTCCATTGGATGAGAAATAAACTGAGGGTATATATATATAAAGTAACAAATCAAGAAATTATATATTAGAGAGCTAGCTGGAAAAGAATAAGATTCAGCTTTTCAGCAAGAGAGACAACACAGACCAGCAATGGCTTCCATTTCTGAGATCATCATTAAAAAAATTCTTAAGTACAAGCGTCTGAACTTTTTGAAGTATAACTCTACTACTCGTGAATAAAGTCATGTACGTTTAAGTAATAAATGAATTACTCATGAGGAAGTCTATATATTATTCTCATAAACAGTTTCTCTATCTCTATGAGCTAGTGGTAAGGTTTGTGTACATTTTTTCCTCCGCAGACTCCATTGGTAGGATTTCACTGGATATGTTATTGTTTATTATTGAAGTCTATGTATTATTATATGCAGAGATAATTATTTCAGCTTCTATCTGCATAAACTATCAAACAAAATATCGTATTAACTTTATAAATGAATAACTTAACCCCTATCCAGCTATCAAACATAATGTCACATACAAATAATTAATATTGTTAGGGGTCGTTCGATATGAGGTATAAGTTATAATAAACCTGGGATAAAATAATATAGGATTGTTTTATTTCATTAGAGATATAAGGTAATTCTTGGACTATTTATCCTATTATTTTCACTTTAGCGATGCGATATGTTATCCAATATATATGGTGGGATAACTTATCCCACACTAACTTATTCCGGAATTAATCATCCTAAGATAACAGATCGTCAGCCAAACAATCCCTTATACCTATATCACTCACCTTTAAATCAACTATTTAATTAGACAAGTTTTGAAGGATACCTTTACATAGTAGCTGCTTGCATAGAAAATTGATAGTACAAGAAAGTTTAGTAAATTAATTAGACAAGTCATTAGAGAAAACAGCACAGTTGGTTTGCAGGGAGGGTGGGAAGCACATGCTCCATGCTTGTGAATAGTAAAAGCATTTGGGAAAGGGAGAACTGTGAGATATCAGAGGAGGAAGGAGGGAATGTCTTGTGTGGTTCTTGGGTTTAGTGCTTGTTTTATTTTTGAACAAGAAAAATGCCATGTATTCCAAAACCCACCCTTTTATGTCATCCATTTCTTTATAATTGTCTATTAGTGTAGTTTGATATAGCTAATTAGAGTTGGTGCAAGTCTTAAAAATATATAGATTAGTTATGAGAAAATTTATATAATTTTTTCGTATAAAAATAATGATCTGATTTGATTTGATATGAAATTAAATAAATGAGAAAAAAATTAATTTTGCAGTTCTAAATTAAACTATATCAAATGTACTAAGATGTTTTTTAATTTTGTAGTTGTACACATGACACATGGAAAGTTAAAAGTAAAATTTTGTTAAAAAGGAAAAAGAACTCATTCTTTTTAAAACATAATTAAAAAAAAAAGATCATTCTAACGAAGGGAATATTATTTTATGCAAAAATTAGTTATACAACTATCTTAATATTATTTATACATGATTTAATACGTGCATAATTCATCTTCAAAATAACTAGCAAATGGCATCTTAGTAATTTGAGCCTCTTTTTCTTTTGGCACCCATATAAAAACAGTGTGTCTATGTATGTATGTATGTATGTACGTGTATATATATATATATAATTACTTTTAGTCTTGCTAAAAACAATATATATCTTTTTATTTAATTTTTTTTGTTTATTTTGACTTTAAAACAAAACAAGACTTTTGAATCTTATAGTCTTAAATTAAAGATATGTCCAACGTATCAAAATGTCATTTATTTTGTATTCTCAAACATGTCATATGAAGTTGTTTAAAAGAAAATGTGTCATTTTTTTTAGTAGACTAAAATAAAATTATGTTGAACAAATCAAAACAGAAGGAGTATCACCTTTTTTATATTTAGTACTCTTTTTGTTTGAATTTATGTAACACTATCATTTTTTTATTTGAAATAACTTAACTTTATAATTCTTGTTTTACTTTAATGACATGATTTATAGTCATATAAGTATTATTTATTTTATATTATAAATTTCAAAAGACTTTATTTTTAAAAAATATTTCATATCAAATCAAACGTTGACATATAAATTAGACAGAAAGGAATAACTCTTTGCACCAAACATAAATAGTTAAAATTACAAAATTGAAAATATATTTTAATAATTAAAACTAAGAAAAATAAAATTAAATTGAAAGGAGTACAGCATATGCAAATTATATGTCATTATGTCATTCCACTGACCTGAGCATATTTTATTTTATATACTTCCATCCATCTTTTTTTATTTGTCACTTTAACTAAAAAGAATTGATCTGAAATATCTGTTTTAATTCAAATATTCTTTTATCAATTCTACATATGTTTCAATAAAATAATGTATGTCATTGTTAATTATTCAGGAAAAGGATATGGGTAATTTAATTAAATAAGACTACAAAAATTAAAAATTTTCATGGATCAATCTCTTGACTATTTTATTTATTAACAAATACTAGTAGTAAATATATCTTAGGAAATTAATCCTTAATGAAAAGAAGTTAATTAGTAAGATAATTAGATTTCTAATCAAAGATGAATTGAGTGCAAAAAAAGAATTTACGAATTCCAAGCAAGGATTAGATGCCCAAAAGACATTGAATAAAAGCTAAAAGGGACCTTTATGTGATATCTGGAGAAAGAGAGAACTTTTTTGATAATTTTTGGGGCTGACATTCTTCCCCTCCCCAGTGATCGAATCAGAATTTTCATTAAGCAAATCATAAATTTAAGAAGTAGACACATGAACTAAATAAAGATGATTTGACATC
>JAOTQR010000001.1:3825320-3845544 GCA_025774065.1 Solanum ossicruentum | reverse complement strand
AATATCATATTCAAGAAGGTATTAAAACAAAACAAATCTTTTGAGTTCAAATCTCACTGTCACCCCATACGCGAAAAAATATATATATGCATGTCATGTATTTGATTCATGAAAAAAGTAAAATCAGACCCACCCATAGAGGGTAATGTGTTTGAGATATAATATACTGTAATTAAATAACTAATGAGATGATCACATACTTTTAATAAAAAATTAAATATATACTTTCTATTCGAATTTGCATATATAGATGAAAAATATTATAAAAAAAAATATACACATAATAAGATCGTACTTGGTGAAAGTGAAAACGTAATTGCTTTGAGTCATTTAAGTATAAAGAAAAGTCACTTTTTGTATGTGACAATTTCTTAAATTCAACATCCTATGTCACATATTTAAGAGATAATATTTAAATGTTATTTAGATCTTTAATCTAAGATTATAATATTCAAAAACGAATTATTTTCTTGAACTTCGTATCAAGCAAACTAATTAAAACAATGATGTAGTCTTGGAATATAGATGCCTAGCATATTTATTTGGATGAAACCTTTTTTCCCTCATTATACCAAACAAGTTCATAGCGTAAAGCTTCCAAAAGTCTCCAAAACCCATATAGTGATGGTAAATCTCTTCCTTTTCTTCCCCCTTTATTAGTGAAGAAAATAATAAAGCTCTATTTTTTCAAATATATATATATTTAGCTATTATGAGAAATTCTTTTTTGTTCAAGTATTGTATTATATATATATATATGCAAGTGAGTTGAGGATTTATCGAGATAATATTTTTTTTTGAAGGTTTAGATCTCTGTATACTCTACTCGTTTTAGACCCCATTTTGTTAGACTACACGGAATATGTTATTGTTGTTACTGCATCATATTATATCGTGTTGTAACAATGAAAATTTGTTACATATGGTGTTGTAGATTCATATAATTTTATCAACTTGTTAGTTGGCCAATTGGGGAATTAAAAGGAACTTATATTATTAACTTCTTATCATCTCAAAATCCCAACAACTTCTCCTCTTTAACCCTTAGTTAAACCCAACCACAAAAGATTGTTAATAATCAAAATTGGAAATCAATTTGTTATGGGAGACTTTGTTAACTGTTTTATTTAATTAAATACAAGAATGTCAAGTGATTTGCATGCATGTAGACAAAAGAAAACGTCAATCATTTAGTTGTATCCTCTTAAACTTTTTATTTTATTTTTATGTTAGGATCTTTAAGATTCATTCCATGCTAATAACCAGCTATATATATATATCAAATGTTAATTAAATAATTAGATGAAATTCTCTCTTTATTATTATTATTATTGGGTTGAAGTTGCTTCTACAGAATAAAATAATTTTTCTTCACCTACCTGAAATAATAACTTGTATTAGGGTTTTTATCAAAAACATATACTAAAAAATACGACTTTGAATAGATTAATGTTAGGTTGTTAGGATGTATGTCATATAACATTTATTCTATTTCATAAAAACATTCCATACATACTATTTAATTTGTTAGGACTCATTATATGTTTTTACGATAGGTCAACCCTTATACCTCGACTAATTCAAAGCCACATGGTTTTTATTATTCTTTCCTTGCACAATTTTTTTCTCCCATCCGGTGTTCAGTATTTGTATTGGATTCGACTAATTTAGATTTATTTTTTAGAATCCATTTGAGAAAAATATTTTTAGCAAAGATTTTCTTATATCCATGATTCAAAGTTACCTAGACTTCTAAAAATTAAAAAAGGAATAATCTTTTTCACCGTACCACATCTTTTTGATGGTGCACTACATAATAAAATATTCTTAAAAGAATTACTATGACAAACATAGATTAAGTTATATACATGGTCAAGTCATTTAAATGATATTTATATTTTATTTTTATGCATTTAGATATAAGTCTTGGTTGTCTTGAAAGTAAATAAAGTTATATACACTTTCATATCATTCAAGTGATATCTATAACTGTTTGAAAAAAGATAAAAATCTTCTTCAAATATAAAATTTGTAATCTTAAAAACAAGACGTGTTGTACCCGCTATTACAAGTAAACTTGGCTTGATGGTATAAGATTTTCTATATAACTTAAAAGTCTTAAACTCATACACATATACATTTCTTTAGCGCAAAAAAATGCACCTATAATGCATCAACAACAATCTTTATCTAAAACGATAAACTCAACGAAAATAATTTCTTAATAGTTAGTTATTTGACCTAACATTATTAATTAATAATAAACAAACTTTTTTCTAATTCTACGTGTTACTCGATGCATATATTTATTTTGTAAGTAGTTAAATTATATGTAATTGTGGCATGCTTCCTAGAATATAATTTTGTACTTTGTTTAATAATGTTGGTTCTTAATCTTCACGAATGGGTACATATGTGTCATTAATGTTATTATTATTTGGCCTTTATTGTATGTCCTACCCAAGTTGACTTGAGTTTTTGGTTATCATGTCTTGTGTTACTCAAACTTCAAAAAAACCAACCCTCTAACACGTCATGGCAACTAAGTGACAAATGATTAAAGTTTTAATGGTAGGGAATATGATATCAATCATAGTTCATACCATAATATATGTTTTTTTCTCTCTCTCTTTCCTTAATTTGCATTCCCTAATCATAGGTATTGGTCACATCTAAGTTTCTAGGAGGTTTAAGGGGTCGTTTGGTCGTGAAATTCAATACCAATACTATTCGTATACGTCCTACTAAATGATTTTTAAATACTGTTATTTACTTAATTATAGTCTAAACTTGCCTTGTGATCATGAGCTAACTTATATTTCCTTTTTATGAGTCAGACAAGTGAAAATTTATTTAGACAAGTGAAAATTCTTTATAGGTATTGATTAAACCTAAGTTTCTAGGAGGTTTAAGGGGTCGTTTAGTACACAAATTCAATACCAATACTATTCCTATGCGTTTTACCAAACGATCTCTAAGTATTGTTATTTATTTAGTTATAATCTAATTAAACATGTCTTGTGTTTATGTGCTAACTTAGATTCCCTTTTTATGAGTTGGACAAGTGATTTTTTTTTAGATTAACGATAGTAGTGAGATTCGAGCCTAAGGATATTTGCCTGCTCTGATTCTCTGTTAAAATGTATGATAATTTTATCTAAAAATTTAAATTATTAGCGAAAATATACTTTTATTTGCTTAATTATTTTCTTAGTGGGATAATATGAACACATATCATGAAACAAACCTACCTATAAATCACATAAACTCTTTCTTTTACATACTAAGGTTTAGACATGGAAGAATCGTAGCATTTTAGGTTTTTCACATAGAAAGACATATTTCCAAAAAGCTTACTATCTTTCCCTTTTCTACGGGCTAATTTGCTTTTAATAATGATATTTGTTGAAACAAATGTGGAATAGTGCATTGACTTTAATTAACAAGGGGGGAAAAAGAAAGTGAACATGCTCAACTAATTTATGTATCATTTTTGGGCGGTTTTGGATGTTGAGAGATAATTTTATTAGATAAATAGAAATAGTTTTAATAATTTAAACATTTAGATTTGATAAATACTGAGATACATAAATATTAAGATAAACAAATGACTTAGATTCAAATTAAATATAATTATATATATATATATATATATCATATTGATGTGGAATAACATAACTAAGGAGTTATTTGATTGCTAGTTAGAGTTATGCTAGGAATTAATACGAGAATGAGTTATACAATTAGATTCAAATTAAATATAAAAAATTAAGATGATGACATATATATATCATATTGATGAGGAATAACATAACTAAGGATTTATTTGGTTGCTAGTTAGAGTTATGCTAGTAATTAATAGGAGAATTAGTTATACAATTAGATTCAAACTAAATATAAAAAAGATGATGACATATATATCATATTTATGAGGAATAACATAATTAAGGAGTTGTTTGTTTCTAGTTAGAGTTATGCTAGTAATTAATATGAGAATTAATTATGCAGGGTTTAATTATTCATTTATTAAGTTAGTTTATATTATATACAACATATAAAGATATATATATAAATTCTCTCGTAACTTATAAGTATTAGTTATGTCGAATTCTGAATAGCTAACTGAAAATCATATTTGATGTGTTTATAAAATTTTATACATAGTGAAAAGAAAAATGCAATCAAATATGATACAAATTATGTAAAATTTAATACATGAATAAGTTTCAGTCTATGCAGCTATCAAATATCCTGTAAATATTTAAAAGCTTACTCTCTTGAATATCTAAAATTTCTAGGTCAGGTGATTAGATTATTCAATATAACATTAGACAGACAAAAATTTTAATTAAATTCTAATCTTAACATCACAAAAAAAATCAAAATACATCTTTATATATATATATATATATTTATTTATTTAATTCATAAAAAAAAGAATCAGGTCCGCACGCGAGGAATAGGTTACGTTAAGTTCTAGCACACTAAATTTGCATGGCCTTAATTTTCCCTCATCAATTATCATCATGGCTCTATTTATGACTATGAGTTTCGTCATGCTTTCGTTTGTTTCAACTCAACTCTCCCATGAAGGATTGTAGGACCCAACACCCTCTTATTTTCTCATGGATAATTAATATATTTAAAGTTTAACCCTTTCTTTCCTTCCTCTCTTTTTCCTCTTAAGTGCTGCACTTTGATAGAATCAAAAAGAAACTTTTTGTCCATTTAAAAAGTAACCCTAAAGAAAATATCAAGCCTAATTTATAATTTATAATTTATAATTAAATATTTATAATACATATATAAAATATAATAATCTGTATCTATATCTGTCTATATTTATCTATATTTATACTATATTAAAAACGTAAAGATCCTTAGAAATATTGTTTGAATTATTTATCCTTTATTAAAAAACTTTGTTTTAGATAAAATAATTTTTACACCATTTCCTTTAAATTATTACTTAATTATATTTTTAATATTCACTTTTAAAATATATGAAAAATTGATGAAATAATGACTTCTAGTCATGAAAATACTCCTAAATTTTTCTTATTCCTTATTTGAATTAAGAAAATATCTAATTTATCATAATTCTAATTAATGATAGAATCTCTATATAAAATCTATATTGATAAATAATTTATTAAATTTACTTTTATGATAAATTATTTATCTTTGTATAATTTATCACGCACAAAATACGTATAACAAGTAAACTAGTATACATATCTCTATATAATAAAAAAAAAAAGTAACACGTCGGACGAAAGCAATGCATGAGCTATTTTTAGTCCATAACAGAATCATTACGAATGCTTCAAAAAGAGACAAAATTACAAGAGAATAATTAAATAATAGTATAATAATAAATAATTATATTAATAGCCGACAGATTAAGAAAAGTAATAAAAGTATCATTAATTAATTATTTAATTCCCCGCTTAATTAGGATGGATAAAATATTACATCATAATTTATGAAGGAATATTGACCTTCATTACTCATTTTTATGTTCTTATTTTCTTTTTCTATTTTTTTTTTAAATTTCTAAGTTTATTCTCTTTTGAAGATTTGATAGAGAAAAGCAACGTGAATGAGACGTGCATGAATATTTTGGACAATAAAGTGATATGTACAAGTCATGTAGAGTTTCTTTTCTTTTTTTTTTCCTTTTTTTTTAGATAGATTAGGTACTCCACCTTTCAATTTTTGTGGTGGCATTTAATTGACCACCAAGTTTTAAGAAAAAAAAAAGATTTTTAAAATTTGAGATTTAAATAAGTTGAATATTTGAGTGACGGTAATTTATCTTATTAAGGAAAAATAGCATATTTTAAACTTAAATTTTCCTTCCTCCTATTTATTTATAGTCAATTTAAAAAAGAATGATAGTATTTTTATTTCGTACCAATAATATAGCTTTATAATAAACAAATATTTCTAATGAGATAATTACCATATATATATATATATATATATTATTTTAGATCATAAGTTTTTAAAATCTTCTTTTATTTTTTAAATAAATTTTATGCTTAGTCAAACACATTCACCGAAATTGAGACAGAAAAAAAATACTAAATGTACAAAAATATCACTCTTTTTTGAAGAATCTAGAAAGAAAAAAGCGTAACCTAAATTGGAACTGAAAGGATATTTAATCGAATAGTCACCAATATACGTTATTCGACCATCTAGTTACCAAATTAACATACGTTCGGTTGTACGGTATGTATATGTCATGTATATGACGATTATGTATAGAGATGTATATTAGTATAAAATATACACTATATATACTCTGTATACATATTTTCTTTTTTTGTTCCTTTTTTTTTTATCTCCCTTAAATATTCATATGTCAACTTTAAGGATAAATAATTTTTCTATGAATTAGTAGATATGGAAAATCTTTACATCATAATCAGGGAGTGAATATATTTATTTATTTGAAGAAGTCTAGTGTATAATCATTCTTGATTAGAAGCAAAGTCTAAGTGGACCTCTAATATGATTAAAGTTTGTAGTAGTTTTCAACCATGGGATAGGTGGATTGCTTTATTTTTTTCCTCTCTTTTTTAGGCATGTTGATTTCACACGTGTATACATTCATAATATAAAAACAATAGTGATTATTAGTGTAATTTAATGTGTTTAACATATTAATTCTCTGATCTACTTTTCAAACTCTTAAATGGATTCAAAATTTTAGCAAAACTTTTATATTCATCTTTTTTAGTTGCTTTAGTAATAGTTGTCCATCATGACAAGTTATTTTTTGTTTTACCATCAAAGATTGTGACGAAAGAATAAGATTCTCTCACACTTGTTCATTAGTTGGAATTTGATCGGGTTTCGATAAATGAAAAAAAAATTAGGATAATAGTTAATCTTACATGGTGTGAATTTACTGATGAGAGTGAAAAATCAAACCAAATCATTTGCTTTGGAGTTCTCACATCGAACAAATGTAACATATGTGTGAGCAGAGGTATAGTCAAAGTATCATAAGAGAATTTATCGTTGAAAAATTACAGTATAGATATAAAAGCAAAATATACATATATCATATGTATATGAATCTCTTTTGCTTCTTGTGTGTTTACATCTTTATGTTTTGAATTATTTTCGTGAAGATTCTGACTTCGTCACTGAATATAAGTCATTTGGAGGGATTTTTCATTATCTCCTAAAATATAACAAAAGAATATATATGCCCCACAGTCTATTCCAAATACTTAATCCCATACGTTTATACTCTAATCATGAATCATAATTACTATTGTTTGATTAAACTATTTGTAAAGAATTAATCAACTTATAATGTAATTTATATTGTGTTGTTGTTGCCTTTCATTATTAGTTCTTCTTTTTTTTCTGTTCCCTTTTTTCCATATCTAGTTTATTCTACTTATATATTTTTGAGACGAGATTTTCCAGGAAACAGCCTCTCTACCTCTGTGAGGTAGTGATAATGTCTCCGTATATTTTACCCTTCCTATGTTGTTTTGCAATTGTTTAATTTTTTTTTTCACTAATAGATAGTTTGATGCATGTAAAAATTTGACTCTTGTGCAACTCCAGATAGAGATAACATGTAGAGGCCAACAGCTCCAACCATTCTTGACATTGCAACATGTTAGAGATCATATATGGAGTACTACTACTAATGCTGCTGACAATATCCTCACTTTGCTTCCTTCAGAAACTTCTAATCATGTCATGGTTCTACATTATGCTAGAATAAGTGCTCCACCTCAAAATTAACAGCCAGAAATACCTCGACTTTTTTATAACAGGTTCGAGTCAGAGTCAAATAGTAATGACTCAAAACACTTCTTTTTACACTATTTTGGGAAATCGAAGGACTCTATCTATGGATATGTAAATTACAGGATTTCCAATCCTAGCAGGAGGGTAACGTGAAAGTCAAACAGGGCTTCTATTACAAAACCAAATCTACCTCAAGAAAGTTGATGATGAGAATTTCTAATCAACAAAAAAGAGTACTTAATTATTTCATTTTTTTTAATCATGGTAATATTGTTAAACTATTGTTATTCCCTCCACTTTTCTTTCCCTTAAATTACTCAACTTATTGATTGCTTTTGGCTAGTGCTTGTTAATTATTTATGTCATCAACAAAGAGTTAAAAAAAATTCTTTCTTTTGGAATTGTATTTCCTCTCTATGGGGTTGGGTTTGGGTTAAGGGTTCAGTTTTCTTCTCTAATTAGATGAAAAAATAAAATAGATTTAATATGTTGTTACTGCAGAAGACCAGAACTGTGTGCATTATAAAGTTTTGGGTGACACAATAATTACCAGATTGTATTTTAAAACATAAGGGTGTGAAGTTAAGTTTAACGATGCTTTACTTTCCTTACCAATTCGTTACTTTATTATATCCAGGCATATATAGTATATCAAAAATCAATAATTCGTTACTTTATTATATCGGGCATATATAGGTTTAGGATCTTTAGTACTTTACATTTACATGCACACAAAAACAAAATTAAGTTAAAAAATCGAGAGTCATGAAACTAAGTAAAAAACTCGAGAGTCATAGCTGTTTTTCAATTGTATTCAGAATATTTCTGCGCTTGTTGTTAGAGAATCACCCTCTTGGAACCGTTGCATGTTGCCAATCATTCTATTGGTGACTTGGACCATGTAAAATCATTCTATTGACACTGTTATACTTGAGCACCTGCTTACGTACCAATTGGAATAGAATTTCAATAAGGATACTGACGATATGTTAATTACTTGACAAATCAATTTTGCAATTCTCTTCCGTTCACATTGATTGGATATAGTTTTCGAAAATCCTGAATATTCCACTAACTATATGTAAATTTACCAATACAATATATGAGAATTTACCAATAACATCTCTCTCTAATGATTATGGTTCTTCGTGCAAATATAAAATCGGCTTCAATGGAAATATACAATCGGCTTCAATGGAACAGATTTTATAGTAGCAATTGGTGGCTTCAAATCATTCGTGTATGATTTCATTAGAATAAATTGACCAACCTAACCAATGACCGTCGACATGTTCATACACTAAGATTATGATTTCATCGGAATATACTACCCAACTTCCGGAGGATGCTAGCTAACGACCATGGAGGTGTCCATACACTACTGGGGTTGGATTTATAAAGTTGGTGGGGTTGGATTTATAAAGTTGGAGGCTAGCTAACGAACATGGACCTGCCCATACACTACTGGGGTTGGATTTATAAAGTTGGAGGCTAGCTAACGATCATGGACGTGCCCATACACTACTGGGGTTGGATCTATAATGTTTGTGATGGTAGGATTTCTATAAAATATTTTTTGACACTAACATTAGATCTCTTGTAATGTTTCAAAAATTTTGTTAATGCATAATTTCAGTAGAAATTGCAATCTAAAAATATGGGTGAGTGAATTTTATAAAAGATAAAAGAACTTAGGTTCATTGCAAAGGTTTGGTGTGTATCAATTACAATACGACGGAAGATCGATTTGATAGAATTGCACTTGAATATTACAATCATTTTGATGATCTAAAAGATCGATAAATCTTCAACTTTTGGTGAGATAATGAATTAAGTTTTGGCAAATTATTAAAATTTGACAATATGTTGCTTCAACCAATGCACATATTTTTTACTGAATAAAATTTTTTACTACATAAAATTAAGAGTATCTCAATAAAATTTACTACATAAAATTAAGAGTATCTCAATAAAATTATGCTCTGAAATCAAATTATAATAACAGATCTAAAATATACATATTTTAAAATATTATTATTTTAGATAGTGTTTTTTTGCTTACATAATACATACTAAATTTTAGTGCATATTTTTAAAAGACATTAAGGGTTTAACTTCAGTTAGTAATATTATTTATTACAAAAGTTGGGAATAATTTTAAACTAATAAGAGGTTGTTAGCCATTTGTTTGCAATATATATATATTCCTTGGGTTGTTGTTGTAAAAGTTTTATTTATTAATATGAAGATTTGACTTGCTTAATTTATAATTCTAAAATATTCTTGACAAAAAGTGGATTGTTTTTTTTTCCAATTATTTAAGTTTTGTTGGTGTGTCTGTATATATATAATTTTATAATAATCAGTATTATTTTGAGTGTAACTAAAATTATAAAATTCACCAATAAAATTTTTTGAGGCTCAAAATTTTGGGCCCAAAGCAGACACTTTACTAATCTTACCCTTAAAAAAATGAAATATTTAGAAACTCAATCTCTTCCAACAGAAGTGGTAAATCACATTAGAGGAATCACTATTAGTTTCTTAAATCTTAAAGACCAAAAACAATTCACTCAAGATTTTCTTCTTCAAAATAGGAGAAGGATAGTTGGTGTATACTTCTATAATTAAGTTATATTCAACCTTTTGAATGTATCATAATATATATTTAGTATATATCTCACGTATATGTGAGTTTCATTTAGTTTTTTGAGTGTTTTATAATACATAGTCAGAGTATAAATCATGTATAGGTAAATAATATTCAGCTTATACATCATGTATTGATAAACTATATTCATTTTTCTTTTGAAAAAAATATATGTGTTTAATTACAACACAAAGTAACTATCTGTCGAAAAATAAGAATAAACTTACAACAAAAAGAAATTATTGCTCATTCAACTTCTATACAAGAGTTAGCCTACAAGAACAACAACATATCCAGTAGAATTCGACAAGTGAGTCTGGGGAGGGTAAAATGTACCCAGACCTTACCACGATCTCATAGAGATAGAAAAGTTGTTTCCGGAAGGTCCTCATCGCAAAAATATCAAACTCCAAATAGAGTGTATTATAGATGGAAAAGCGTATCAAACAAAGCACTATCAACGCAAAAGGCTAATGGCAGTACTATTTTTTTTTAATGCACTCTACCAAACGATTCTTAAGAGAATAAATATCCCTTGGTTTGGGCCCCAATTTTAGTAGACATTTGACCATAAGTTTAAATATTTGGTACTTTATTTGAAACTTATGAAGTTGAAGATCTTAAGTACTCAAATAAAGGTTCTAAGCTTATTTTTAGCCATCATATACTTCTAATTTCTCAATGAATCAACAAAATGCAAGACTTGTCACTGTTTCTACTACTACAAATTTCTTTTCTTCTTTTTTGTTTTTGTATAAAAATGATTTTTTGCATTACATTAGTGGAATTAATCGTGATTATGATGATAGTTATGCTGGTGTATTTGAAGTTAGGAATGAATGTATGTTTGATGCATCTCAATATTATATATGGCGTGCATGTTTGGTGTAATGTGGACATTTGGCATATGTTTTACATTATATATTATGTATGTATCATTGTATATATGCCACATACACATGATATACAAATATATACAATGATATGCACACGACAAGCAAATTCTTTTATAAAAGAAGCGGCTGTTGAGCTGCTTTAGCTACTCGCTTAATCGTCACTATTTTATTTTTTTTTGGTTGCTTAGCAGGTAGCAAGTCAACGTGTCTGCTTGAACGGATATATCGGTAATTTCTCGCAATTGCTTCAGCTGCCTGCTTGACGTCCCTACTTGAGGAACTTGAAGGTATATTTGTAATTTCTCGATAGTTATATAATGATATACAAGTATGTATATTGTTGATACATGTCTAGTATGGTTTGTGTATGTCAATATCTATTATTCTGTCATGAGTACGCAAATTGTAGTTTGACATACATTAATATAGAATGATATACAAGTGCACATGGAGAGAACTCATTAATCATCTGATTTTCTAGCGAAACTTTAGCAAATTTTTTGGTAGGGATATACAGAGAGGCGGAGCAGATCTCGCTTATAGTCAGTAGAACAAAGACGACTAGCAGTGGTAGAGCAAATATTTTCGTTAAGAGAGTTTAAAATATGAAAATTCAAACACACTAGCAAGTGTAAGAGGATTTTCAATATCTACAATAAAAATATAAAAATAATTTCAACTATGTATAAATAGTGTAATTTTTTTTTTAATTTTGTAAGATTTGTTATAGGTTGAATATGTTTTTTAAATAAACTATTGCTTTATTAAATATAATAATAGTATTAGTTATGATAAATACAGTTTTATTTCTGTATATCCATAAGTTTTTTTTTAATTGTTATTATTAATGAGACATATATTAAACAGACATATTTTAGATATGTCCTAGGTGTCTTAACAAGGCACAACCTTAGAGATGTAAAAATGAAAAACAGTGCCAACTAATGAACTATACGTATGGCCTAAAGTATTTTGTTTGTATTTATTTATTTTTTCACTTGGTGTATTTGATATATATATATTCATATCGAAGTTCAAATAATTTAAATTTGATTGGCGTGCAACACATTTGAAGGAAGTATGGTATGAAGTTTCTTTTTTTAAAAAAAATTTCAAATGTGTTTATCAATTTTACACCTCCACTATTTTGAAGTCATACTACATGCAAATTTGTTAGGTTTAGGTAATAGAGGTAAATTAATATCTGGACTTGTGATATAGTAGGTTAATAGGACTAGTTGTATTTTTATATTCTTTGTTATTATTATCCATCTTATATTTGTCATTTTTATCGTATTTATATACTATCATTTATTTTTTCATTTTTTTGGTCGTTTTTCATTTTTCTTTCATATCTACTATCTTCTACTTCTGACTTGATTTTTGAGATGAGAGTTTTTCGAAAACAACCTCTTTATCTTTATGAGGTAATGATAAAATTTTTGTACATTTTTCTCTCCCAGACCTCAATTATGAAATTCCGCTGGGTATTTTGTTAGTGTTGTACTACATACAAATTTCATTTCAAGATAAACACTTTCTTTTAAAAATTTTTTATATCCAAACTCAAATTAAAAAAATTTACTCTTCTATCTCATTTTACACGACAACTTTCGTTTTTTATCCCTCTCAAAAAAAAGGAAATCTGCTCCCTCCAGTGATAATCTCCTTCCGTGCCTCTAAGTGCACTTCTTAAAAAATATCATCTATCCTGTAGGAACTGCGTGAACCCGCATCCCAACCCTACATTAGTATGATATTGTCCCCGCATCCCAACCCTACATTAGTATGATATTGTCCGCTTTGGACCAAGTTCTCACGGATTTATTTTTGGGTATCTCCCAAAAAACCTCATACTAATAAGATTGGTTCAACCTATTTAAGTTGGTCATTTTGACCTTCCACCACCAATGTGGGAGGAAGGATTTGTATTATCCCAACAAATCCACTTATTCAATGGTCAAAAGTTAATTCCCTTTTTACTCTTTATCTAACTATAGTTAACAAACAACAACTCATACAAATGAATAATAAAAATAGATCTAAAAATTAATACAAATTACTACTGGAGGGGAGCCGAGTCCAAAAAAAACATCTTACCCTCATCAAAATAATTTAACTTTGAAATCTTCACTATTTGTGCCTTGTGGTGAAGTATTTGTTTTGGTATTGAAAACCATATCCATAACTTTTCCCTGCAAAGATATTAAAATGGCTTAAACCAGAGGGGGAAATTTCTTGCTTGATTTACAATGTCAGTACCTGGAGTTCAAGTTCTTGTCTTTAGAACCCAACTCAATTTTCGAAAGAACAGCTCTATTGCTGCAGTTGCTGTTGAACCAGTAAAAGTATTAAAGAATCGATCCCATAATGCTTCAGATGGAAAAGGTAAAATCTTGAGGATAAAGTTCCAATTTTTTTGAATTTTGGTTTTATTTTGAGCTACATATTGTGAATTGGCACTTTGGGGTGTTCATTTTTAATTGAAATAGGTGATGTGAATGTCACTAAATGGAAGAAATTGAGTTCAGAAGAACTTGGAATAAGTACCTCAATGATTGCGAAACCTACAAGATTGGTTCTGAATGGGTTGAAGGAAAAGGGTATGTGTTGTTCAAGATGATTATTTGATTATCTTTGCAATCTTGTTTTTGGAAATTTTTTGAAGTTTACTTGTTTCTATTGGTTTTTTGTTGATGCATGGAGTAGTTTAATCTTACAAGGTAGAAAAAGAAGAGACTCTAACAGGTTTGGTTCATGTCTACCCTTGGGATATAGTAGGATTTTTTTCTTTTCCTTTTTTTTTTTAAAATTGGGGATAGGGGAAGGGGAAATGGGGAGGAGGATTGTAACGTGGGGAATCGAACCTCTCACCACCAACAAGGTGGAAGTTCAGGTAGTCAACCAATTGAGCTAGTAAGATTTTTCGAGTATAGTAGGGTAGTAGGATTAGAGGTATGTTTTTATCATGTGTTGTCATTATTCATTTTATATTTGTTAATTTTATTGTATTTATATTCTATCATTTGCTTTTCATTATTAGTCGTTCTTCCTTGTTTGTCTTTTTTCTTTTTCTTTTTTTCATATCTAGTTTTTTTGCTTATGAGTTTTTGGGACGAGGTTTCCCCGGAAACAGCCTCTCTGAGGTAGTAGTAAGGTCTACGTACATTTTACCCTCCTCACCCTACTTGTGGATTTCACCGGGTATAATGTTGTTGACTTTTTATGAATGTGCAATAGCCCACTAATTCAGTAATTAATATATCTATGTAGGAATTTGTAGTAAATTGCACTTAGGGCTGTGTTTGGTATGAAGGAATATGTATTCCAATGAGAGTGCATTCTTGGAAAATATAATTCTGGAAATAAGTGAGTTTCTTAATTATTTTTTGGTGTTCGGTGAGTTGAAAATATTGTCTTAAAAGTATGTGTATGTAATCTATTCAAAGTTTTAAACACAATAGGGGGTGGGACTGAAGGTGGGGATGGTGGGTGTGAGGACTATGGGTGCGAGTGGGGTGTGTTGGAGGGTAGGGAGGAGACAATCGATGTGGAATGTCATTTATGGAGTTTGTTTTTCCCTACTTTCATCAAGGAGTTTTTTTCCTCATTTTTGAAGACCTTGTTTTTCCTCGAGGAAATGTTTCCAAAAATTTGGACTAACCAAGCATCAGAAATTTGAAAAAAGAGATCCAGAAAACGTTCTCCATAATACTGGACATATTCTTAGTCCTGCTCTTCGGAACATGATGATTCGTATTTCTTCTCCTTGTGGCCTCACCTTTCCTCTCACATTTTGCAGGGTTCGAGGTCTACCTTGTCGGGGGTTGTGTTAGAGATCTTATACTGGACAGAACTCCAAAAGATTTTGATATATTAACATCAGCTGAACTTAAAGAGGTTAGATGCACTGCACTTTTTTATTGTTAAAATGTATTTTATATGATAACCAGCGTAAAGGAAGTGTTGTGAGATATTTACAGAGGAAGTGTCACTGCATAAAGTACATGAATCGACTGCATCGTTTATTGGGTCCCGAGTAGGGATTGTTTTGCTCTCAGAGGGTTTGAACACATGGTTATTTAATATGAAGCTGAAATTTGGCTATCTATGATGCAATCAATCATGTGCAGGTAACAAAAATATTTCAGCGTTGTAACATTATTGGAAGGAGGTTCCCAATATGCCATGTGCATATCGATAATACCATTGTGGAGGTTTTTCTCAAGCAACATCTTTTACTTGGTTTGACATTTTTTCCTTTTTCAGTAATCAAGTAAATCTCATTAAGAGTAATGAAAGTTTCTGAGGTATCTTTTTGAGTATTTACCTCGTTCGATTCTTTGTCCAAAGCAGGTTACGAGCTTTCGTACCACTGGTAGGAAGTTTCAGAGGAATGCCTATAATGTTGTTCGAAGACCTCCTGCATGCAGCAAAGCTGATTTCATTCGCTGGAAAGATTGCTTGAGGAGAGATTTTACCATCAATGGGTACATAAAGTAGACGTAGACTGAATTATCAATTTTCATGTACTAACCATAAGGAATTTTTTCAGTATTTCAATCTAGAAAACTAAACGAGGAATTTTGACTTGTAGATTGATGTTTGATCCATTTGCAAAGATAGTGTATGACTACTTGGGCGGACTGGAAGATATTAGAAGGGCTAAAGTGTGCATGTACCTTTTACTGCTTTCTGTTCTTGTTGTTTAACTTCCTTTAATAATGTAAATTGTGCTTAGCATCATTGCATTTGCAGGTGAGATGTGTGATTCCTGCAAGTGCTTCTTTCATTGAGGACTGCGGTAATCTAGACTATCCTTTGTCTTGTAAATATTTGTGTCATTCTTGTTGGATCTTATTTCTTAGGATGTTCTAGTTGTAGTTGGTATATCCTATTAATCTGGGGCTGACTTTTTTCAGCTCGCATTCTGCGTGGAGTAAGGATAGCAGGCCGTTTAAGATTTCGTTTTGCTCAGGAAACAGCCCATTTTATAAAAGAATTAGCATCTTCCATATCTGGACTTGAGAAGGTAAGATAGGTGAGTTATATGCTTTTTGCTTTTTCTCATCAGCATGAAATATTTCTTGAGCATATTCTTTGACCACATAATGTAGGGAAGGATCTTGTTGGAAATGAATTACATGCTGGCATATGGTTCTGCGGAAGCTTCATTGAGATTATTATGGAAGTTTGGACTTCTAGAATTTCTTCTACCAATCCAAGTATGGAAACTAAACATTTTTGCATAAGTTCAACTTATACCATGTATGCCATTATCCATCTTATATTTGTTACTTTTTTTCTTAATTGTTACTATTAATTTTTCGTATTTACATACTATCATTTGCTTTCATTTTTAGTCGTTCATCCTTTTTCTGTTCTTTCCTCTTTTTTTTTTCATATCTAGTATTTTCTGCTTCTGAGGCTTCATTCTTGAGATGAGGGTTCCTCAGAAACAGCCTCTCTATCTCTATGAGATAGTGGTAAGGTTTGCGTACATTTCACCCTCCCCAAACCCCACTTGTGGGATCACACTGGCTATGTTGTTGTTGTTGCTATTTATACCATGTATCTAAAGGTATCACTTTATTTGGCAGGCTTCCTACTTAATTTCCCAAGGTTTTCAAAGGCGTGATAAGAGATCGAATATGCTACTGGTATACTGGACGCTATGTTTCTATCATTACATGCATCTTATACGCGTGAGGAAATATGTTCTCTCGTTCACCATGACTAATTTAGATAAAGAAAGGGGCTAAAACTTTTCTCCCAGAAAACGCATTTCTGTAGAAACTATCTGTAGGTGCACGAATTTAAGGAGTAATGCAATCACATCTTTCATGTTTGCTTTATGCAGACTTTGTTTTCTACACTGGACAACCTTCTGGCACCCAACAGGCCTTGCCACTCTAGTTTATGGTGAGAAACTATCTCGTCCTCTGGTTTGTTACTTGCCTTTTCCATTTTCAAATTCCATAGATCGTATATAGTTCATAGAATATCCTATACTTGTTTGAGCCAAGGGTCTATCTAAAACAATCTCTCTACCCCACAAACGTAGGGGCTAAGATATGGGCACATCCTACCCTCCCGAGATCCCACTTGTGGGATTATACCGCGTTTCTTGTTGTTGTTTAGTAAACTGAACCTGAAGCAGCAATCCAGAACATAATTATTATGAAAGAAACTTAATCATGCTGTAGAGCGTGTGCCATAGTTGCCTGGTAGTTAAACAGTGCAAGAAAACATGCCCATTGGTTTCACCTTCCTGGCATAGAAAGCACCTAGAACAGAGCTGAAAACCTCTTCGTTAAAACTTTGCATGAAAAGCTGAATTGGAAACACTGAAAAGGATATACATTTTTAGGGAACTACTGATTTTAAAAGTTGATTTGCTCTGTAGTATTTTATCAGATTTTGTTGGAGGAGTCCGAGGCAACATGGGACAATTCATTCCGCCATCTGTAATTTGAATGAGTTTGGTGAAATGTTACAGCTTTTGTAATGATGCTATCTCCGTTACTACTGTCCAGCATCTCATTTTACTGATCATCAGTAAAATTACTTTTAACGGTTAGAACAATTAAATGTTACAGCTTTTAAATATTAAAGACCCTTTTATCTTGGAAAATGGAAATTGAAGATAGTTCCGAGAATGTGAGGACTTATTTTCGAACTGCAGATATGAAATGTCATATGTAGGCACATGGAACAAAGAATTTAAAGCTAGGGGGCAGTATACGCCCGTGCTAAGGATACAGTTATATGTTAGATTGAAAATTCTCTCTTTCGACTCATCAGCTTAAATAATAATTCTTATAGGATTGCCATCTTAGCATTCCATACAGCACTGGTGGACAGACCTAGGGATCCTTGGGTTGTTGCTGCTTTTAGCATTGCGGTTCGCTGTGGTGGATCGTTATCAGATGCGTTGAGAATAGTGAAAAATACCTCACAACCACATGATACAAGGTTTTCTGAGCTCTTAGACCAAAATATTGAGTCGAATGAAGCATTGTTGGATGAGATGATGGATCTTGCCACTCATGTGGAAGCTGCATTACAAAACATGACCGATGAGCATTTTGTTTCGCAAGCTCTGTTAAAGTATCCTCAAGCACCAAAGTCAGATATGGTGAGTAAGAAATTTCTACATGAAACCTTTTCTAATAGTTTAGTTGAGTCACTTTCAATAAATAACCATCGGGTATAGTAGAATTCGATCGAGACTACTAACTCATTCGACTTCCATCTTCATGCATCCGAACTAGGATGTCATACATGATCTGGCTGTTTATTGTAGTATCTCTTGTATTATCCAAACTCATTTCCCCTTAGTTTTGTTGTTCCCATTTGACCAGGAGGTCATGGGTTTAAAACTTGGAAACAGCCTCTGGCAGAAATGCAAGGTAATACTGCATACAATAGATACTTGTGGTCGAGTCCTTCCTCGGACCCTGCGCATAGCGAGAGCTTTAGTATACCAGGCTTGCCTTTTTTTAAACCATTTGCTACATAGAGTTCTTGACTTAAGGTTTAGTTTCATACGTTCGTTTCTACTCTGATTTCACGACTTCATGCAGCTGTTTGGGATTGTACATGGTTGTACGATACTTTCTCTCACCTTTCCGTTTCGTTCTGCAGGTGTTTATCTCACGGACGCTTTCACAAAAGGTTTCTGCAATATTTGAGTGTGTTAGAAAGGGAAAGGAGAAGAATTTTCGACGAAAACGAGGCAATAAAATCGACTATGAGTCCCTAGCATTAGGTAAATTGCGTGAAGTTAGATATATTTTTGCAATGGTTGTTTTTGATACAGTGTTTCCTCCTTGTCTCAAAGACTGAGAATTATTTATGATAGTTGTGTTACATAGATTTTCATCAACTTATTATCACAACATAAGCTGCTATAATACAGAGGATTTTCGCATATAGTCACTCAAAAATATCGTAATTATGTACCATAGTTATAGTTTGGATAATTTGTTTTGTAACTATGTTATAACAATGTTTGTATAATTCACGTAGCATTTATATACGTTTGTATAATTTGCTATACAATTCACAGTATTTAATAGCATTCGTATATTTCGATATACAATTCGTTTACAATGTTTGTATAATTCGTCATACAATTCACAGTATTTGTATATTTTGTTATATAATTTTGTATAATCATGCATAAAGTTTGTATAAATCGCACAAATTATATGAATATCAAATTATAACACAGTTAGATGTTTGTTGCGAATCATAATTAATTTAAATTAAAGCTATGTTAATTAATTAATTAGTTTATATTTGCGTATTCGCGTAAATTTTTTTGTAGTTATATTTGTGATTGTTTCCAGGAAACTGAAGGATAACTCCACTAATGCAATCATTGGGCTTAAAATACATTTCAAATGCATTAAAGACTCAATAGGAAGTCGTGAGAATATTCACGACTTATTTGATGATATACTAGGTTTAAAAATTAATTATCTATATTCACTTAGTTCATAACACAGATAAATTATTCAATTTGTTTAGTAAAATTTTTTTGGGAAAACTAAGTTTATACCCCATTTAAAGCAATCTATTTATATGTATATACCCTTTTACATTTTGTACCCCTATATTATTAAAATTTTACCCCCCCTAATATGAAAATTCGTCCGCTGACGTCAATACATGCTTATATGATACACCAATAGGGTATACATATATCAATAGGGTATCACAGATGATTAAACTCAATCCTATATGATACTGATATGGTATAAATATACTGACAGAGTATATAACGAATATATTTTCTATTAATTTAGAGTTTGATCGATTTTTTATTTGTTTCTCATTTATTTTTTTTAAAAAAACCTATATACCCAGAGTATCATAAAGGACGGAGCTC
>JAOTQR010000001.1:3768879-3779205 GCA_025774065.1 Solanum ossicruentum | reverse complement strand
GGGAAGCAGACCTCAATAATCACCTGAAGAGAGTCGCAAGGGTTACTGCACCTCGCAGCGAGCCTGATTCTTCCAAGTTTATTGTATATTGGGTCCTGTTCAGCTTTCTGGTTGGCAGCTTGAGCAGAATTGTGTGACATTTATATCATTAGAATATATATATGGGGGCAATTTCATATATATACAAAAAAATATACAAGAAAAATAGCACATTTTAGAGCATTTCATAAATGACAAATATATAAAAGCCTAATTATGCTCCATAAATATAGTTTGAGTAATTATATTTTGTAACTATATTTATAGCAGTGTTTGTATAATTCGCACAACATTTGTATATATTTGTATAATTAGTTGTACAATTCACAGTTTTTGTATAGCGTTTATATATTTAGCTTTACAATTCGTGCACAACATTTGTATGATTCATTGTACAACTCTCAGTGTATGTATATTTTGTTATACAATTTGATTCAAATCAAAAGTTTATATAAATCACGTGAGTTATACAAAACTCAAACTATAATTATAACTAGATATTTGTCGCGAGCGTAATTAATTCAAAGAAAGTTATTTTATGTAATTAACTATTATATATTTGTTTATTCACATAATTTTTCATTCTTTTTTCATTATAAAAATAGCTTAAGAAGGTCATGGACTCAATATAACTCAAATAAGCCCAAAGTTATTAGGCCTTTTTTGCTCAAATCAACCCAAGGTAAAAAAATTTGCCCTTTTCACTTTTTTTTCTTTTTTTGTAGCATTTTTTTTGGCTGTGACTTTTTATATTTAAAAAAAAATCCAAAAAAACTTTTTCATGCATTTTTTGGGCAGTGTTATTTTTTATTAAAAAATATATATATTTTTTAATTTGATGTGGTTTTTTATATATATAAAAAAAATTTCCTTCAAATTTTGTTTCATGTATCAATAGTTTATAAATGTGTATAAACATACATCAATATTGTATAGATAGTTATGCAATATAGCGACATTTTATAAATTATGTATAAGTATGTATCAATATTATATAAATAGTTTGTAAATATGTATCAATACTGTATAAATTGTATATAAATGTGTGTTGATATTATATAAATAGGTATGTAATGTATTGACACTATATAAATGCTGCATAACGTATATTAATAGTATATAAATATTTATGTAATGCATCAATATCAAAATTTATTTGACTATCATGCATTCCCACCTTAATAAAATAAAAGAATAAACAAGAAATAATAAAATGACGATTTTTTTTTCCAAAAGAAGTGAAACAATTAAAAAAAACTTTTAAAAAAAGAGCAATAAAAGAATTTGAACATTGAATTTTTTTTAAAAAAATAAATTACTTTAAAATAGCGAAAAAAAGAGGGGGGGGGGTGTGGGAGAGGGGGAGGGAGGCCAATTGGCCAAAATAAAGAAATAAAAAATAGCACTACTAATATAAGAAAAAAATTTAAAAAGTCAATAGCCCAACATGGGCATTAATTGCTAGCTAATTTATATGACAACTTGCCAAATTGGAAGCAAAATAGTCGAATGGTTGCGTTTGCTGTAGAAACATTGGCCGAAAGAACATTCTAAGCAAATAAAACATGTGTGCCATTTTGTTATCCCATATATGTATATATACTCTAATGATATCAAAGAGGAATAAATAATGTTTCAATTAAAAAATTGATCAATTATGATTTGATACTATCAGAGTATGAAGAAGCAGTTGTTAAGTAAAAACACTACTCATTTATTCTTTGATACAATTAAAGTATACAAAATCTGATGACATCAATGAATAACAAGCAGTGTTTCAGTAAAAAAATTCCTTATTATTATTTGATACCATTGGAATATAAACATATGTATACACACTTCGATGGTATTAAAGATGCATAAGCAGTGGTTCACAAATAGGATAGTTGGATAAATAGTTTGAATCGTGGCTCAAATCAAGATAAATATATTGGATGGGCCAATTATGTAGTCCCCTCTTCCCTCTTTTTGGGGTGGGGGCAGGCCTAAAACTAGACAAGTCCAGAGAAGGTGATTCACAACAACAACATTATCTCAATGCCTCAAAAGGCTCCCGTCCATTGCGGGGTAAAAGGGGGTCGGATGTATGCAACCTGGCCCCTATGTTTAAAAACATAGCGCGATTGTTTTCGGATGACCCATGATAAGCGTCGAAAGTTGATTGACTAACTACTACTTCACAATTAAAAGAAGCGCAGACAGTTTAAAGAGTTATTTTGTTTTATTCCATCATACTCCAAAGCCAAAAAATAGTATGACTTTTCACACAAATATGATATTTTTGTGTCACTATTTAAATTTTAACACCATTTAATAAGTTGAGCAAAATTAGCTTGCAAGGTCAGATCTTGACCACAAGAAGATGTTGTTCTTCAAATTTCTTCTACTAAATCAACCACAAATAAGCATTGAGTCTTTAATTAGGACAATTATTTTTAATTTCTTCAATTTGATTTATAGCCTACAAAAAAAAAAGTAACTTGTGTATGTTGTCATTGTTGATAGTGACATGGTGTAAGCATAACTTGCAAAGTTGAGAAACAAGTAGGAATATTCATATTCCATGAGCATATAAATTTCCTATTCAAATTCCATAATAAGCATATCCAATTCCTATCCTCAACAACACACCTTGATTAACTTTAATTCATTTGTCTGATTTTAACTCGACACGGACTTTTAGAAAAAATTAAAAAAAGGCTTCTTGAATTTTGTAATCATAAGTTAAAGATATGTTAAATATGTGAAAATATTTTTTAATGGTCTTAAGTTTTGAGCTGAGGATTTTAGGAAACAACTTTTCTACTTCTATGAGGTAGCGATAAGGTCTGCGTACAATCTACCCTCTCCAGGCGCCACTTGTGGGATATCGCTAGGTATGTTGTTATTGTTGTTGTTGGTCTTAAACATTTTATGTGGAAAATTAGAATTAAAGAGTTCTCGAAAAAAGATTTTTTTTGAAATCAACTAAAATCCATTTTTTCTTAGTGATAACGGGCATGAATTTTGTGTAAGAATATACATTCCTATATGCATTGCTCAGGGGCGGATATATGACTATGAGTTCAGTCGCATTTAGTAGCTCCAAATTAAATATTTTATATATTTTTAAAAAAGAAATTATTAAATATTATGAATTCTTAATTTAAAATCCAATAACTCAAAATAGCTAAATCCTAAATACAAAAAACTTTGAATTTTGAATTGGACTATGTTCCTATTGTAACATATGTGTGATGTCCATCATAAGTTCATAAGTTGATATTCCCTAAGAAGCACAAGAGGGAGAATTGGCTTATTTACTTTGCTATTGTCATAATTCTGCGTCTAGTGAAAGCTTAATGCATTGTGATGTTCTTTTATTATCTTTATTATGTGAAAGCTCAACGAATTACTTTTACTCCAAATGTTCATGTAGTAATTGAATCGCAAAGATTAATTTAGGAGACTTACGCGTTTTCTCCTTGCAAAAACAGATCGTTTGGAGCATCCACAACTCAAATTATGAAAAGTTGAAATTTTGAAGTCGCCAAAAAAAAAGGAAAGAGTCACTTTATTTCAGGACAAACAAATTGAAATGAATGGCGTAACTTATGGAGGGTCATCTTTAGGTACAATGAATGAACTAATACTCAAACAGCTAATCTAGGCCTGTACAATGGAGGATCTTCCCCAAGCAAAAGTGATTTTAAGACAGCTTCACACACAACACTATCATACACAAGCAAGTGGCCAGCATCAGGAACTTCATGATACCGAATCCAAGGGAGTGTTTGCGAGACATGTCTTTGCAATTGAACCGGGACAACCTTGTCCTCGTGACCTTGCCATATGTGAACAGAGCTTTCGTTTTGAGGGTATGGATTACTTAGCTCCAGTGGATCGAAATCCCACTTGGTAAATGCCACAATAAAGTCACGACGAAGGGAGTCAAATACCCTTCGTTTCTTAATCCCATCCTGTCAATAGAAGTAAAAATCTGTCACAGACTAGAAACTGGAATAGTTCCTATACTACTACACATTGGAATAGAAAAATCAGGGAGCTGGAGTGGATAAGTTCATGGGAGTGGCCAACTAAGGCTTAACTGATCGTATCATTACCGAGTCAACTTGAACAAGTATAACAACCACAACATACTCAGTGGAATCCACAACTGGGGTCTGGGGGTAGAATCTAAGCAGACTTTCCACTACCTCATAGAAGTAGAGAGACTGTTTCCTGGCTAACCAAGTTTGTGTTAAGAAAGTTGGTTGTGAGCGTACATTATTTCCTTTTTGCTGTTTGAGCATAGTTGATGAAGTTTTACCTGAGTGAACAATTGATATCCGTTTGTATTCTTCAAGACGGCCAAGTCCATGTCACAAAAAAATGCAGGATTTCCTTCAAGAACAGTAGCTGATGGGAATAGTTTTTGAGTGAACCACCAATGCAATAACCCCGGAGTGTAGCATGTGAGCAAAAGCATAAACCGGCAGAGTTGTTTTCTGTAATCATCCTTTGTGAGATCATGAGGTAGCGAGCGCCATTTGTAATTGATAAACGGGACTATTAAAGCCACTCCTGCAAGCCTGCAGCAGCATATTTTTCAATCCTAAAATATTAACAAGAAAAGCTAGAAAAATCGAAAAATTTCTGAAGTGAGTTTTGCTATACTTTTGAGGAATGCGTTTGATGCAGCTCCAAGCAGGGTAACATCCCAACGACACGCCAATAACATAATACTTGGATCCTAATTGCAATTGATCAGCTAACTCTTCGATATCAGATGCTTCACTTTTAACTGATCGCTTTGGATTTGGATCACTCTCTCCATATCCAGCTCTGTCATATATCAGAAGGTATATCCCCATTTCATCAAGGAGTTCCTGAGAACTAAAGTACTATTAGAACATTCTCAACTGTATTATGCAAATTCAAGATGGCATTGCGTCAGGAGAAAACAGAAAGAAAATGACATCACTTTCTCACTTCCTGCTAGAAATCCTAACCAAAAGAAGGAATTACAAATACTAAACAACCACGAAAAACTTTCAATGTCAGCAAATTGATTTGGAGCAATAATCAGACTGGTCAACATTGGGATGGGGGTGGGGTCGGGGGTTCAGTCTCAAACTGATTGAAGCCAGTAAGAGATGCAACACGAGAACTTCCTAGCATCTTAGCCATCCTATTACTACCCTCATCCAAGAATGCTAAATTTCAAAGTGCTAATGGGATCATTGAGGTACTAGTGTGATGGCATCCCTTGCATCAACCAACATTTTGAATGTTTCTTGCGATAAGGCATAGAGCCACACTCAAACTATGATAAAATTGTAAATTACACACTTAAACAATGTCAGGGTCCATTCGACTTCTTTTTTCGTATTATTTACCCCCTATACTATGCGAGGGTCCTATCACCCCCCTGAACTTATGCTTTTGTATTATTTTCCCTCTTTACTTTGATAAAGAAAATAAGTTATAGCATACCAAATGCATATTCGTGCCTAGAGTAAGCAAAAAGAAATCTTGTTTTATTGAAATCATTCATATCCAAACCGACCAGACATCATCCTCTCTCACAAGTTTCAAACACAACAAAGTACAAGCCAAGATGCTGAGTAGTATTCCACACCTGTCATATATATTAGATGCCGAGAACATTTTCAACTAAAGACCAGAAAATTCATGCTCCGTTAAAGTATACATTGCAGATCATAAAGTGAAAATTCAACCAACCTAATTGTCAACTCTAAATCAGGTTGATATTTTACTAACCTTTTCAGGAAATAATAAGTTCAAGATTCAAAGAGAATATGCACCGGGGTGTGACCTAGTAGTCAGTGAAGTAGTTGACAGCCATGAAGTCGGTCTCAAGTTCAATTCCCAAAAGAGACAAAAACACTAGGTGATTCTTTTTATTTCTCCAGAATACCAAACAACAACAACATACTCAGTGAAATCGCACAAGTGGGGTTTGGGAGGGTAAAATGTACGCAGACCTTACCTCTGCCTCATAGAGATAGAGAGGTTGTTTCTGAAAGACTCTCAACTCAACTATATTAGCCCCAAAAGCAGAAAATGCTAGAGACAAAATAGCGAATACTATAGTCAAAAGACAAAAAGGGATTCAAAAGAGACAAAGAGAGATAGTTATTTGTGTATACATCAGAAGCCATAAAGCTCATTTCTTTGGAGCTGCCAAATCCATGAACAAGAATGATGCTGTATTTGCATTTGTTCTTGGGTACTCCTCTTTCTCTGTAAGCCAAGTACCTCCCATCACTAAGTCTGACTCTAGGAGTAGTAGTAACAGATACATCTACAACTGATGACTTGGATTCCACATTATTATTAGCATTTGGTTCTGTTGTCTGATTAGCACATCCTAGACAACCCATCATCAAAACCAGAATTCTTCTGAAGACCATCTTCTGAAAAAATAAAAAATCTTGGCGTGTCAAATTCCACTTCCAAATTACAACAACACCAACATACTCAGTGTAGTTCCACTGTGTGTGGTCGAGAGAGCGTACAGTGTAGCAGACTTTACCTCTACCACAAAAGCATTGACGGAGCCAAAATTTTTTACAAAGAAGTTCAAAATATGAACAAGTAAACATACAAAAAAGTCAAAAGGATTTCAACATCTACTATATATATATATATACACAAAAAAATAAGTTTAATCATATGTAAACAGTGTCATTTTTTGTTGAAGGGGTTCATTTGAACACCTGTGCATAGGATTTTTTTAAGTGAGTTTAATATTTCAAGAAGTAGATATATGAAGTAATCGAAATGGTTTGACATATATTATATATATAAAAAAATTATTTTTACTATAAAGACAGAGAGATTGTTTTTGATACTCGATTCAACAAAAACACAGTCCAAAACAGCTGAGAAAAAGAAGTAATTGGAATTACAAGCAATAACAAATAGTAACAGAAACTGAACCACAAGAATTCAAAATTGAGCTCAGCAAATCAATTCAGCTAAAGGGGTATTCATAAACTTACCAAAGAATAAAACTTCTATGAAAAATCAAATCCTACAACAAATTGAGGTTCAACACATCAATTCAATAAATGGGGTTGTCTTGAACTTACCAAAGAACAGAACTTCACTTTGAAGAATCAAGATTTACATTCATTAATTTGATTCTTGAAAATCCAAAATTGAGTTTTTTTTACCTTTGATAGGAAGTTGGGTTCTTGCTAGTTACTATTTCTTTGCTGGACAATGGAGACAAGATCAACTAAGACCATGTGCAATTGGAGCTGTTGTTCACAGGTAATTTGCATCTGAATGTTTTAATATGGTCTTGTCTTTTTCAGATTTGAACATTGTTTGTTCATTCTTGTGTTTTTTTGGGGGCCCTGTTATAATATATAGTGTTTTTTCAAAAGCTAATTGTAGTATATGTATGAATATTAGAAAAGGTTTTTAATAAAAAAGATCCAAAAGTATATTCCAAAACTTGAATGGATGAAAATTAGTGTTTTTTTTAATAATTACCTAATTATACTCCCTTATTTATCATATTTTTTAATTATTATTTTCATTCATTTTTAAAATTTTCAAAAATCTCTTTCTTCCATCCGGATAAATTAATTCAGTAGTTTGAATATAATAATTTTGATTCTTAAATTATATCTATATTCAATGATGTGACCTGCTAATACTTAAAAATCCTAATTTTTATGTATGAAACTAAATTAATGTATCAAAATTATTGAATTAATGTATCAAAATTAAGGTATCTCAGATACATGTGAATCATATCAAATACTACATATACATATATTTAATATGATTCATATTTTAGTGTATTTAGTAACAAAAGTGTATGTATATAAGTATATCTTTCTCATATATGATAGAAAATTCTCAATTAGCAATAAGATGCATAATATTTTTAAAGTATAAGTCAAGGGTTTTTCGGAAACCTCTTTATCTCGCGTACATTTTATTCTTCCCAGATTATGTTGTTATTAGGGGTGATAGTTGAGCGGGTTAGGTCAAATTTGAACAGGTTATAATAAGTAAGACATCAAACGCTACAAGACCCAAGCCAACCCAATTTTGCTTGGATTAAAACGGGTTGAGTAACGTGTTATAGAGCGGGTCAAGAACCAACCCGACCCGATTTTTATTAAGTTTTATTAATTTTATTTGTTCTTTTTCAATATTTTAGTACTTGATTAAATTATATTTTTTTAATTATGGCTATACAAAATATATCAAATTGAAAAAAAAATATTTTGAAAATATTTTAACAAGATTTTTCTCAAATTAATTCGATTTGCATATCAACCCAAATGCATTGGATTGAGATGGGTTGAGCTAATAATTTTGCCGGGTTGGATCAAATTCAAACTTCAATGGGTTGAATCGAATTGAACGAATTAGATGAATTAGGCTTAATTTTACCACCCCTAATTGTTGTCGTAAGTAATAATAATAATAATAAATATGAGTGTAAAGTATGCGTAATTATGTAGCTTTTCCTAATATATTTCCCTTTTTTATTAGGGATTTCACTGGTAGCCCAAATTGGACATGCTGGAGTTCAGTGAAATGTTTGTGTGGGATAAGCTGTCACTTTATAATTGAGTAGCAACTTGTCAATGAAATATCTTTTGGATGATTATATATATATATATATATATATATATATATATATATACTAGTCACAAATGTCCGTGTCTGCACGAGTTGAACATATATTTTTTAATCTCAAATTTTTGTGATGCAAATAGATTTTGTATGCATTTTTAAATTTTAGAAGCAGCAAAAGAGATATAATTAAATTACTTTGGAAGTATTAAATTAAGAAACTCACAAGTTTTTTTTTGCGGATCTCATATAATAGTGGCGAAGAGGCAGGCAGCTTCGCAAAATAATTTATCAGGGCTAATATTGTTAAATTATAATTGAAGCAGTCGAAGAAATATAATCAGGCTGCTTCGGAAATATTAAATTAAGAAACTTACAAAAAATAATTTATCACGGCTAACATTGCAAAATCATAATTGAAGCAACAGAAAAAATATAATGAAACTACTTTCAAAATATTAAATTAATGGATACACAAATTATTTTTAAGGGTCTCAGAAACTCACAAAAATATTTATTAGAGCCACGTAAAATAATTTGTTAGGGCTAATATTGTAAAATCATAATTGAAGCATCCAAAGAAATATAATCAAGCTGCTTTGAAATATTAAATTAAGAAACTCACAAAAATAATTTATCGTGACTAATATTGTATAATCATAATCGAAGCAATATTGTTAAATCATAATTGTAGCAGCTGAAGCTTTAAAATATTAAATTAATGGACCCACAAAATACCATATATAGCAGCAAAGAAGCAGACAGTTTAAGTAGACATGTTGACAAAGAGGTGTGTGTATATATATATATATATATATATATGAGGTGGTAGCGTTGTTATTACTACTAATTAAAAGAAATAACATGTAATAGTTTAGGAAGTATACTTAGTCACTTCAAATAAAGACTTGATTTTTATTTTCACTTTGTTTCTAGTTTAACGGTGAAGTTTATAACTCCCAACCGTTAACCGAATGAACTTCGATGTACTGACGAACTTTTCAAGTTCTCTGAGTCAATATCGAGTTCAAACAGAGTGAAAGTTGCAATTATGAATGAATTCATCAATATTCATGTAACCTTTTCGTATTCCGGTGCAACTTTTCATCTACTATACATGAATCATTATACATCTTATTGGCTATAAATATCTGAATCCTTCTCAGATATTGATACAACTTGATAACTTGATAACTTAACAACTTGAGAATTTGAGAGAAAAAAGTATAAGACAAGTTTCAAGAAGTGTTGTTTCGAAAAATTCAAGTGCAATTACAAGCCATTAGTGGTTGGCTGGACAACAAATTTGAGGTGCCGCTATTTATTTGTCGTGAGTCATTTTATCCTGCGAGGATATATTCAATAACCTCGGGTACTTGAGGGGAATAATTTCCTTAAGAAAACTCTGTGAATAGGACTTGACTTTTCTCTCCTTTTATCTAGTCTAACATTCTTGAAATTAATCTAACTTTATTTTGAATATTACATTAATTATCTGAAATTTGTATAAAGTTTGTATGTTGATGATATGTTGATCATCAGTAGTGTTATATCGAAAAATGACCGACTTTAAAGAAAAATATAAAAATCATTGAAAATTGTACGAAAATCGAGAATCAATCTAAACTCAATTAATTTAAGCAAAACTAATTCTCGAGATTCGAAATGACACAGAGTCGC
>JAOTQR010000001.1:3743456-3756164 GCA_025774065.1 Solanum ossicruentum | reverse complement strand
ACAAAACCGTGAGGGGGACGGCGATACGTAACGCCCCAAAGCGGACAATACCTACACGTGTGAGGCTGGTCGTGACATTTGCCTATTCATAATCGATCAACTATTTCAACAAATTAATAGTATTTTTTTATTTTGGTTTATAGAATATTATATTTATTTTAATAGCAAGTATTATTTATATATAATTTTTAGATTAATATGGCATATATATGTAAATCTTTCCTTATGATACCCCTAGCCTCTTACACCTAAAAAGAAAACTTGAAAAAGGTAAAAAAAATATTTTCTTGAGATTCTTAAGTAAAAAATATTTTCGTGAGATTCTTAAATAAAAAATACTTTCTTGAAATTTTTATGTAAATATACCTATTAAATGAACAATTTACCGTAAATATAGCACAATAATATCCCCCATCTAACATAGCTAAATTATTGGGTAAAAAATATGGTCACTTTTGTTCTTATTTATTTATTTTACTTTTTTCCAATTTTTTTAATTTTGTATATTTAAAACTGTACACATATTTTCCTCATATAGTAAATGGCGATATTCTTAAAATCTGCGCCGTAATTTTCTCAAACATTTTTCAACAGAATTTGTTGAATTATTGGTTGGCCCAAAAAATCTTCTTACGTACCCCACCTTAATTAAAAAAAAGAAAAGGCAAAAATAATATGAAGTTTCCTTTTAAATAAATCCTTCCCCATCCCTCAAACTAAAAATAAAAAAAAGTTACAGTGATTACATTATTTCTCTCGTGTCAATTTATATCATATTATAATATTTAATTAAAAAAGAATTTTAAAATTTATAATTTAAAATAATTTTTAAATATTTATATAGTTGTAAAATCATCTCATTAAAAGTAAAATAAAAAAATTTAAAGCTAAATTATTTTTAAATGTAGAAAGATGACATTTTTTGACAAATTGAAAAAAATATTTCAATATAATTTAAGATGGGAGTTTACACTATGAAAAATCAATTATAGTGATTTACATTATGTTTCTCGTCTTAATTTGTGTGACACCATACTACTTAACTAGCAACAAAATTGAAAATAAAAAACTTTTACAATTCTGAATAAGTCTTGAATATTTATATGATGGTAAAATCATTTAATTAAAGATAAAATAAAAAAAGTCAAATTATTTTTAAATATAGAAAATTATAAGAAAATAAAAATCAATTATAGTGATTTTCAGTATTTTTCTCGTTTTAATTTATATGACATCATACCATTTAATAAATCACAATTTTATTTTTAAAAATAGACTTTTAAAATATCTAAAATAAACCTCGAATATCTGCATCATCGTAAAATCATCTCATTAAAGGTAAAAATAAAATAAAAATTAAAATTAAATTATTTTTAAATATAGAAAGATGACATTTTTTTAACAATCAAAAAAAATATGTGAACTAAATTAAAATAGGAGGAGTAATGTTTATGTTATTTTTAAATTTTTTTTTTACAAAAAATTTAAACCTTTTATATTTAAAAATTTATAAAAGGACAAAAACGAATTCTCCCATTTTAGAGTGTTTTACAAAAGGAACTTTCTTTGTTGATGGGCCAAAAGGTTGACCAAAAGGAGTTGTTTTTTTCTCATTAAAAATTCTCAACAGATCTCTGAGAAAAACAACTCTCATTAATATTTTTTTTTCCTTTCAATTTCAATTTTTTCTCATAAATCATAATGGTTTCTGCAGAAAACAAACCAAATATTTCATCAAAAATCACATTAATTGATGGAAGAAAATTGGCTTACAAAGAAAGAGGTGTTCCTAAGGAAAAATCCAATTACAGAATTATTTTTGTTCATGGATTTGACAGCTCCAAAGAAAGGGATTTTCTTGCACCCCAGGTAATTAACTATATTCCTTTGATACGTTCGGGTTGGGTCGAATTTGATCGAAAAATACGTTAAATTCAACAATGGGTCGTTACTCGAAATATTTTGGGTGAAGAAATAAATGAGTCATAATTCAATCCGCCCATAGAAAAATGTGAAAAGTTTATGTTTTTTTCTCTTAAATTATTAGTTTAATTTTTTTTTCAAATTTAAGAAATTTATGTTCATGGGAAAAAGAAAAGAATGTGAAAAGTGTATGTTTTGTCTCTTAAATTTATTTAATTTAAGTTAGTTATGTTTTCATCGGAAAATGTGCGGGTTGATTTAAATTTGAAGAAAACAGAAAAATAAGTCAAATCAACAACGGAGTTATTACTCAACTAGTTCAACCCGCCTAACATCACTCAAATTTTCCATTTTTTAAAGTTTTTTGATTCAATTCTTGCTTAACCTTATTTGGTCGAGTCATAATCCAACCTGTTAGATATCTATCTCATTAATTTTCGATAATTTTGATAGGAACTCATGAACACATTGGGAATATATATCGTTCAATTCGATCGAGCTGGATATGGAGGAAGCGATCCGAATCCGAAAAGGTCACTAAGGACTGAAGCATCAGACATTGAAGAATTAGCAAATCAGTTGGAATTGGGATCCAAATTCTACATAATTGGATTCTCCATGGGAGCTTACCCAACCTGGAGTTGCATCAAACACCTATCACATAGGTAACATTCATCGAATCACCGTTATCTTCTTTTTATTCCGATCAATATCAGCAATGCAGTTCATTCAATGTAGATAAAAAGATACATGAAAATCGAATTGTACCTTTATACCCACATTGTAAGTTCATGTCTTTGCTTGATGAGCCGAGGAGTCTATCAGAAACAGTTTCTTGCATATGCACTAGTTGTTGTAAATTCACCTCTTTGCTTGAGCCAATTTTCTATTGGAAATAATCTTTTTACCTTTGTAAAGTAAGAGTGAAGCTATGTAAACACGACCCCCCCCCCTCTCACCTGACTTGTGATATTACACTGGGTTGATTTGTTGTTGTAAACTCGTGTGTTTTCCAGTTATGAGATAGTGGTAAGGTTTGTATACATTGTACCCTCCCCAGATTCCACTTGTGGGATTTCACTGAGTTTGTTGTTGTAAACTCGTGTCTTCTTATTCGGAACTTGGTAGGCTAGCAGGGGTGGCGTTTGTGGTTCCCATTGTAAATTACAGATGGCCTTCTCTCCCGGAATCTGTACTGAAGGATGACGAACGGAAGGGTTGGTACAAGAGGATGACTTTGGTTGCAAGATATGCTCCTAAGTTGCTGCATTGGTGGATGATCCGAAAAATGTCTCAGACCTGCTCTATCGATAATCCAAAACCAACATACTTTACTGATAAGGACTTGGAGCTTTTGAAGAAGTCACCTGGATTTCAGTTTCTTACCGCGGTAAGGTCAATATCAGTAACTACGTCTTACTGGCCTTGTCGTTCCATTTAAGCTCACCTTAGATCATTTCCTGCAAAATTTCAAGTGTTGTTGTAACTTGTATACTTTCCATGTTTCAGGACAAGATAAAGAGCAAAAGTGTTTTCAACAACCTGCGCAGCGACTTCCTTGTGGCGTTTAGTAAATGGGATTTTGATCCTTTGAAGCTTACAAATCCTTTCCCTGAAAGAGATAAACGTCCTGTTCACCTCTGGCACGGGTGTGAAGACAGATTTATCAATCTGAAACTACAAAGACATGTCTCAGAAAGGTTACCTTGGATTCAATATCATGAAGTTCGCGATGGTGGACATTTGTTGATCTATGATACCATTGTCTGTGAAGCCATCTTAAAGTCTCTTTTGCTTGGAGAGGACACACCACTCTATACACCTAAATTCTCTCCCTGATTGTCACACCCCCTTTTTTCGTAAACTTGATCATTTCTGTCACTTCGATTTCCTTATTTTCACACGATCCAAATATCCAATGACACTGATACACTAAGATCTCCGTCTCATTTGATGTCACGTTTTCCTCAACCAAAAAGATCGTTTACCCCACCTTGCGGCTAGAGTGTTCTGAAGAAGATGCAGACGCGATCAATGTGAAAAATACCAGGACAACTGAAAGAAAACAAAGGGTTACAAGACATGGTGAAAGAGAAGTATGAGTTGATAGATTTATATGTAGTGCTCTCTGAGCATTTTTTTTTTGTAGTGAAGGAAATAGATAAAGCTCATGAAACAATTATTGATTATATTGCATAGTTATAATTCTCTTATTATCAGATTAATACAAGCACGAGTTTCGAATCAGCTTCTAGGTGATAGAATCAGATTCCGTATTTTCTAAAATAATGGTGGCTTCTAGGCCAGTTTGTGTACACCTCGACTATTTCATCAGGTACCTGTTATCTCCCATTAATACAGGCTTTGGTAACTTTGCGGACCAAGACTATTCAGAATTAAAAGAAACATCCTAACATTTTTGGTTTCTAGCAGAGTTTTTGATGTTCACATGCACTTTATTGACCACTACTCCACATCCTTAGATACGAAACTCTCAACATTCTTTAAGCTCAAAAAGAGACATAACTATTTACTTTTTTCCCTTTTCTGTTATTTCCTTTTATACACTTCTTTGTCTTTCTTCTTTCCTTCGTCCCTCTATAATTTTTGTTACATTCTGCAATAGGTTAATGTGTACACCTCAACTTACTCCACGAGATACCTGTCACATCCCACTATTAATAAATATCAGATAACTCTGCTCACCGATACTAGAACAAATGGATAAAAGAATCACCTAGTGCACCTTTTTCGTTTTCTTATTCCGGTTCCTCCCAAAGAGGGGCATGCAATCTCTTTTTATAATTCTAACTGAACCCACTATTTTCGACACAATACTAACAATTACGAATACAATGTGTTACTAGAATGCACTCAATGGTAAGGTTAAGACTAAACTACCAACACTAAGAGAGACCATATAGCAGCAGAAATGAAAAAAATGGACGAAGGGAGTAATACATGGTCGGAAAAAAACAGATTAGTATGGTGGCATCCAGGCCAGTTTGTGTACACCTCGACTATTTCATCAGGTACCTGTTATCTCCCATTAATACAGGCTTTGGTAACTTTGCGTACCAAGAAAAGAAATATCCTAACATTTTTGGTCTCTAGAGGAGTTTTTGCTTTCTCACGTGATTTTCATTCCACTTCATCGACTACTAGGCCACATCCTCAGACACGAAATTTCCAACATTCTTTATACTTGCAGAACTAGTCAGGAAATTCTTTCTGGGCTCTATCAAAACGTTCATGTCTTGTACTTGTACCAGAACGGAAGAACATGCTTAAAGAATGGATGCAATAAACTTTGTAGCCATTGCAGATTGTAAATGGTTACACTACAAACCAGATATTTGAACGAAATAATCGAACGATGAATTAACTGGTCATAAATTTCTATCAACTAGAAACTAACCAAACTGCAAGGTTTTGGCAGGACTACAAAGGTAGAGAAGTTGTTTCTAATAGACCCTCGGCTCAAGGAAAAACAACACAAAGCAGTCCAGAAAAAGAAGTAACCATAATTAAAGCATAACAAAGAATAATATTACTTCACAAGAAACATCAGATAATAGCAAAAATCGAAGGGCAAGAAACAATAGGCACAATATTATGGATGTAACAATGCAAAACTCAAGAATACAGCAAAAGACTAGAATGACAATACCATATCAAGGATATAAATGGACAGTAAGAATAACATGCTTAACGCGTTCGTGGTCATTCTTCCCTTTTCTGTTATTTCATTTTATACATTTCTTCTTTCTCCTCTTCCATTTGTCCCTCGGTAATTTCTGCTACATTCTGCAATATTCATTACGTCAACTAATTCCACGAGATACCTGTCACCTCCCATCACCAACAAGTATCAACTCTATCTAACAATACTAGAACAAATGAAAAAAACTCACCTATTGTACTCTTTTTTGTTTTCTTATTCCCACTCCTCCAAAGAGGGGAATGCAATCTCTTCTTATAGTTCAATTTAACTCACTATTTTCGACAAAATACTAACAATTACAAAGACAATGTGTTACAATGAAGGGGAACCTTGGAGTAATTGGTAAACTTATTGTCATGTAACCAGGAGGTCACGGGCTCAAGCCTTGGAAATAAATGTCGGTAGAAATGCAAAGTAAGACTGCATATAATAGACCCTTGTGGTCGGACAGTTCAGCAAAACTGCGCATCACGAGAGCTTGAGTACACCGGACTTGCCCATCCTGAATCGCTTCTGCCACGAGATATCAATCAGTTGGTCTTACTAGTCCAAATCAACCTTCAACAAATTAGCACATGCACCATTATTCTTAACTTAATAAACTTAAAAATCAAGTTAGCATTTCAAACATGTAAAAGCCCCAAATATTTTTAAAAAATTTGAAGGACAAGAATTACTACTAAAATGTTGAACATCATTTTTTTTTCTTTTCCATCAATCTCAGATGGAGCCAAAGATTCACTATTTTTTGGCTTTAGGGTACAATGAAATAAAGCAAAATGGCTCTTTAAACTATCTGTGCAACTTTCGATACTCATCATGGGTCATCAGGACACAGTCGCGCTATGTTTTTAAACATAGGGGTCAGGCTGCGTACATCCGACCCCCCTTACCCTGCAATAGGGGGAGCCTTTGAGCCATTGGGATAATGTTGTTATTGTTGTTAGGTGTCAAATCCTGGTTCATGCATAGTGGGGCCAATTTCGGGAGGTCCAACTCAAACCTACAACCTCTGATCAAGCACAGAGGATTCTCAAACAATAATTTATCACAATACTAGCAAAATTATAAGTAGAAGAAATCCAATATATAACACAAATAGAGAAAAGTGATACTGCAAATGGGAAAAGGACTAATCCATTGAACAAAACAATAGAAACTTGAAGAATATTAGGAGGACTCAAAACTCTTTAACAAATACAGTTTTATTCCTTATCTGAAGTTCAGTTTCTGGTCTTTACTGTTAATTATCCAGGGGCTTTATAGTCTTTTCAATTAATTAACATTGGAAGGGACAAGATAAGTATTAGTGTTAAGTAATCTTTCATCCTTAATCAGATGTCTTAGATAGAATTTTTTAGTGTAAATTCAAATTTAATCGAGTTCTAATATGAATACCGTATACCGAGTTTGGAAAAAAAAAAGCTAAGCATGTATTGAACAATTTAGTCACAAGAAGGGAGAAGTTTTGGTCCTTTAAATTTGTCGAAAATTTAGTACTACTACTTTAAGTCTTTGTTAAAATATTGTTAAATGTAGGTATGTAAAAATGTATATTCGTTAGCTTTAATTAAAATAATTTTTTTTTAAAAAAGCTAATTATAAATATAAAAAAAATCTCATTGAATTCTAAATATGCAACAAAAAATTGTACGAGACATGATACAAAATAAAATTTAGCAAAAATTATACCTGAAAAACTTGTACCAACATCTGAACACAAAAATCAAAGAAATAGCAAAAGCTTGTAAAAAAAATAATAAAAAAGATGTACCTTTAAACGTGAGGTCCTGATATACAATGGAAATATAGGTTGTGTTTGGTCGGGAGGAAAATGTTTTCCATAAAAATAATTTTTTGAAAAATAAGTTAATTTTTAACTTATTGTCTCATATTTATTTGGTTAGTAAAAAATATTTTTCGAAAAATATTTGCCCCATACCAAACGCACTCACATTCTTCATTCTTTGATATGTTAAATAAGAAAAATAGATATTTTAACGACAAATATTAGTAATTATTCTTAAAAAATTCAGATAACTTTATGTTATTGAAACATTGCTATTCATCCTATGAATAACTTTTGGTGCCTCCATTATTAGTAAATTTAATTTTGATCCTTGATGGTTCATGTAGTCAAATAGCAAAGGGGAAGGCTATTGAGATTGATTCGACTTTTTCTATAAGATCCAAAGTGTGATTTTGATTATTTTATGCAAAATATATGTTATATTGAACTAACTTTAGAAATATATATCGTCTAAATATACAAGTAATAATATAAGTTGGTAAAATCAAAGGCAGGTACAATAATAATATATATATATATATATATAGTGTAATTTTAATGGAGAAGTGTGGAAAGCGCAATAAAGTATATGCAAACTTTACCCTACTTTACAAAGATAAGAAGATTGTTTTTGATTGACGGATGACTTAAATAAAACATTTTTAAAAAGTTTGAAAAAATATACATAAATAAAAAACACCAACAATACTAAAATAAAGAGAAAGATCGAACAATACACAACTATAGAAGAAAGAACAACAATGAAGCACAAAGCATATAAGTACAGTAGCAGAACTAGAATTTCAACTCAAAAGGTTCGAAAAGTATAAATGTGTGAATAAGAAGTTAAAAAATAAGGCTTTAAGTGAGATTTGAATTGTAAAACCCCGTAAAATTATTGGAATGCTCCTAAATCGTATCGTGCGCACAGTGCGTCTTCCAAAGTTTCGATAGAAAATTCGAGATCGGATTTAGGATAAGCGCGAAAAATTGATTGAGAAAATTGTCTCGACTCGATTTAAGAGCAACCAGAGCGTAAGATAATTTTTGCTAATTAATTACGAAACAATGTTTGTCTGCGCCTCTGGCGCGACGCGGAGGGAACGTGGAGACACTTAAACCTTTTTTTTTTAATTTTTGATGGGAATTGAATATTTTAGGAAATTTGCGAAAATATACTGGCCCGCATCCCTGGCGCGTCGCAGACTGATGTGCCATTTTAAAGTCTTTTTCTTTTAATTTTGGGAAGGGTATTATGATCATTCACAACTCATTTTTAATTCCCAAACGTGTTTTTAAGTATTAATTCGTACGAATGGATTTCAAAACCCCTGTTTTTCCTAAGTCTAAACTAAGTTTTGAGAGAAGGGGAAGAAGAAAGAATTGATGGTTTCAAGTTCAAGTCTAAGTTCTTGAAGAGAGAGTCGATAACTCATCATTACAAGTATGTAAAGGCTACCCAGAGCATGAGATTGTTCTCCAATGTGCCCCCATAAATGAGTTAGGTTAATAGTATAATGTAATGAGTCCTGTTGTGATTTCTTGAATGTAATCTCGAAAATTTTCTTTAAATATTGCTTAATTCTCTTAAAATTGATAATCATCATACTTGCATTTACTATTTACATGTATTACTGTATGATCGTGTATTTAATCTACATGACATCCCTGTTAAAGACCCCAAGAATGAACTAGGGGGAAACTCTAGAGCTTGGACCGTCCGAATGTATTGATTGATGTGTTCTGAGTCTTGGGATGAGTATCTTATCTCTCCTAGTATGCCACGTACACACCTTAATAGTGTCCTAATTTTTGCAATTTTCATGTTTTGAATATGAGAGCTATTGACTGGCCAACATTTGTCTTATACAATATAGTTTGTTTAATCATCGCGCTATAAAACTTTACCTTTAATTCTTGACAGTATTTGTTTGCCTCACAAAACTCTTAAACCGAGATCATCCATCCTAGATGCGATATGTAACTTCATTATCGCGATATTTCATTATCTTGAATTAAAGACCTCATTAACTTAAAACATCCTATGAACCTCTCTTAAGAATATCCGTAGCCTCAAACCTCACTCCTATATCAAATCCATACATAGTATCACTAAATTTACATTTTAAATATTCAATTTTAGTCCTACTCAATTTGAATTTCTTAAAATTCATGATTTGTCTCCAAACGAATGTAAAAAAGGGTAGACGTAGCAGGAACTCTAACTGAATTTACATGTATTCAATAATTCTATAAAGAAATTATTAAATATTTTATCATTTTATGTATAGATATATGAGTGTGAACTTATTCATATACTTTTTTTGTCCCATATTAATTAATTATTATATTAAAAATAATTGTTAGATATTAGTTTATATTACCTTACTAAATTAAAAAAAATGCAATTAATTATTTTTTTTAAAGTGTTCATATTTATTTGTTAAAATTCTAAAAATGTTCTTAAGGGGTGAGTGGATAAAATCTTGTTCTTATTTATGATTTTTTAATATATGTATTAAAAAACAAAGTGATCAACTTATATTAGACGGAAGGAATTAAGGATGTCAAAATTAAATGAGCTCAAATATAGGTAACTCGTCCGAAATTTTATTGGTTAGGTTTAAGATAATTTTATTGGGTTAAATTTCAACTCATTCAAGTTTTAACTCATATTAAAAGAATTTTTAATTGAGCCTAATTTAATCTCCAAGTTCAATCAGTTCTAAAGCTCTTTACTTGCATAATTGCATTGATGTAATATATGTTTTCTATATATTTACTTTACATTTCCTATCATTTATCTACTAATTTGTAGCTTTTTATTTTTATATTTTGAGTTAAAATTTAAATTGTGATTATAAATATAAATAATAGTAGGGAAAAACTAAGTTACCCCTTTAAAACAAACGATTTACATTCATATGCCCCTTTATATTTTGTACCCCATATTATTAAAATTTTGTCTCCCTAATATGAAAATTCGTTGACGCCATGCTGACGTCAACCCCTACATGTATGATATACCAATAGGGTATACATATATCAACAGGGTATCACAGATGATTAAGTTCAATCCTATATGATACCGATATAATATAAATATACTGACAAAGTATATAACGAATATATTTTTTACTAATTTAAAACTTAATAATTTTTTTATTTGTTTCTTATTTATTTTTTTCAAAAATCCTATATATCAATTGAGCATCAACATAGAATATTATAAATGACTAGGCTTATTCTATATGATACTGCTATAATATATATATACCGTCAGAGTATATTTCATAGTATTTATGCAGACGTCAGCACATGAAATAACAAAGGTAAGTGGATAGAAAGGTAAATAGTTTGGCTAATGGATCTATTAAGAGTAAATAATTTAGATTGGGTCTATTAACGATAAATAATTTCAAATTAGGTTTATTTTATGTACTTTTTCTTAATAGTAGGACATTTTAGCCCAAAGTAAGTTTCGATGAGTGATAATTCAACCCGATTTTTATTTCAATTCATTTTAATATTCTTAATTTCAACGCAACTCGCTTATTTAATACCACTGAAGGAATAATCAAATTGTGTAATACGTTAGCTTATGCGTCATTGGAGAGGCAAGGCTGTCGTATTTAACAGAAGCTTAGCCACAAAACTGCAAAAACCAACATCTTGGAAATAGATATCCTGCAGAATAAAAACCACAGGACATGGGAGCAACAAAAGAATATTTCGTTTGTCTCATAAATTAATAAAAAATTTAGACATAAAAATAATAAATCTTTGTAAAATTGTTTTACATATTTAAAAATTACTTTACAAAAACTCACTAATTATTGTTGTCTACATCTTGTGAAATTTCCAAAGTAATGAAATGAGCATGCGAGGACGAGTGGTGACATCATGCTGACGTCAACATCTACATATATGATATATCAATAGGGTATACATATATTAATAGGGTATCACATATAATAAAGTTCAATCCTATATGATATCGATATAATAAAATATACCAACAGAGTATATAACGGATATATTTTTTACTAATTTAAAGTTTAATAATTTTTTTATTTATTTCTTATTTATTTTTTCAAAAATCCTATATATCAATTAAGTATCAATATAGAATATTATAAAAGACTAGGCTTATTCTATATGATATTGCTATGGTATATATATACCATCAGAGTATATTTCATAGTATTTATGCTGACATCAGCACATGAAATAACAGAGTGTAAGTGGTTAGAAAAGTAAATAATTTGGTTAATGTCCATTAAGAGTAAATAGTTTAAATTGAGTTTATTAAGAGTAAATACTTTCAAATTAGGTTTATTTTGTCTACTTTTTTCTTAATAGTAGGGCATTTTAGTCAAATCTATTTAAACCCAAAGTAAGTTTGAACGAGTCATAATCCAACCCGATTTTTCTATTTCAACCCATTTTAATATTATAAATTTCAAGTCAACTCGCCTAATACCACAAAAGGAATAATCAAATTGTGTAATACAATACGTAGGTTATGCGTCATTGGAGAGTCGAGACTGTCGTATTTAACAGAAGCTTAGTCACAAAACTGCAAAAACCAACATCTTGGAAATAGATATCCTGCAGAATAAAAACCACAGGACATGGGAGCAACAAAAGAATATTTTGTTTGTCTCATAAATTCGAGACATAAAAACTTAGACATAAAAATTAAAATTATTTTACATATTTAACAGTGTAAACCCCCAAATTGGACCATAAACTTGGCACTATTTTGTAAGTTGGAACTTAAACTTTCATAGTGCACAAATAGGATCCTCAACTTGGCAATTTCTGAACAAGTAGGCACATACCAGTCATTGACGTGGCGAACGAATAGAGTTGCGCTGACGTGTCTTTTTTCAGCCAATAATGAGATGTCACGTTTGTCCACGTAAGTACAACTTGTACATGTTATACCCCTTATTTTACACGTGTCATTTCTAAAAAAATGAAAAAAAATAAATAATTTTTACAAAAAAATTACAATTCTTTTTTTTAAAAATTTTTTTTACATAAATTACAAAAAAAAAATAATTTTTTTACATAAATACAAAAAATTACAATAACATTTTTAAACATTTTAAATTTTTTACCTAAATTATAAAAAATTACAAAAAAATAAGTTTTTTTACATAAAGTACAAAAAAGTTTTTAAAAATTTTAAAAATTATTTTACAAAATATTTAAATTTAGTAAATTTAATTTTTTTTTATTCCAATTCGGATCCCCATCCCCCTAT
>JAOTQR010000001.1:3672751-3685349 GCA_025774065.1 Solanum ossicruentum | reverse complement strand
AAAATTCAGACAGGATGGAAGTTTGGGCCCGTCAAGTTCCCGATTTATTTTATTGTTATTATCATGATTATTTTGCTTGCCACTAACACGACCTTTTGGTTCTAACTTGATTAAAACTCCTCAGCAGGGCGAGATCATTATGTTAATTTTTTTTATTTTCTTTTTTACTTCACAGAGGATTTGGTTTTATATCTTTAAAGGTAACTCTTGAATATTTTTTTTTTTTTTTTTTTTTTTTTTGAATAATAATAAGAAGAGGATGTAACAACGACAATAAAAATTTTCAAAAGATAAAAATGGTCTTGTTATATTATGTTTTAATTTTAAACTTGGTCAAATTTTAGGATATAATCAAATCTTTTCTATTGAGTCAAGATTTTTCTCTTAAAAAATGTTTTACAAACTTTTCATTTTAATTTAGTTGTATATCTCTAGCTTGGGTTGAGTCTAATTAGATTTTTTGATGAGGTAAAATCTTTTTAAAGTTAAATCACTTCTTTAAAAATAAATTAATAATCAAGTTAAAATCTTTCTAAATTAAATTAAATCACTTTTCTCTAAAATAAATAAATAATCAAAATAAAATCCATTAATCTTTTCAAGTCCAAGTTAGTCAAACAGCTTAATCGCCGGATAACCGCATTTAGCGGCCATTTCGAGTGCTTAACACCTTCTCGAAGTGGAAATGTGAACCCGAACCTGAACTTTGGATTTTTAAAAGATTTTTTCTGTTAAGTCTTTTAAATATTTTTTATGGTTTCCTAATTATCCGAAAATTAGGTGGCGACTCTGTGTCATTTCGAATTTCAAGAGTTGATTCTGCTTAAATTAATTAAGTTTGGATTGATTCTCGATTTTCGAACAATTTTTAATATTTTTTTATTTTTAAAAGTCGGTCATTTTTTCCCGATAACAAGTGGATTATTTCGCATGTATCTCATTCTCTTATTTGTCTTTCTCCTAATGTATTTATATTTGAAAATGTATGTGATCATATACCATGTATTATATATACAATAAAAATAAAAATGTCGTTAAGATGACAGTTATACCGACCGGCAACCGGCAGTCGCCAGTAGTTTTGTAGAATTACAAAGTTAATTTTTTCCCCTTTATACGACTCGAAAAGTCGGTTATAAGTTTGATAAAAAGAATTCTAACTTTCCCAAGTGGAGATAGTCATATTAATTTCCATTTATACCCCTCAATAGTCATAGCTACACTAATATAAAAGCGCATATACCTTGCTGCCAATTTTCTTCATTCCTCGTCAAATGTTAGGTTTTCACTTTACCCCTCTGCTTCACTCATAATTACTATTTTACCATTCTTCTTCTGATCCCGGCCGCCGGTCACCGGAAAACCGATACTCTGCACCACTCCATTGCCGCCTCCGCCACTTGCGGAAGACAATTACTTTTGTTTAGCTATGATGCCATCACCGAGAACTCACCGGAGAGGTAACGACGAGACTAACCGAAAGGGAACTAGGTTATCGGAGAAATCCAGGTCGTTTCACGGACAGAGCTCAGGAAGCAGCAAGGCGGAGTTGTTGCGAAGGCCGAAGACCGTGCCGGATTTGCTCGCCGGCGGTAGAAATCACGCCGGCGAATCGACGGCGGTCAATATCCGGCCGATGAATTTGACGAAGTTGCTGTTAAGCGTAACGATTCAAAGGAGTGTTGGACCTGTACAGGTGCTAATACCGTTGGAATCGACGGTAGCAGATCTTATCGCCGCTGCTTTAAGGCAGTACTCGAAGGAAGGAAGACGGCCGGTGCTTTCCTCCATGGACGCCAAAGATTACGATCTTCATTACTCGCAGTTCAGCTTAGAAAGTAAGAGCCAATTAATTTTTCGAAAAATATATTTACTTTCTATTTCTATGTTACAATTTTTTTATAAATAATTTATTTATTAAATGTTATGATAACCTTATAAAAAATTTTCGAATTTTAGTACTAGTCTTATATATTTTTTTATTTCTATTTGTTTGATTATTGTATTTCGTGTTTTTATTCTTAGTATTTGTTATTGTTATAGTGTTTTTCATCTATTTTGAGGATAAAATTTATCGAGAACATAAAATCGAAAATCATAACATCATCACATAATTTCCAATTTGTTTGCTATCAAATGGGCGTTTTCAAAAATAACCTATCTAATTCTATGAGGTAGCGGTAAGCATACAATCTATCTTCCCCAGACACCACTTGTGGGATATCACTGGGTATGTTGTTGTTGTAAAATGGGCGTATAAATTTTATTTAAAAAATAAAATTATGAGAAATTAATATATTATTTTTATTTTTTGAATTATGGTTTATAGGTTTGGAGAGGGAAGAAAATCTGAATGCATTGGGGTCAAGGAACTTCTTTATGTGCCCAAAAAATGGTGACTCAACGACGTCGTCTTTAAGCTGTGGAAAACAAGCTGATACAACTACCAGGATGACTTTGCCATGGCTAAAAGTTCTGGATGTTTTGTTGTTAAAAAAATTTTAAAAATAAATTTTTATAGCCTTGCAACTTAGTAATATTTCTTTTTTAAAAAATATTATTCTAAGTTTTGCTCGATCGTATCTCAAGTAAGTTGACTCACTATTCGAAAAATAGTAGGCTTCTAAAAGATTATAGTCGTTATTTATTAATAATATTATAGTATTTTTTTTTAAAAAAGAATGATTATTTGATATAGCTTGATATTGGACGTGTGAGATTGTATTGTTATAGTTAGTCCAAAGTTGAGAAAGATATATATAATTAAGTTTGCTCAACATGATGTAACATAGTGTTCAAGTGTTTAAAATTTGGAATGTGATGTATGTATACTACAATGGATATGTTTCACTCTTTTTTAATGTTTTATGAAATTATATATTATTATGTCTATCTCTATGATTTAGTGATATTATGTTCTTCTGAAACAGTCTCTCTATCTCTGTGACTTAGTGATAAGGTTTGCGTTCATTATATCCTTCTTAGATCTTACTTGTGAGATTGCACTGATTATGTTATTATTGTTGTGTACTATTATGTCCTTAGGAGTGACAAAATTAAATCTGAATCGCTCTATCCACTAAAGTAATCCGTTCATTTATTAGTTCAATTCATCTCAATCCTATTCATTTCAACCTATTTAAAATTGGGTTGAGACGAAACCTGAATTAAATCAAAAGAGATTTCGTCAAAATACTTTTAAAATATATTTTTTAATTTGATTTATTTTATATAGCCAAAATAAAGAAAAATATAAATTAGTTAAATACTAAAATATTGAAAAAGAACAAATAAAATAAATAAAATTTAGTAAAAATTGAAACGGGTTATGTCTTAACCCGCTCTCTTAGTCAATTCGTTTTGACCCAATTTATTTCAATATAAGCAAACTTCGATTGCATGGAATCTTGACTCGTTTATTATTTTGATCAAGTATAACCCGCTCAATTGTCAGCTTTTTCCTCTCACTATTTAAACATATCACTATGGGCCGAGTGTTAGATATAAAAAAAAAATGGTTAAAAAGTTTTTTTCCCTTGGAATAAGGGTTACACGACATTAAGGAAAATAAGATATGTCCTAATGAAGGAATTAAATTTGGCCAACATACTATCCACTAAAGGAGATGAATAGGAGGAACAAAGTGATCAACTTTGCTAGAGGCTTAGGTCTCATATACAAGACATTCAGGACTGTCATGTTAGGTAAGGCGCCCTATCCTACTTTAAATAAGTTTGTCAATGCACTCAGGAGGATGATCAACAAGTACCACAACACAACTTCAACATGGCAACTCAATACACCTTTAAAACCACTGGAGGCAACTAGACATAAGGCGAAGTCTGCTCCTCTTTCTTAATCGTCTCTTGTTGCTAGCAAAGAAGAGACATCGAGGGAACGAAGAACAACAAATGAATCACTCAAGTTAGCAGCTATGTAGGAGAAGTTTGATGCTTTACACAACAAGAAGACTTGGACACTAGTACCTAGAAATGCAGGTATGAACTTAGTTGGCTCCAAACAAGTCTAAATTGAAGGCAATAGCCAGATATAAAGCAAGGCTTGTTGCTAGAGATTTCTCTCAACTTGAAGGGATAGACTTTTGAGGAACCATTCAGCCCTGTGCTTAAGGTCACAACTTGTACTCTTGTAGAATGGTTCTGTCAGTATCTACAACAACAACAACATACCCAGTGATATCCCACAAGTGGGGTCTGAGGAGGGTAGATTGTACGCAGACCTTACGGCTACCTCATAGAAGTAGAGAGGCTGTTTCCTAAAACCCTCAACTCAAAATCCATAAGCAGAAATACTAGATATGACAGAATGACAGGTAGGATAATGGGACAGCAAATGCAACTAACAGTAAATATCACATGACAATATATAAATGTCAAAACGAACACATAATAATAATAATTTAAAAAAAACTACTAAAATAATAATAATAATAATAATACAAACGCTAATAGGAGTACGAAGACAACCACTTCGAGGAATAGGAAGAAGAAGAAAAACTTAGCTGACTACTCTAATTCGCGACCTCCACATCCTTCTATCTAGGGTCATGTCCACAGTGAGGTCGAGTTCCGCCATGTCCTGTCTGATCACCTCCCCCCAGTACTTCTTTGGTCTACCTCTACCCCTCCGAGCAGCGCCCACATCCAACCTCTCGCACTTCCTAACAGGAGCATCGATACTCCTTCTCTGCACATGTCCGAACCAGCGCAGTCTCGCTTCCCTCATCTGTCAGTATCTGTTAGTTCAAAATGGGAAATTAGATGGATGTCAAAAATGCCTTTCTACATCGCCATCTACAAGAGAGATTCACATCAGTCAACCTCCAGGGTTCGTGAAACGCTAGATATCCAAACCATATTTGTCTATTAAACAAGGCATTGTATCGCCTTAACCAGGCACCTAGAGCCTAGTTTCATAGGTTCTGCATATAGTTACTTCATCTTGGATTCACTTGTAGTGAGACAAGATCCTTCCACATTGTTAAGACGATACTCAGATACAAAGGTACTTGACATTACGAACTCCGGATTATCTCCCAGTCACCGGAGAGGCTGTACTACAACTAGGAGTCAACTAGTGATTTACATCTATTTGTATCTCTTGGACCTCTAAGAAACAGACTGCAGTGGCAAGATCAAGTGCTAAAGTTGAAAATAGAGCACTGGCTTCTACCACAGCTAAGATAACATGGATCATTTGTCTCCTTCATGACATTGGAGTCTCTATATATAACAGTTAATATAGTCATGCATGTCAAAACCAAACATGTTGATACTACCACTCTAATAATTAAACTTGGTCATTAACTCTACTGTAATCAACTCCTATATGTAGGAGATTGTCCACGACAAGTTAATTATCAATACAAAACTTTGCTTCTCTCCGTCTAAGTGTGAGAATTCAACAAACTCAAACAAGATGCCACGACATTATCTATTCTATGGAATTCGAGCCTACTCTTCACAAAGAAATTACAGGCTACACCTTCAAGAAAATCTCCAACAAGTTGACCAATCACATACATTGCTAGAAAGTCATATGGACAGAACAAGTTCACCAAGGTCCCATGCAAAAGTTACAGCTAACATGAGTCATGTTCCTATTCCTAAGCTGCATTACTCCAAAATAAGAAGCCGGAGGAGAACAAGAATAATAGTAACGCCCTCTCGTTTGGCAAAGTAGCCAAAGTTCTTCCAACTCTTTCCTGCAAATGCCTCAACTCAAACAACCAAATCTGTTGGGACAAATCTTGAGTTAGCTCCAACCACCTGTTACACAGTTCATGTTAAGTCGTAATTAAAATCGTGCTCTTAGTCCTTGTATGCAGGGAAACCTGGACCTGCAAAACTCATCAAACCTGTATAGCTTCCACAGACAAAACACAAAAAACAAAGAACAGTTGGGAGCTACTAGCCTGGATGTGCTCTGGGGTCAAAGAACCTAACTGCATACACGAACAACATATTTACAAGATAAAAAGGTCCAGTCATGCTGTTTTCATTACAACGCATTCTTAAACAGACCCCACAACCCAAATGACAGGACAACCACCATGGAAAGGAAAATAAACATTTGGATGGACAGCCTAGAAAAACCACCTAGGAACACTAAGATGGCATACAGTAGGCATGCAACTATATTAACTCGATGAAAAACAATACCAATGTCAATCATGAATTGAATGGAAAACCATGATTATTAAGGATTCATATCGCAAACTCAACTTGTCTCGAACTAAGGTGTATTAGTTGTTGTACAATACTAAGAGCAATTAATATGGAAATCCTAACAATAATGGGGAGTGTGTGAAGTGAAAATGATAGGTGTACAAGAATGTTACCAAAGTCTCACGTTCATTTTTTTCAAAATAAATTATGAGACAAGGAAACCCGCCGACGTTACCCTTTGGGTGAGCACAAGGTAAACCCCCCGCTCTTATGCAATAACTCGCAAGCTACACAGGAGAGGTAACCTACACTAGGCAAGCCCGGCGCGACGAACTCGATCCAGAAGGCAAATCCCTTGCTTTTGCTGTCAAGAGGTTTCAAACTTGAGACCTCCAGCATGAAAGTCTCAAGCCGATACCACCGGACCACCCCGAAGGATAATCTCCCTCTGTTCATTTAATATGACACTCTTCCCTTTTTAATCTATTTCAAAAAGAGTAATACTTGTCTGTACTTGGAAGATCTTTACCCGTAAATTTTACATTTTCTCCTTAATGACGTATTTTTACAATATTAGAAGTGTCAATTCTTTATCTTTTTTAAACTCCAAACAGGAGCTCGAAAAGCGAAACGTTATACTGTAGCATACTTCTAAGCAATTATATGTTCAAGTTAAGACATTTTCCTTAATGTGGTAATCATATACACTCTCTTCCAGGACTAACACTAGAGAATCATCAAGTAGCTGGATAATCTTATACGGACACTTCATGGACTAACACTATTGAATCATCAAGTTGCTCATTTACCAAATAAAGCTAAAAGTAGAATGACAGCACATAGAAGTGATAGGCTGTCCAAAGAACCTACAACCACATCCTCAAACATGGAAGTATTATGTATATTTGACAATATTTTGAAATTTATGCTTACTAATGACCAGTAAATTATGAGGCAAGTTGACTTACTATGCTCATTCCAATCTCTTTCAGCAATTTAAAATGCTTTTTTCTGTTAATAACACCATATAAAATATCTTCCATCACATAATAAAGCTAGATGGTGGGAATATGAAAGGGCCAGAGGAATTACTGAATTTTGAGGAAATTCAATTCATATATCACTAAAACATCATATCAGAAACGTCTACATCCTATATTGACCTTGAAGGACACTTTACTAACAAACTCCCAGAAAAATCTAAACTTGATAACCAAAGAGACATCCCAAAAGACACAAAGCAGGTATAGTTCTCATGTGAAAGAAATGTGAAGTTTATAAGAGGTTTTGGAAAGAGATAGAAATTAGTTGAAAAGTTACAAGGGTAAAGATATGTCACTGTAAAATGCATGATGCACAGGTAAATATGCAAACGCCACAAAGCATACTAAAGGGTTGAAATTTCACGTTGAATAGCATAGAATTGAAAACCTGCACCACCTGCATGCTGCACAGTGGAAAATGGTGAAGGTTTATTTCATGGCAGGTGGCCTTTCTTAGAAGATAATGACTTATGGAAGAAATCAAAACATCAGCCATAAGGGACAAGGAAACAAACCTCTACAGGATATACTCATTAGAATCCATATCCATCCTGTCGTGGTGGCTACTGATCATTATAGCCATCTCCAGTTTGTGCATATCCAATATCGTCGTTGTAATTAGTACCATCAGCATAAGTCCTCTTAGAAAGTTCAGCCTCTTCTTTTTCCCTGTTCCACTGTTCAATTCTTGCACGTCTCTCTTCACTACTATCCCTAGTTGGACTTCGATCCCTCCTGCCATGAGGGCTCCGGCTCCTACCCCTCCTATGCCCAGGACTAGTAGTCCGCCTCCTGCTCCGACTCTCATTATAATAATACCTATCATCATACTTTCTACTATGACTCCTGTGAGATCGCACTTCATGGCTACGATGCCTGTAAGGACTTCGACTCCGGCTTCGACTTTGGCTGTGCCTTCTCCTATACCTCCCAAACAACTGGTGTCTCAATTCCCTAAAAATAAAAGGATAAGTTGTACACATTTGAATCTGTAAAAATTGAACATATTGCCTAAAAGGATATCCGGATATAGTGAATCCACTAACCTGCTGATCGTCATTAGGTGCATAAAGTTGCAATATCCACCGCGGTTGCAGCTGTTTTCTTCATACTGTCTACAGGTGGCTTCGCGGAAATCAGTCACAGGAGAGAAATCAACAATGATGGGCCTCCCTGTAGTTACAAGCAGAAGTTTGAGGAAGTAGTCATATTTTCAAGTATCTGAACAAGTAATATAAACCAAGAGATGTCTATCTGTCAACAAGCCCGCCCATTAACCATAATTCTAGCAGACTGGTTCTAGGAAGGAGCCACAGTACTAGTCACTGGTTTGGCAGACAACCAGTAATTTCGTCTCAATTCCTATATTTGGGTTAAGATATATATGTACAAATAATCTATTCAAAACCCAATAAGCAAAACTAATTGTGATTCAAACCCATAAACTAAAAATTCTGGTTCAGCCTCTGGGTACTAAGCCTTTTTACCATTCTAAACTACTTCATTGTATGCTCTAATATTTTCGCAAGGAAAGGGTTGGTGCAACGGAAATGTTACCAGCATAAAATCTTCCAGTGAGATTTTTAAGAGCATTTGCAGCCTGTTCCTCCTCTCTAAACTGAACATAAACATTGCCAACCTGCATGTACACATTGTGCATAAACAAAATGTCAACCAATAATCTAAATCAGTTCAGATGGCTTACCATGTGATCCGCAAGATTGTCACAAACATTCAAGCTCTCAATCTCTCCATACTTGTTCAGTTCTTCAAATAGATCTTCATAAAAATCCTGCAATAGCATCAAAGTAAGTAACGTTCCATCAAAACATCCACCTAAAAAGCCTATACGAAAAATATAATATGACAAAATGAAGCATGAAGAACAATCCTACTTTCTTCACAGCTTCCTGTGCAGCATGATGACATATAGTAGAACTAGAACTGGGATAACTACCCCTAAATAGGATATCATGAATAACTCAAATCTCCAAAAACATCAATATATTAATCATTAGTCCTCCATCCGAAACAAGTTGTTGTCAGCTGTAAAAATCCTCTATATGGTTCCTCATAACCCATTTCAACAAATGATAAAATAACTCCATGTCATCCAAAAAAGATCTATCATAAAAAATCACGAAAATGCATCATTTAATTTACCAACTGTGACTCATTGCCAAACTAGTTGAGAACGAAAAACTGTTTATTTGAGAAAATTTTGCTAAAACATAAATTAACTCACTAAAATACACAAACGAGCAGGCAAATTGCAAGTTTTAAAAACAATAAAGATCACTAAAAATCAACTGATCGAGTTAAACATCATTTCACTCAACCACAAAATAACTCAAAATCCAAAACAAGCTGAAAGTTGATTATCTTTATTACATTGAATAAATTTTGCTAAAGCATAAAATAACTCAATAAAATCCACAAACGAGCATAAAATTTACCAGTTTTAAGACACATTAACCATAAAATAACTCAAATCCAAAACAAGCTGAAAGTTGGTAATTTTCGATTAACTTGGAACAAATTCTGTTAAAGCATAAAACAACTCAATAAATTCCACAAAACAAGCAGACATCTTAGCTAGTTTGAAACTAAACATCAACTTAACCACAAAATGACTCAAAATCCCCAAAACAAACAACTGAAAATTGATAAAAGAAAATTTTAATTCTTACCTCAAAATGTTGCTGTATTTTGCGAGGATCAATAGGCTGACCATGCACATCCACACCAGGTGTAATCATATCGGGCCTTTGATACATGTTAGAAAGTAGAAGCGTAGGGCTAATACTTGGTTTTGTATGAAGCCTAGAACAACGATCGCCATGTCTACAAGCACCAATTTTGAAGTAAAAAGGACAATTCACCCTATCTTTCTCTGTACCAAAAATCGATGCCAAATGCTCCGCCATTACAGTTCAGTTCAGAAATTCAGATTTCTCTGTTAGGGTTTTTCTCGACACGAAATGGAAGGAGGAGAATTTGTATTTATACTTGATGAAGAAACTTCTGGATTGTTTTATTTTATTTATTTGACTTAATATATATTAACTAATAGTTAAACTTGTTTACGTATTTCAATTAGCCACTCAAAATTAAGTTATTTTTAATAAATAAAAGTGTTTTATTATATTATTTTAATTAAATTTTAGGGGGAAAATGTGTTTGCATTGTTATTTAGGTATTATATAGTTAAGTTAATCATATAAAAAATAGTTTTTTAAATTATACATATTTATCTCAATAAATGTAAAATTTTATGCATTTTTAATTTGAATTTGATGTATATAATTAAGGAAATTGACGTATTTTATGTTATTCACATATTTTAATTAATAAAAGAGTAAAAAAAATATTTTTTATTGTTTGAGAAAAGCATTATTAATGCCACAATTTTAATAAATAAAATCACTTAGTTCAAATTTATTTTGTGATTATTGAGAAAAATTATCGCAAACCTGTATATTTATTGACTTGTTGTATATATCGAATTAACATAATTATGCAAGAAGACAAACTACTATTTATTTTGATTAATTTTATAAAACTTGTGTTTTTTATATTCTTTTATGTATTATAAAAAATTGTAATTTCATTAGTCTTTTTTTTTTTCAAAAAAATAAATAAATAGGTTTTGGTTTGAAAATAACAAACCACATATGTAGTAGTTATACAATTCTATATAATATGTTGGTGGTTTGCCCGAGTGGTTAAGGGGGAAGACTTAAGATCTTCTGCACATAAGTGCGCGTGGGTTCGAACCCCACAGCCACCAGTTTTGAAATTTTTTTCCTATTTTTCTAGCTACGTGCGAAACGGGAATTAGAATGCATGAACTAAGTGCGGAACGGGAATTAGAATGCATGAAACTCATCACTGCGTCATATGGGCATTGAGACCATAACATAGAGTTGGAAGAATTTCTATTTTGCTATCATCACTATCTTGTATGAGTGTTGAATTTTTTACCTATTTTTCTAGCTACGTGCGGAATGGGAATTAGAATGCATGAACTAAGTGCAGAACGGAAATATTGCATGAAACTCATCACTATCTCATATGGCCGTTGAGACCATAAGATAGAGTTGGAAGAATTTCCATTTTGCTACAATTTCACAAATTAGAGTCTTTGCAAAATCAAATTTAAATATTTTTTTAATTCTTCATTTTTTTTGCTACGTGTAGAACAAATTAGAATGCATGAAACTCATCACTGCCTCGTATGGGCGTTGAGACCATAACATAGAGTTGAAAGAATTTCTATTTTGCTATAATTTCACAAATTTGCAAAATTAAATTTAAATATATGTATTTTTTAAAATTTCTTTTGTTATCTTTGTTAAGACAATATTTCTAATGGAAAGAATAAATCATATTTCAACCTTTTGTGGCAAGAGTTTTAGTGCAGTTGACTGCCCCTCTTTTCGTTTACTTAAAAATATTCATCGTGATATTGTGTTTATCAGCTATTTATCATTCGTTAATATAAATGAATCTAACAATATTATTTTTGATAGATATTTTGAGTTTTAAAATTTAAGGATTTGGAGAATGCTATATAGAGATGGAGATTGTGAATACTTTCGTGCTAAGTATCATTGCATACCTTTTTGTAATGAGGGATTAATATGTGAATGTGGTGCAAATCCCAATGATGGAGATATTGGTATTACAAATAAAGATGATAACCCAAATTTACCCCCCTTTTAATTTTCCAAATAATGAAATAATTGTTTGTCTTTTAATTTATGAATTTTGTATTCAAAAAATAAAGAGAAATCTATGAATTCTTATGATTGTGTACCATTTTAATGTGAATCAACACCTTGTTTCATCAATTTTCCATATTAAAAGAGTAGTTGATTCACAAATTTGACCCAAAAAAAAAGGGAATCAATATACTTTTCGGGGGACAAAATATTATGGGGTGGACGTTCAATTCTTCGGTACAATTTTAGTAAATTTTGGTTCGATTTTTCGGTTTTTAATTTTAAAAAAGTGTGCATTATATACCAAACCGAAATATTTCAGTTTGGTTCGATTTTATTTAGTGTTTTTGAAACGGTTTTTCGTTGCAAACTAAAAAAAATAAAATGAGGGCAAATTCAGAGTATAAGACACTTAAAAATTTAAAATCATGTTAACTGATGATGTGCTCTCATGGAACACTTATTGTGCTTAAAAAATTATATTTATCTTTATCAAGAACTTGTACTTTCAATTATTGTTTGAGGAAAAACAAGCATACAGACATCCTTTACATGATATAAATTAACAAAAATATGTTTGAATTTTTCTTGAAAAATAATATTTTAAGTTAATTATATGAATTACAAATTTGTTGCTACTTTG
>JAOTQR010000001.1:3612932-3624598 GCA_025774065.1 Solanum ossicruentum | reverse complement strand
ATGCAACTTTCGACGCTCATCATGGGTCATCCGAAAACAGTCGCGCTATGTTTTTAAACATAGGGGTCAGGCTGCGTGCATTCGACCCCTCCTTACCTCGCAATGGGCGGGAGCCTTTGAGGCATTGGGGTAATGTTGTTGTTGTTGTTGTTGTTGTTATATATGTTCTTACATTTCAATATGACAATTAGGGGTGCACATCAGTTGATTCAATTGTATTATTAGTTCGATTGATCTTTTTTTGATTTGTGAATGTGCTAACTAATAATCATACTAATAAGATATTTATTATCAATTTTTAGTTCTTATAAGTTTGATTTTTCAATTAGGCGATAATGAAATACTCATAAAATCATATATATACGATATTCATAGAAATAGCAGTAAAATTGAAGTGCATCACAAATTTTAACATTGATCACTTTTGTTTAAGGCAACGGATTATTCAAATTCCTTCTAATGCAATAAACTGTGGAAACAATATTAATTGCTTACCTTAATCCTTTTGTCATAATTAAATCTAAAATCGAGAAGAGAAAAGGTAATATTAATTTGTACCGAAAAGATATTAGATGTCGCAGTAGAGAAACAAAGAGCCTAATTTGTGTTACGTAAGGCCTAAAGTGATAATAAAACTTAGAAAATAGGGTTGACAAATTGTTATAAAGTCATTATTTTATACTTAAGAATAAAATGGTAATTTTGATAACCTAATAAAAAATTTACAAAATTGTTTAAAATTTGTTAACTCAACAATCCAATATATTTTTTGGGGTTTGGTTTATCCATTAAATTGATTTTGTTTCCTAATGTTAACAACCAAAAAAAATTATCTAAAATGATATCGTTATAGAGAGATTTAGTTATATTTGTTCTTCTTTTTTAGTTTTCTAATTTTTGTCCATACTTACGCATATTTTTCTTTTGAGATTATAACAACTTCAATATAATTCATTAGATTATTTTTATGTGGAATTTCATTACTAAGAGTTGGTAGACTATTTAGAAACTTCTATCACTCTAATACCATGTTGATGTACGTTCAAATTAAATGGTATCACGTCGGTACATGTTTCGAGTTTGAATTTTGGGTATGAAATTTTTTTGACTGGGAGTGCTTTTCCTGAATGGGCCTATGTGGCACGAATCTGGATTAGACAGGCTTCAATGCTGACACCGAATACCAGATGGACAACCAAAAAAATTAAGTTTTTCAAGGATAACATACCCAATGTAGGTGGGAATGGTATTTCAAGAATGATAGAATATACACTAACTTTATCCTCATCCTCGTGAAGATTGAAGGATTATATTTGGATAGAACCACAATTCAAACGAAGTATAATCAGGACAAAATTGAAAGAAGAACATAGCAAAACAAATAGAACAATATACACCTATTTTATCCTTATCCTTGTGAGGGTTGAAAGATTATTTTTGAATAGAACCATAACTCGAAAGAAGTATAATCAAGATAGGATTGGAAAAAAACATATAGCAAAATAAATCGAACAGATAAAGTGACAAATAATTATGAAAATCAAATAATAAAATATTACATAAATACCAACTAATACTACGAAATAAGAAAAAGATGAAAAGAGGAGACCAACTCGGCAACTCCCGGTGTCTTCCACATAAAAGTACAAATTTACATTGACTAGATAATTAACCTTTTCAAATTTCAAAAAATTACAATGACAATCAAAAGCATAAAGTTCTAGTCTAGAATGAAAAGAAATAAACCAACCTACAATCTTTTTATTTTTTCATTTGATGTCCGATATTCATATTGGAGTCTAATCATTTTAGATTCATGCTGCGTAGGGCTCCATTCGGGAGGAGAACTTCCTATCAAGGATTTTTTCTCCTCAGGACTCGAACATGAGACCTCCACGTAGAGCCCCATTCGGGGGAAAGAACTTCTTATCAAGGATTGTTTCAAACCCAAAACTAGCTCGAACCCTATACCTTTAGTCAAGGGAAGAACAACTTCATCCACTAACTAACCTATACGAGAAAAAATTAAAGTTGTGGAAGCCCCAAAAGACTTTAGTCTAGTAATGACAACTTAATGTATGGCATTTTGGTCAAAGTACATGCATATTATGATTCATGAATTTGAATTATTGAAGGTAAAAACTTTGGATTTATATAAAACCATCAATATCAAACTGTTAAAAGATTCACTTTTTGACTTGCCCCACTCCTCCAATTAAAAAATTAAAGTTAGTGAAGAAAAAGGGTAAAACAACTATACATTATATTTCAGAAAAGCTTAATTAATTTGTGCCACCCATGTGATTGTATTTGTGAAAAATAAACTGTTGAACAAAATAAATGACATCATTTACAATAGTAAAAATATACAAATAATTTACTCTATATTCATCTATGTACTAAACTTATTACGAGTCTGTTTAGATTGACTTTATGATTTAAATTCTAATTTTTAATTTATTTTTATTATTTTAATTTTAAAATAAATATTTAAAATATTTTAAAAAAATTATTCAAACACTATATAAGTACTTAAAAATTATTTTAACTTAAAAACAGCTAAATAAAAGTTTAACTTTTATAAAAAAAAAAAAACTAAAAGCACTTGTACACTATTGAGTGAGCTAAAGAAATTAATAAATTATAAGTAACTCCATTAAAAATGATATTAGCATCCTAAGAACAAGATAAATAATTACGTTACACTTATGGATATATTGAAAATAAAAAATAGTCTCTCCATCACAATCCTATGTAATATTTTTCGAATTTATAACGAATCTTTTTACCATAATTTTTTTATATATTTTTCAAATATTTTAAATTATTAATTATTATAATTTTCAGTGCTTTTTACATATTTTTCAAATATGAAAATTCTATTTAAAAAAATAAAAAATTTGTATTCTAAATTCCTAATACATGTTCAAAATTAAAAAGTTTGACTTCTAAATAGGAATAATGTGACATAAGCTAGAAATAGTTTACTCTACATAAGTTAAATAAATTCATAAGACCACCAATGATGCGGTGCAGTACATGACACTGCTCCTTTCTTAATTAATTAGAAGTCTTAGGTTAAATCCTTAATATGAAGTATCTTCGACGACTGAGACCTTATGCAATATTTATCTAAATTATTTAGACTCTACAAAATTATCATTTATCAAATAAAAAGAATCATTAAAAAGTTATTGACCATTTAATATGGATACTTTTGCACCTAATATCAACAAAACCGATGAAAAAGGGAGAAAAAAAAGACCCCACGGAGAAAGATTCTTTTATGGACAAATTAAGGTGCAAATATTATATTTTGTTTTTGTTTGTGATTTCATCTTTATATAGAGGTTTGGTAAAATAAAGTAGCACCTAGAGAAGGTGTTCGGTACAAAAGGAAAATCAAAAATATTTTTTGAAAAATATTCCCCCCCCCCCTCCCCCGCGTATTTGATGTGTGAGTATAAAATATCATTTGAAAAATATTTGTATTTAAATTAGGTAAACACTATGAGAATTGATGTATAGGAGTGGATTTAACATATACATTACTATATTGGTTCACCTTATGCGGACCATAGTTTACGTGAAATAATTCATTAAAATTGTCAGGAATATATATATATATATATATGAATGTTTCCATCAATCATGAATGAAGTCAAAGATTTACTATTTTTTGGCTTTGGAATATGATGGAATAAAACAAAATTATTCTTTAAACTGTTTGCACTTCTTTCAATTGTGAAGTAACAGTTAGTCAATGCAACTTTTGCACTTCTTTCAATTATGAAGTAACAGTTAGTCAATGCAACTCTCAACGCTCATCATGGGTAATCCGGAAACAGTCGATCTAACATAGGAGTCAGACTGCGTACATCTGACCCCCTTACCCCGGAATGGGCGGGAGTCTTTGAGGCATTGGGATAATATTGTTGTTGTTGTTGTTAGTAGATATATATGAATATATACTTTTGAAAGTATAATGAGTTCAATGCTGATCTTGAAGATCGAACTTATAAAATTTAAATTCTGAATCTGTATATGAGAATTGGGGTAAGGTATAGGGATGTGGGGGTGGTGAAGATGAGGACTAAATAAGGGAGGGGTGGGTCGAGGGTGGCTAATGTGTTGGAAGATAGAGAGGAAATAATCATAAAAAGTCATTTATAGAATATTTATTTAGAGAAAATATTTTTTTTAAATTTTTTTAAAAATAGGCAAAAATTGTAAAAAAAATTTGGGACCAAACATAATGGTTATCTTTAATTTAAATAAAGTACAGACAAGCCATATTGGAACTTAAAAGTTTGTACATAATGGGATCCAAAACCCAAAAGATTAATGGTGGATTTTTATTTGATTTTTTTTAGCTAGCTTTCACATAACCACCTATCTTTCATGTTTTTGGTACATTGTAAAATACTAAATAATTTTAAAAAACGAAGTCCCTAATTAAGCTACATTGCTCAAAGTCTTACAATAATCTTCATTTGCTAGAAAATCTGCACATTATATTGATTTGCCTTCCTCCAAATACATTTAACAACGACCTTATTAGCATTAAGTTAATATTCACGATACTCAATAATAGTCGATCAGAGGATGATATTGTACGTCCTCTTTTTTGATAAGCTAGTGATTATAAGTAGACAATCTGTTTTCGCTTTCAATCCTTCATATCCCATTTCTTTAAGAGGGTGACATTGTATATCCTCTTCTTTGATAATCTTGATAACAAGTAGACAGTTTGTTTTCACTTTCGATACTCCCCAAATTACACTATGCTAATTAATTGAGATGTGCATGCAGGCAATGTAGGTAAAAGCTTGATAATGAGGGGGTACTTGGGATTAGTAGCATTCAACAACATAACAAGACTAACATTTGGGAAGAAATTTATAAATTCACAAGGTGATGTTGATGAGCAAGGTAAAGAACTCAAAGAGATAGTCTCAAATGGGATGAAAATTGGAGGAAAACTCAACCTAGGAGACTTTGTCCCATGGCTAAGTTGTTTCTTCAAGGATGACAATGAAGCTCTAAAGGCTCAAGATAGTCATGTGGATAGGTTTACTAGGGTTATTATGGAAGAACACACTCTTGCAAGGAAGAAAACTGGTGAAACCAAACAACACTTTGTTGACGCTTTGCTCACTCTACAAAAAGAATATGAGCTGAGTGATGACACTGTAATTGGCCTCCTTTGGGTAAGTATAACATATTATGGAACATATCTGTTACTATTTTTGCGTTTCAATAAAATACCTATTTAACCAGCCTATAAAAGAACACATAACATCTTTTCATGTTTAAAAGAATATGAGAAGAGTGACGACATTATTATTGACCTCCTTTGGGTAATTTTATTATATTACGTATATTACTATCCTTGAGTTTCAATAAGATACATTTGTTAATCAGTCTAGAAAAGAACACATAAAATTTTTCATGTTTAATTTAGTACTCTCTATCCCAATGGCACAGTTTGTATTTCGAAAGATAAATTTTTAGAATTAAGTTTTCTTAACATAAAATATACATATCTAAAAACTACGTAAAAATATAATAAATCAAAATAAATTGACAATTTAGATGACATATAAAATGATAATAAAGAAGAATATATCACAATTCCAACTAAATTTTTTCCCCTCAATTTTAGGTTAAGAGGACCAACAAAGTATTTATATATAAAGAAGATACTATAAAAGAATATTATCTAAGAGTTAGGTGTTACAATAAGTGGAAAACAACACACTTTTTTCAATTTTCTTGATCATTAACTAACATGTCTTCCACCAGAAGAAAAGTTTTAACTAAATTATTATTTAATATAAATTTATTATTTAATATTTTATGAATCAATTATTAAAGAAAGACTATTTATTCATAAACTCAATAATTCTCCAGTGCCCTACTTTTGAATGTGATCATAATTCTCAATTTTCTATGCTACTAGAAAATGAACACTAGCACCCCTATTAATTATGTAATAGTGCACAACTTACATTAACTAAATTTTTTTAAAATCATTCCTATATAAATTTAACTATAAATCCTATTTAAACAAAAATTAAATAAACTAAGAAAAATACTAACTCTTTAACTATAAATCCTATTTAAACAAAATTAAATAAATTAAGAAAAATACTAACTCTTTAATAATTTTAATTTTCTATAGCGTTAAATTTTTTTTATTAATTATTGCAGGATATGGTAACAGCAGGAATGGATACAGTGGCTATAACAGTCGAATGGGCCATGGCAGAATTAGTCAAGAATATAAGGGTTCAACAAAAGGCCCAAGAAGAATTGGACCGAGTTATTGGGTCAGATCGAGTCATAACTGAATCAGATATGTCTAAACTCTCCTACCTACAATGTGTAGTCAAGGAATCACTAAGGTTACACCCTCCAACTCCACTTATGCTCCCTCACATGGCTAGTGCCAATGTCAAAATTGGTGGTTACAACATTCCTAAAGGTTCAATTGTACATGTTAATGTTTGGGCACTTGGACGAGATCCTAAAGTGTGGAAGGACCCTTTACAATTTAGACCAGAAAGATTCATTGAAGAGGATGTTGACATGAAGGGTCATGATTTTCGACTTTTGCCTTTTGGTGCTGGTAGACGTATTTGTCCTGGTACTAATCTTGCTATCAATATGGTTACGTCTATGTTAGCTCACTTGTTACACCATTTTAAATGGTCTCCTCCTCATGGAATCGAGCGCGAGGACATGGACATGTTGGAGAGTCCTGGAACTGTTACTTACATGCGAACGCCTCTGCAAGTTGTTCCTACTCCTAGATTGCCTCCACACTTATATGAACGCGTTCCTAACGTTATATAACTTCTTCTCATCGATCGTGATGTTACACTCATCCTCTTTTACTTTCTTTTTAATGTTACCTTGTTTGGCATACTCTTGGATTCAACTAGTTTACTGTTATTTGAAATATGATGGAATTGTAATAATCTATATTTATGGGGAATAAATGTTATTGGTCTTGTTCTCAAAAGTCTTCATTTTTCTATTGAGGTTGAATTATGGCAGGGCAAGTTTGGTATACTAAAGCTTTCACTATACACATAATCCGAGGAAGGGCTCGATTGCATTTCAGTCAGTGATTGTTTCCAAGGTTTGAACCCGTGATTTTCTGATTACATGACAGTACAGTTACTCCACCGCTCTCTTTCTAAGGTTGAATTATGGCAAGTTATGATAATTTGATGATAAACACATACTTTCTACTTCCTTTATTCTTTAGGTTTAAGAGTTACATAATTTCTTCATCTCAATTTATCTGATGTTTAACTTAACATGGTATATAATAATTTTTTTTTGAAAATTTTAATTTAAAATAAATCCTAAATATTTATGTAACTATAAATTATTTTATATATGTCTAAACCTGTCCTCATAGGCGGATCCATCTTAGATGAAGGGTGATCGGATGGATGCACATGAACCTTACCAAAAAATTATGTGTACAAATGATAGTTATTATGAATTAATGTATACTTAATTTTGAACTCCTTTTATTCCTCGTTGCGTCATTGTCCACATCCGCACCACTCTATTGCCATCCCTGATATATATTGAATGAGTTCAATTAGGCAACTTTTCTAACTATGTTGAAACTTTTTTATCTTCAACATAAATAGTTAGGACTATAATGGTACATATCATTGAATGTTAAGACCTCAATTCTTAATTATGAGACTACAAAGGTGAGCTACCTAGTTAGCTTACCAACCATTGTTATTAATCTCCATTGATAAAAGACATAACCAACTTGTATCTTATTCATTGCCAGTCTTCTGACAACTTGTGATTTAAGTTTGGTCAAATTTCCCTCGTGAATACTATAAAGACTTTGAAATTCAAAATTCATCTATTAATTTCCCTCGCTAATGATATTGTTTGCTTAGATCTAGGGTCCCGCACGGCTTTAAAACGTGTTATTACCTATTTACTTATATATCAACATCTCTCTTGTATTTTGCTAGCATCCCTTCTATGGACTCAGCGTCCTTGCTGAGGTTCGCCTCACCTATAGGATTCGTCTAGATTTCAGCACTGAGGTTTGTTCCACCTTACTGGGATTTGCCTAAACTCAGTTGAATTCTAGCCCAAGTCGATAAGGCTGATACATGAGTGACTCTAAAACCATCTGTAATGACCCAACCCGCTAGTGATATTGTCTGCTTTGGACCTAGGCCCGCACGACTTTAAAACGCGTCATTAGTAGGTAAGTCTTGTTTACTTATATACCAATATCTCTCCTGTATTTTATCGACGTGGAATTCTATATGAAGATAGGTTGTTACATTGCTAATATTACTTTATTTTAAATACAATTTATTTGATATATGATGATCAGTCACCATCGATCAAAAGGTGTGGCAAAATGATTGGCAAGGGTATATTATATATTAAAACCTTTTCATAACAGCCATTCATTATAGTACTCTCTTCGTCTCAATTTATGTGGCACCTTTCGATTTTCGAGATTCAAACCAATCTATTTTTCACCGTACTTTTTTTTATATTCTTAAAATATTTTAAATTATCAACTATTGTGACTTATAGTAATTTTTACGTAGTTTAGAAATATATAAATTTCATGTCAAAAAATTTAAAGATTTCATGCGCAAATCCTCATCAAACTTAAACAGTTTGACTCTCGAAAATGAAAATTACCGCATAAATTGAGACAAAGAGAATAATTATTTTACTACATTGATTAAGTTTGTTTTTTCTTGAAATCAATTTTATATGTTATGTTGTATATTCTTTCAAAATAACGTTTTATAATTGATAATAAACGTTTAGTTTGAACGTCCATCACACGTTCTTTGGAGTATTGTTTGAAGAGTTTGACCAAAGTAAGACCACTTGATTTGTTTTTCAAGGTCCAACCAATTGCCACATGTGAAGCTTCTTTCAAGAGACAATAATACGTTTTCTGTTATAATTTTTTTTATTGACAGTCAAATAGTATAAACTTTGATTAATATTTTTAAGATGTAATTTTTTTATCATATTAATATTAAAAAAATTGTGATGTTTGATAAGTAAATAAAAAAAATATTTTTAAAAAATATGTGATGTCTGATAAATAAATAGAAAAGATGCACATAAAAATTTAGACAAAAACTATAGAGGTCGAGAATAAGCTAGGGCCTAGAGGTAGAGAATAAGCAAGGGCCGAGTAAGAATGTGGAGGTGGTGGAAATGAGATAGGGACACTGACGGAATCAGAAGCTTTACTTAGGATGGTCAAAATATAAAGAAGTAAAGCTACGAAGAAACAAAGAGATGTTGATATTTTTGTCTAGCTACAATGTACAATTTTTTTCAATAAAATTGCATTGATTGACACCTCTTGAGTACATGTCGCTCTGCCACTGAATGGGGGTTGTATTATGAGGGGTTGGGGTTTTGAAATAACAATGGACAAGCGACCAAGTTTAAATTTTCTAAATTGCATTAATTTCTTTTTAAAAACTTAACAAAATCGATAAAATTTTTAAAAAGTTCGAACAACATAACTCGTGAGACAAGAAAAAAAGATGTGATCAATAATCAAAAGGCTTCATTTATAACTAGTAAATAAGTAATCCCATGACATTTTCTTGACTTTCAAGTCTTTGAATTCTTGATCCTTTCCTCCTTGAAAAAATCAAGCAACACACTACTCTTGCATTTGGGACATTTTGGATTCTCTTCTGATATGATGGCATACATTAAGCATCTAGGACAACCCACAAGCATCATGGACATGGTAGTCTTCTCTGAGAACTCATCCTCCTCGTCGTCGTTGGGGCTCAGTTCCCGAGACACACATGATCTTGCTGGTGATGATATTCTCTCCATTACAGGTTGTGTTCTTTGAGAAATAATCCTAGGTTGTGATATGTTTGGTCTCAAGTCAAGATTTGGATGTTCACCTTGTATGTCATGTGTATTTGGCTATAGATCCCTACATTTATTAGTAAAAATGACACAATTACTCAAAATATACAAATTTTGTGAACAAGTTTTTCTTTTCACTTTTCACATTTTCAGTTTATGAGAACTAATTTGATTGATTTTTGAAATTAATTGAATTACAATCCTTCTCATAATACGTTGTTAAAGTAGGCTGGAACAGAGATGAGATAGAAGAAGAATGACTATTATTAATGTTGCTGCATACATATATAAGACCTCGAAAAAACAAAAACAATAAAACACAGATGCACTCCTAAATAGTAGGAAAACATGGCTAACAACTATTTAGTCGAACTTAAAAAGTAGAGAAATTAAAAAAATTAAATTACTACAGTTACAAAAGCAAATTCTTAGCATATAATGATTTGAAAATGTTTATCTCAAAATGTTAATCAAAATTAAACATTTCAATAAAGATATATACATACACAGATACCCACTAGGGGCGGATGCTGATGATAATTCACTAGGGCATTTGAATTCAATATTTTTCCTTCTAGATATCATTGAAAAATATGTGAAAATTTCAGCAATTGTTAAATTTCGAACTCATAATTTCTAAAAACTATTGTCAACACATTAAACTTTGATCACATATTTTAAAACTGAAACTTAAAACTTGAAAATTTGAATTTTTGAAATTGTGATTTTTAAATCGAAGTTGTGTATGAACATACATTTTACTTGAATCTTTTTAAAAAAATTTGTGACTAAAAGTCCTAAAATTGGTATGAACAAGTTTGTGAGAACTTGAAAAAAAAAGTTTGCATATCAAAATATCAAAATTTCAAAATATAATTAAAATTCTTTGATCAAACAAATATTAGTGTTTTAAAATAGATAGACACAACATTAGCTTAATTCTTGAATGCGCCTTTCATATCTATCTCCTCCAAAGATATGAATAGTAATACATAAGACATGAACTTCAAACTAAAAAGAGAATGATAGAATTACCTTGAAGACAAAAATGTTTCTAAAGAGAGAATATATATATATATGACAAAGTACACTAAAAAGTGAGAAGAAATGGTCTATATATTGCAAGTTGTGTGTGTGTGTGTGTGTAAGAGAGAGAACGTACAAGTCAAAATTAGTTGTGGTACAACTAGAGAGGGGAATGAGGTGAAAAAGAATTGTGATGCTCCTCCGTCCTATTTTACAAGACATTATTTGATTTGATACAGTATTTTAGAAAAATGATGATTTTTAAAATTTAATTGGGTATAAAATTATTCATAAATATTTGTGTGGTGAAAAATTATTTCATTAAGAATAAAAGAAGAATTTTAAAATTAAATCATTTCTAGACTCTCTTTTTAAGACAAACTAATAAAAGGTGCTACATAAAATGAGATGAGGGAGTAATACTTATATAGTTTGGAGAGTTACTTTTCAATGAATTTAGTGTAATTGCTAATTACATAATGTATAGTCTTTATAAAGATCTTTATCTGTCAGAATTTTTTCTTGAAAAATAAGTTGATTTCTGATTTATTTTCTCAAGTGTGATTGGTTAGTGAAAAATATTTTCTATTGTTTGGTTAGTAAATGAAAAATATTTTTAGAAAATATCTTTACTTTTAGTTAGAGAGTGGAAAATATTTTTTAGGAAAATGATTTCTGACATACGAATATTTGATAATTCAAAATACTTTTTA
>JAOTQR010000001.1:3591565-3603699 GCA_025774065.1 Solanum ossicruentum | reverse complement strand
TTTTAATAAAAATGTTGGATGAGTTATCTTAACTATGTACTTATTTAATTGGTATAATTTTGGTAAATTTTCTTTTCAAAATCATTAATTTATTTTTTTATTTTCTTGAGTTAGACTATGCAATATCCTGTGAAATTATTGAAATATCCCTAGAATGGAATCGTACGCATAACGCATCTTCCTAAGCTCCAACGAAAAATTCAAAATCGAATTTGCGAACAGCACAGAAAATTGAGAGGGAAAATGGTCTGACCCGATTTTAGAGCAATCTAGTCAAAAGATAATGTTTCGTAATTAAATTCGAAAATAGTGTTGATGCGTGTCCGAGATGCAACACGCCTGGGATGTGAACCAACACTTGTATTTATTTTCAATTTTTTTCCTACAAGATTGAAAAATTGATTGGAAAATGATTTATGAAAAATTACACATAAAACGCAATTAACAGATGTTATTTATGTGTATTTTCATAGAAAAATAATTTTTCGATGCGTTTTAAGTTTTTAGTCAAAAATTACATAGGTGCAAACCTAGTCCGCGCTATTACGAGATGAATTTTTTTCTTTCAATTTGTGAAGGGTGTTTTGGTCATTTCTCAACCCCTCCTAAGTCCCAAAAATGTGTATAAAGGTTGTTTTCTTCAAATTAAGGGTTTCAAAACTCATTTTTCTTAACTTCCAAGTGAGAGTTCTTGTGAGAGAGAGAAGAGAAAGCTTGAAGAGATAGCACTGAAATATCACTAAAAAAGAAAACAAATCAATCAAGAGATGATTGAAGAACTAAAGAAGGAAGGCATCCAAACAATCAATAGAAGATTGACGAGATGGAGAAGGAACGAACATCCAATACGATTGGATGTATCCCCAATCAAGGATTCTCCCTAACATCCTTGATTGGAAGAACTCCCTTGGGTCATGTAAACCACCAACGGCTAGTTCCGTTTGAAAGCCTCCTATATTAGCCACTTTTTAGACTAAGTAGAATTGTACTTTTGAGAAAATAATCTAGGCAGAAACTTTAGTATTCTACTCTACAAAACATTGTACTCTTGTGTGAACAATTATACAGAAAGAGAAAAAAAGAGTGAGGTTTTCTAGACTAGACTTTCTTGAGAGGAGTTGAAAAGAAATCTTATCTGCACATCAGAGTGAGAGAAACATAGTTTGTAAACATCTTTCATTTGAACCATAAAAGAACCCTACTGACCCAAGAGGACTGGACTAGGCATCACATTGGTGATCCGAACAGTATACATCGCTTGTCAATTTATTTTCTACATTACTTTTCTATTGTTGTCTCAGTCGATTTCTCCTCAAAGTTAGTCAACTATCGATTAAATTTTCAATACATCCCCCCTCCCCCCCTCTTGACTATTAGTACATAATTTGGTCATTAATATACAACCCACCACATGTGTATTAAGAAAAAAAATTGACAAGTCAGATAAAAACAGACAAGCAACCAATTGAATTTAATCAAATTTTATCTTTAAACAAATATTTTTCTATAATTGATAACTTAATTGCTTTAAAAAAAAAAAGAAGCAAAAACAAATAATATAAAAAGGCATATAATTTGGACTACACATATCAACTTGATCTCAAATGGTTACTATGTACTTCAACTCATTTATATTCTATCTCATGGACACATGATGCCGATATAGCATATAATTTTTGAAGTATTTAAATGATCATTTTATAAGTTAAAGTATTCAATTAACACAATAAAAATGAATTAAAACATCTAAATATTTATATTCAAAATTAAAATAATTATTTATTAATTAATATCGAATTTAAATTTTATTTATGTATTATGTCATTAAAAGAAATTGAGGTAGCTACCATGAAATGCGGGGGACCTTGTGTTTTTTCACATTGGTTTAATCGATGAAATTCCAATAGTTAATTTAAAATATAAATATATTGGAAAATACGTATAATTATAATAATCTCTTCATCTTATTTCAATTTATATGATAATCTTTTTTGATGTTACAAACAAAAAGTACTTTATCCGTTCATTTTTACTTATTATACTAAAAATAGATACTTAATTTTATTTTTTGATTCATTCCTCAGTTTTGCTTTAATAGGAAAATTATTATTTTTATTTAATTGGTTCTTGAGTATGTCAAGTTAAACATGGACGGAAAAAATATTTTTTCCCTATATCAGATAACAATTTAACTTCTAACTTTTTATTTTACGTTAAATAATTTATCGTTTCATTGATTCAATATCCGACTCATAAATAGAAAATTCTACCCCTTTACTAATTGACCCTAACACTCTGAAAATAAAAAATGCCATACTAAAAATTTTAAAAAAAATGAAAATTGGGTCCAAGGATTATTATATTAATTATAAAAAAATATTTTAAATCATAAATTTTAAAAATATTATTTATTTCTTAAATTTTATCCCCAGTCAAACACCTCTACATTTATTAAGATGTAGAAAATACCAAACCCAATTTTTGTTTTCCCAAAGCAAGAGATCTATTCAAAAGGTCAATAAAGACACACCATCCCCAATGTGTCTCACACATACACATTAATGGATCCCATCCAATAAGTTGTCTTTTTTGAGTTTTTCTACAATTCTTATAGAAAAATATGAATATATATATATATATATTTTAGATAAATTAATTATGATTTTTATATGACAATAAATAAACGAATTTGTTGTGAAAGCGGGAGAACTGTTAAAACTATCTTATATCCAAGAGAAATTACAAAATAGGAAACACAATTTTAAATATTTTGATTTGATTAATTCTTATTTTTTCATGCAATTATAATCTTAGTTTTACGTGAGTTCCATTATTATTCATAATCAATTGTGAATTGAAACATATTTAGAATCATAAAACTTCTTTTTTGAGTTTTTTTTCAATTAATATCCAATTTTACTGAATTCACGATTCAATATTTATATATATTTAATAAATATTTTAATTTCAATACAAAATATTAATTAATTCGTCCGAAATTATAACTGATATTTTGACTCCGCCTTTTGATCCATCATATGGTCACTTAAATCTAGTAGATTAATGTTTAGGCTATGGTGCTTATTTATTAATTATTTTTGTATATGTCTATAAGTGATGTCCACTAGTATGAACCCTTTTTGTTCCCTTTTAGTAATTCGTAATTTTCTTTAAAATAAAAAAAAATAGTATTTTTTTTGTCTCATATTAATTGAATTTGTGAGGTAATGCACACATATTAAGAAAGACATTTAAAGACAAATTTTACGTCATACTTTCCACTATTGCCCTTTGTAAAATCATAAATATCTACTGTAATTATTTCTTAGAAAATATAAAAGTTCAATAAATAAAAGGACAAATATGGAAAAAGTTTCAAACATTCATCTTTAACTTTGAAAAATTCAACTATTTTGAATCATGAAAAAAATTTCAAAAATTCAATTAACTTGAGACGGAGGGAGTATATATTATATTCATTTAATTTTTCCAAGATCTTGGAAAAAGTACATTAAGAACCCCTTACTACTTGTCATGATTCACTTTCTCTCTCTTCTGAATTTCCATGTGTTGACTTCATCAATTTGCATGCAACCCTAATTAATTCCAAGTAGTATATATAACAAGTAATTTTTCTTCTTTGTTTCCACACAAATACATTACCAACATTTCAATTTCTTACTTCCTTTTCATTTATTCTTCAAGAGATTTATCATCGGATATCACAAGCGTATATTCTTGAATAAATCTATCTAAGTAGCAAAAGAGCTGTATATTCTGTAGCTCGAACGTGAAATTTGATTAGGAGTGAAGGGATCTCGACTAACAAATATGGAAGATGTCGATTTTTTCCTTTGTCCAATCTCAATGCAACTAATGAAGGATCCAGTTACAATCTCAACAGGAATAACCTATGATCGGGAGAACATAGAGAAATGGCTAGTCAAGTATAAGAAGACAACTTGTCCTGTGACCAAACAAGAATTGTTAACCATGGATCTCACCCCTAACCATACTCTTCATCGTTTAATCCAATCATGGTGCATCATGAATTCTTGTCATGGTGTTGAAAGGATTCCAACTCCAAGCCAAGATATGCAACTTTCTTGCTTGAGGAAACTTAGTGACAAGTGTCAAGAATCATGTGGGATTGTAGATTACTTGGCTTCAATTATTATGAAGAAACAAGTGTCTATCATTGAAGATTCCCATATATGTAAGTCAAGTTGTGATAATAGTCAAACACCACTTGTACTTGAGTACGTCGCGTTGGATATTCTTTTCCATATTAATCCTTCTAATGAAGATCTAAAAAAGTTGGTCTGTAAAGACCAACTTTTCTTAGATTCTTTATTATATTTCTTGAAATGCGAAAATTATCAATCTCGATACTATGCCATAATGCTATTAAAATCAGCATTCCATGTGGCTGATCCAATCCAATTAATAGGTGCAAAACAAGAATATTTTAAAGAAATATTGTCATTTTTGAATGACAAATTGATCTCAACACAAGCTACCAAGGCCTCACTCAAGTTACTAGTGGAACTTTGTCCATGGGGTAGAAATAGAATCAAAGCAATTGAAGTTGGAGCAATTTCAACCCTAATTGAGCTTCTTCTTGATACAACAGAAAGAAGATCAAGTGAATTGATTCTCTCAATTTTACATCAACTTTGTAGTTGCGCGGAGGGCCGAGCTGAGCTATTGAGCCATGGGGCAGGATTAGCCATTGTTTCCAAGAAAATTCTTAGGGTTTCTCAAGTAGCAAGTAATAGAGGAGTGAGGATACTTTCTTCCATTTCAAAATATTCAGCAACTTGTAGGGTTCTTCAAGAGATGTTGCAAGTGGGAGTTGTCTCAAAGTTGTGTTTGGTGATTCAAGTGGATAGTTGTTCAAAGACCAAAGAGAAAGCAAAAGAAATTCTAAGGTTACATTCTAGGGTTTGGAGAGATTCTTCTTGTATTCCTCCTCATTTGTTGTCTTATTATCCTTCATAAAGAAATTAAATTTGATTTGTCCTTTTTAACTTTTGAATTTAACTTATATGTGCACTTTCAATGTACTTTGACTTATTATAATAGACTACATGTCTTACTTATATGTAAAAAAAATAACTATTATTATTGATCATCTTATCTAAAAGTTCAAAAAAAAGTAGCTGCTGACTCAACCTCCCTTCGGGTCTACGCGCTCTTTGTCTTTGTTTTTAGCATCGGCGATTGAAAGTCATTCCGAAGAACACTTCCCCCCGTCTTACCGCGGCTGCTGGCACGGAGTTAGCCGGGGCTTCTTCCTCAAGTCCTGTCATGATCGCTTATAATTATTTAACAATATTATGTTTCAACACGTATCCTCATGTATGGACCTGATTCTTTTTTTAAGTAATCGATCGTATTTTAAAAAATGTGTGTTTTATAGGATGGTGATGAGATTTGAACCTAACTTCTTTTGTCTACTCTGGTACGGTGATGTCAAAGTATGTGACTGTTTCATTTACATTATGCTTCAACAGTAATAGGTAAAAATGATACTCCCCCGTCCCATTTTATATGACACGTTTTGACTTGACATGGTATTTAAGAAAAAAGGAAAGACTTTTAAAATGTGTGCTCTAAAGTCATTGTTAGATATTTGTATAGTAGAAAATCATTTCATTAAGGGCAAAAAAAATTTAAAAGGTAAATTATTTTCAATTAGAGTAAAATGATATTTTCTTTGGAACAAACCAAAAAAAAAGTATCACATAAAATGAAACAAAAAAAATATATACTTTTAGTGTATACAAACTAAAATGGGATAATACTCAAACAGGACCTCAAAGTTAACACCTTTTTTCAAGTTGAAACTCAAACTTTGCTAGTGCACAAATAGGACCCTGAACTTGGCAAATCCTGAACAAGTAAGCACAGACCAGTCGCTGACATGGAGCGTGAGATGCAATCGCGCTGACGTGTTTTTCAGCCAATAATGAGATGACACGTTTGTCCATGTAAGCATATCGTGCACACGTCATACCCTTATTTTACACGTATTAAAATTTAAAAAAAAGGCAAAAACAAATTTAAAAAAAAAGCATATCTTTGTTATAATAAAAAAAATTTGAATTCATTATTTATCAAAAAATGTCAAAATGTGTAAAAAAAATGAAAAGTCAAATACTAGTGTATTTTTAATAAAAAGAAGAAGAAGAAAGTGTATTTTAAATTTGAAAAAAATAGTGTGTATATATATATAAATGTGGCAGGGGTAAAAGGGTCAAATTACTCATTTCTGCCCGTTGGAACGTCAAAAAACTGATCTTCACACGCCCCCCGACTGTGTACTGCACGTGTTGTGCCACGTCAGCAGTCAGTGCTTATTTGTTCAGGGTCCTATCTAACTTGAAAAAAAGTGCGAACTTTGAGGTCTTGTTTGGGTATTAATCTTGATTATTGAGAAGAATTCTAAAATGTAGTGTTTTTGATGTTTGACCATTGACGATTTAAGGGTTAATTAGCACCACAAAACAACAAGCATTTGAGCTTTAATTTTTTTTAACAAAGCCATACTTCTTGTGGCCACCTAGAAATCCTAAAATTACAAAATTTTCCTAGGGCCACTATAATTCATTTATTTTTTTTATTTTTTACTTGATATTTATATTAAAATTTGATTAATTAATTTAAATAAAAAATATTTTTTATTTAATATTTAATATTTAATATTTATATTAAAATTTAATTAATTAATTTAAATTCATATATTATAAAATTTAATTTTCTGATAACTCTCTAATAAAATAATTATAAAAAAATCTCAATTATTTCATATCCATCCACCACTATAGTTGTTATAACATGGATTTGAAGTTTAGTCCAAAGTTCGAAAGGTCAAAGTCGTACAATTGTAATTTAGATAGTTTGTTTTTTAGTTAATTTTTTATTCATATTCTTAATATTCTAAAAAATATTTGTCTGGATATGCAGTGACGGTTTGATCTGTCCAATGAAAAAAAGCAAAAATTGTAAAATAAGTGATTTATTTTTAAAATTAAAAAGAGAAAATTTTCCCCACATACTTTGGGGAGATTTGTTTTTGTACTTTCATAAATTTATTTTTTAAAAATGTTTTTTTACAAAAAAAGATTTTCATTTTACTGATGAAAGTTTTTTTCGTGCACAATAGATTAATAAAAAATTATTTTCTTCTATTTAATTTATAAATACCATAGGAGATCATTTTCTCTGTACTTAAAAGTACATTAATACTAATTATAGATCTTGGCATGCACCTTCCTATATCATAATTATTCCATTTGTTAATTTTTATTTACAGAAAATTAGACAACTATTTAGATCTGCAATTTCCTTGTCTAGAATTAAATAGGATTTATTACAAATATAGATTTATCATAGTATTATTATATATTGCTATAAATGGTACTTCATCCCATTTTATGCGATATCCTTTTATTTGACATGATATTTAAGGAAAAATTGAAGACTTTTAAAATTTGTAATCTAAAATCATTATTAGATATTTGTGTAGCTGAAAATCATTTTATTAAAGGATAAAAAGAGAATTTTAAATGTTAATGGTTTCCAATTAAAATAAGGTGGTATTTTTTGGAACAAACCAAAAAGATAAATGTGTCATATAAAATGGAACAGAATGAATAATAAATAAAAAGTATTGCTAAAATCAGTAATTATTTATTAAAAAAGACCCGCCTAAATAATTTGATCCGGATCGAAAACTAAAATTGGCCCAATCTACAAATCAGACTATTTAATGGGAAAACTAAGTTTGTACCACTTTAAAGCAAACTATTTACATTCATATATTCATTTACATTTTATACCCCCATACTATTAAAATTTGTCCCTCTAATATTAAAATTCGCATGCTGACATCAGCACCCGCTTGTATGATATACCAATAGGGTATACATATACCAACAGGACATCATAGATGATTAAGCTCAGTCCTATATGATACCGATATGGTATCAATATACTGATAAAGTATCATAATAAAGAATATATCTTTTGCTAATTTAAAACTTAATAAATAAGTTTGTAACTTTAATGATTTCTCTTAATTATTTTATTTATTAAACAAAGAGTTCAAAATTATATGATACTGATAGGATATCAATATACCAACGGAGTATCACATGAACATATTTTTTATTAATTTAGTTTTTAATAAATAATTTTGTACCTTTAATAATTTTCTAATCCTATACGATGCCGATATGGTATAATATATCGACGGAGTATTATAACAAATATTTTCTACTAATTTAGAATTTAATAATTTTTTATTTATTTGTTATTTATTTCTTAAAAAAATATTCTATATGATATACCAATTGGGTATAAATATACCGCCAGAATATAACAAAAGATTGAGATCATTTTATATGATACCGATATGATATATATATATATATATATATATATCGCCAGAGTATATATCATAGTATTTATACTTGCATCAGCATGATGTCAGCACGCAAAATAAAAAAAGGGTAAGTGAATAAAAAGATATATAATTTGAATTAGAGGTCCATTAAGGATAAATAGTTTAGATTTGATTTATGAATCTATTTTATGTACTTTTCCCTAAATATAAGTAGGTTTGCCCCAATACAAAATTAAAGAGGAAAACCCAAACCATGTAAAACTTTAATTCCATTTGCATATATTCCAAATAAGATATGATCTTAAAACAACGGTAAAATTATCTATGTATGATTTATAGGTCAAAGATTCAATAGTATAAATAACTAGTAATACTTGCATTAGGATAAGTTATCTACTTTGTATCCCTTGAAGTGTATCTCTTCCTCAAACCCTATTAACACAGGATAATCTATGCACCGAGCTGCTATATATATTCCTAGCAAATATTAAGCCTTCACACAGAAAATCATTTCCACTGACAGGACGATTTTAGAGTATAAATGAGACTAACTCACTTGATAGTTATTACAACAACAACATTACCCTAGTACCTCAAAGGCTCCCGCCCATTGTGGGGTAAGGGGGGTCGGATGTACGCAGTCTGACCCCTATATTTAAAAACATAGAGCGGCTGTTTCCGGATAACCCATGATGAGCGTCAAAAGTTGCATTGACTAACTGCTACTTCACAATTGAAAGAAGCGTAGACAGTTTAAAGAGTCATTTTACTTTATTCCATCATACCTCAAAGCCAAAAAATAGTGAATCTTTGGCTCCATCTGAGATTGATGGAATTCACTTGATAGTTATTATAGACAGTAAATTATTTGTTTAAGTGCTTTGTATGAGTTATATGTGTTATGTTTTGTCTAAATTGTATGTGTTACATTTTTTTTACTGGTGCATTCATGAGCCTCCTCTTCACATTCCTAAATATAATTATTTCAACCTCTTTTTTATCTTGCCAACTACGCAAGCCATATCTATCTTGCTTCGTAAAATTTTATTTTTAATCTTATCTATTCTAATGTGTCACACATCTATCTATCTGATCATTATTATTTTTACTACCTTGATCTTATGAATATGAACATTTAATCATCCAATACTTTTCCTCATCCAACAATGTTGATTAGTCTAGAATGTTGCCTTCTTTCTCTAAGACCTTTTCCATTATATTTTTTTAAAAAAATTATTTCAGGGTATTAATTGTTAGCACATATGTTTCACAAAGTTGACACTTTCTCAAAATGTGGAGCCTATCTATATTTCTTTCTCTTCATTAAATAAATAAGTAGATAATGGACTAACACAATGCCGGTCTAATTAGACATTTTGTGATCGTGGAATATATATATACACACACTCTTGAGGTTGTTTAATTTGTGAATAAATTATATTGAGATTATAAAAAAAAATTATGATATGGAAGGAGTTTAAGTAATAATAAAAATTTAAAAGAAATATTCAGCTCAATGGATTAAAAAAAGGGGGAGAATTTTTCAAAAAGAGCAAATATTTGAAATATATAAAGCAAAAAATAGTTATAGTTTGTTAAAATTATGATTCATAGCTACATATTATAAAAGAGAGGCGAACGAGAAAGGCAGAAAGTGGAGAGAGGTGAATTGTATATGTATATCTATCAAATAATTATATATGTCGTATTTGTATATCTGGCAAGAGAGATTGGGAAAGGGAGGAGAGAGGCGAGCAAGAGAAGGCAGAAAGTGGAGAGAAGTGAATTGTAAATGTATATTTGTAGAATTGAATATGTATATTTGTCAAATAATTATATATACAACTGGTATACATATGTATTTATATATCTGACAAGAGATTGCAGAAAGAGAGAGGAGAGATGCAAGAGAGAAGAAATAAAATAGTAACAAAATCCTAACTATAGCTATAAATTGTAATTTTTTCAAAAAAAGATTGCTTTTATATGAGATGAAGTTGGATAATTCTTATAGGGCTTTGATAGAAAAGCTTTGATGAAGAACAATTTATCCAAATGGGCTGAATTAAAATAACAATTAGGTTATCATCCGTGGAAATTTACTTTGAGCTAAATTAGGTTAAGAATTGAGTCGGATTGTGACCCATCTTATTTGACTCATTTGATCTAAGCAATACTAATATATTGAAGAGAACTAACATTTCTAGTGTAACACAACACGATATTAAGTAGTAAATAGAACTTTAAAAACTCAGAACAATATATATTTGTTTGTATATGTGATAATATATAGGCATAATACATAAATATATTTTTTTAATTTGGTTTCAACTGACATTTATGTCCTTCAACTTCAAGTGTGCACGATTAAGCATTTAAATTTGTGTAAAATTAAATAAGTAGACACATGGCATAATCCACATAGGACATCATGCAGGACATAAAATTGTCATGTAAGATGTCATGTAGAACGAATGTATCTATTTATTCAAGTTTAAGATAATCAAAGTATTTGCTTATAGATTAATAAAGTTAGTGATTATAGTTTCAGCTAAAGTCAAATTAAGAATCATAGTTATGTTGATTTGTAATATATAATTAAAGAGAATATCTAAAACTAAAACAATACGTCAAAACATTTTTGATTGATCGATGAAATAAGGATAATAATTATATTTCATATTTTGATTATCTTATTTGGTGCTTGCTTTAAAAAAAATAACGTGCCTCTCATGACGTTCAAATGATCTAGAAAGTTTCAAGTCAATTAAATCTTAATTACTAATTTGACTTAAAGACTTTATTATTGACGTCATAATTTTCAAATGTATATATTCAAAATTAAAGTATATCCTAATTGAATTTTCTGAAGTTTTGTGTAAAAACGTGCAAGACTTTTGATCAATAGGTTAACTTTTTCAGGATAAAAGTTTGATAAAAATTTAATCTTGTGCGAAAACATGCAAGATTTTTTAATTAGTGAAAATTTTTTAGGATAGGGTCCTGATAAAATTTTAATTAAAATCGTAGAAGATTTGGGATCGAGAATTAATATATAAGACTATTAATAATTGAATATTATCGTATTTTGTGTGGAAGGTAGAGTGATATTTTGTAAACATGTAGTCTCTTATTCTTCCGTAGGTATTACTATGTACTTATATCTCATCTATTTATATTTTTCTATATTTATTGTTATATTATTCTGGTAATTTTACTTCAAAAATAAAATTTTGATCCGAAAATCTATCAAAAATAGTTATTTTATCTCATAAATAGAAATAAAATTTGTATACGTCCTATTTTCATCAAACTTTATTGGTAAATATAATTGTCAGAAAGACCTAGTAAATGAAATTGCAATAAGTAAAAGTGAACGAATGATTCTTTAAATTGTCTGCGCTTCTTTCAATTGTGAAGTAGCAGTTAGTTAATGCAACTTTCGACGTTCATCATGGGTCATCTGGAAACAGTCGCGCTATATTTTTAAACATAGGGGTCAGGCTGCGTACATTCGATCCCCCTTACCCCGCAATAGGCGGGAGCCTTTGAGGCATTTGGATAATGTTGTTGTTGTTGTAAAAGTGAACGAATGGAATAAGTAAAATAAGACGGAAGAATTTTTTTTTTTTAATGAAACATATTGAATTAAATAGAGGAAAAAATTGAGACAATTAATCATACATATGAAAAATAGTAACCCCCCACCCCACCCCCACCCCCA
>JAOTQR010000001.1:3567643-3582650 GCA_025774065.1 Solanum ossicruentum | reverse complement strand
AAGCGGTTTTTTTTTGCGGATTGGTTCGGTTTGTCGGTTTGGTGCGGTTTACGGTTTGGTTCTGTACACCCCTAGCAGGGGGTTTCTTGCACTTTAGAGTTTAGAGCATTTTCAGAGAATTTTTGTGAGTGTGTTCCTTAGGGAGGAAAATATTTTGTTGAAAAATAATTAAATGAGTTTTTTTATTTTTATGTTTTTTGTATATTTAATAAGTAAAAAAAAATATTATTTTAAAAATATTTATATGTAATCTATGTCGCAACAACTTATGTGGGCGCGGAATGGGGTCAGAGTGGGGGAATGGGTGGTATGGTCAAAGGGGTGAGGAATAGGAATGTTGGGTGGATGAAAAGGAGACAATGATCTTAGAATGTCATTTACGAAATTTATTTTTCCTATTTTCGCTGGAGAAGTTATTTTTCTCATCTTTAAGGGGCTTTTCCTAGAAAAAAATATTTTCATCAGCTACACATGATAAAATTGAAAAAGATTTTTTGAAATGTTTTCCTTCATATCAATATTCACTCTTTTGGTATGAAGGAGAACATTTTCCAGAAAATTATGTTTCAATTTTCCTATGTTTAGTTGGTCAATATTCAATTTGTTAAGAAAATGTTTTCTTTAGGAAAGTAAATTCCTTAAAAATGATAAAAATGACTTCCCTAATCGAGTAGTGAAAACAAGTAAGATAAGTGACATTCCAAGTTTCTTGTCTCCTCTCGATCCACTCAACTAATTCCTCCAACCCCCACCCCTTTACTACTCCCCCCCCCCCATCCTTGAAGCCCCATTTCTTATCCCGTACTATTTTTCTAGATAACATATAAATACTTTTGAAATAATATTTTCTTATTTACTTACCAACTTTAGAAAATAAGTCCAAAAAACACACTTACTTTACTAGAAAATATTTTCTACAAAATCATTTCACGTGGAAAATATTTTTTTTCCTTCCACAGAACACACCCTTATAGTTAAATAAGAACTTTCCCTTCCATTTAAAAAGAAACTATTTTATAAGGCAGTTGGATATATATATAATAAAGAGTCGTTTGGTACGGTGTATAAGAATAATATGTCAAATGAAGTGACTAATAATACTTGTATTAATTAAATATAAAATATTTTTATACATTATTTAGTTTGATCCATTAAAAACGACATGCATTGCATAAGAAAAAGTTTGTAGACAAAAATACCCTCCACATTTATAGTGGAAAAGATGTAAAAAAGATTTTGAGGGACAATTGGGTCTTTAACCATGTTAATGCATACATTAAATCTCCTTGCATTACTAATACCTAAAAATCTATGGTATTAGTAATACATGCCTTAATACATAATAGAGTGTGCATTAGTTATACATAACATGAAAACTATATCAAACACTAAAACATCAAATTAATGCATGTATTATTTTTGTCAGTACATTCTACCAAACGGGCAAAGTCGTTTTCCATCAGGTTGGATTAGACGGGGACAGGATTCGAACCTGTCCCCCTCTGTGTGCTTTCGCCCTCTCAATAACATGAAAACTATATCAAACACTAAAACATCAAATTAATGCATGTATTATTTTTGTCAGTACATTCTACCAAACGGGCAAAGTCGTTTTCCATCAGGTTGGATTAGACGGGGACAGGATTCGAACCTGTCCCCCTTTGTGTGCTTTCGCCCTCTCAATATTGTCGCCTCAATAAGAATGCTTGTTCTTACTGGATAATAAAAGTGGGAATGCAGTCACAAGAAAAGAACGAAGAAAAGAAAGAAAAAAACAGGGGCATGTGGACTAATTTTGAGCAAGAAGCGAACTTCCGAGGGAATAGTGCGTCAATAAATCTGTCACTCCCAGCGGAACAAGTTGTGCCTCCCGCTAATCCTGGGAAAGCAGAAGCCGGTCCATCTCATGTGGCCCCCTTTCCGTATCACAAGGAGGAGGTCATTGGAGGGGATTCGGTTCGATCGATCCAGCTCCGGCTTATAAGAGTATTGGCCACTGCTAATAGCAGTGTTGTAATCTTAACTAACATTTTAATTATCATATTTTGATTTATTTGTATCAACAGAAGAGTCCTTATGCAATACTAAAATGTATGCAAGTGAGCTAGTATTATTTAAAAAAATATCATGTACCAAAACTTGAGAGTAGTGACTTGTTTTTATAATTATTTATTTATTTATGCAAAGCATTTGTTTATGTTGCTTCATATACATATAAAAACTCCATTTAATTGACGTATATAAAAATGACTTCCAATTTTATTAATCAAAAATCTTCCCATAGATAAGCATGCAGTGCTATGTCATCGTGTTTTAGTCTCCTAAAAGACCAGAATAAAAAGGTACGTAAGCAAGAGATCGCAATGGGATGGGCGTGGGACAGATTGAGATTAATTCGTAAATTTTTTAAATTATCTTGTCCTATTTCGTATGATAAATTTTTTTATTTTTAATCTGGCCCTCCTCGCCTTGTATAGACCTACCTGCTTAAATTTTAAAATTCTTCTAATTTTTAATTGAATTTAGTTTTTTTTTCCGCTAATTAATTTCTCAATAAATGCTTAACTATTTTTAGTTGGCATTTAATAATTGTTTCTTAATCATTAATTAAAAGTTTCTAATTAACATTTTAATAAATAACAATTACTGGACATACCTAGTTTAAATTTTAGAAAAAAATAAAATTAAAATCAATTTTTAATTTAAAAATTTATATCTTTGATTTTTACTGATTACAAAGGTTTAATTTCTTCGAATTCCTATTTGATTTTTTAAACCCGCAACCCGCTCCACTCCGTATTAATTTTAAAAATAACTACTTCAACCTGATTTGCACCCCCCTCCCCACCCGCATAACTTTAAACGTACCCCATCCTGCATAGCTCTAAACTTGCCTCATACCCACCACGCCCCATTGTCATCCCTAATTTAAGTTAACGTTTGACTATAAATTTTATAAAAATTTGAAGAAGAAAAAAAGAGTACTTATAGTTGTATTGAAAATAGTTTTTGAAACTTAAATTATGTTTGAATATGCATTTTATTTGAAAAATAATTGACAATTCGTGAGTAGAAGGAAAATTTTACCTCAAAAAATCCAAAATAATTTTTGAATCTTGAATATTTATTTTTCAAAAATTGATCAAATTTCATGAATAAACAATATTTTTATTTAAAAAATCAAAATTTATAATTAAATGGAAGCTAAGTAAGTTTTATTTTTCTAAGTACATTGACAAATAAAAGAAGTGTAGGGAAAAAAAAGGGAATGGGCTACGTAGATTTTTTGATGAATTTTTTTAAGTCTAAGTTCGTCGGTTATTTTTCACGCAAAACTATAAGAAAGTTATTATGTATAAATGCGTGGGTATGAATAGTAAATAAGTTTTATTGATAAAATATTATAAAGAATACTGATTGGGTATGAATATACTAATAAAGTATCACAGTGGATTAAATTTCATCCTATATTTTAATAATATTAATATATCGATAAAGTATCATAAAGAATATAAATTCTATTAATTTAGAGTGTAATAATTTTCTTTGTGTTATTTCTTATTTACTTCATAAAAAGAGAGCACAATCCCATACGATATCAATATGGTATTAATATGCCGATAGAGTATTATAAAAGATTAATTCACAACAATTATGTTGACATTATGTTGACGTCATGAACGAAATAAAAATAAAAAAAGTGAAATAAAAAGATAAATAATTTAAGTTGCGTCCAATTTGAGTTAAATAATCTCACAATTTGGTCTATTTTACGTAGTTTTCCATCATTTAAAAGTGTACCTACTCTTCTACATTTTCCCACTCTTAAATTATCTAGTATTTTATTTTATGAATCATGCACATCAACTTGCGCACTGTCATGATGTTCGGATCAAATTACGCACACCTCTACAAATTTTACATAATATTTATCACCTCCCATCAATAACTGATGTCAAGTAACTCTGTCAACCAAAGCTGAAATGAAAGAAAAGAAATCACCTCGTGTTTTTCTACATTGAAATTTGAATCTGATCTGAGACCTGATGCTACTCAACTCACATCTTAAATATTTTTATAAAAACAAGTTTCCCCAAAATTGTTGGAACTAATTAAGTGTACATACAAACACCAACATCAAGAGCCTACAAAAACACATCAAATTTTATTGTTTGAAGATAAACATCCTTAGCAAGGGCCCAAAAATCACTAGTAAATTCCAGGTATAACTCTGTAAGGAACCTTTTCACAATACAATTTCCAATACTTGCCATACCTGCAAAGCAATAAAATTTGGTTTTACTTTTCACCCTTGGAAGAGTTTAATGTTACCAAATATCACAGGATAACAACATATCAGGGGAATCCCACAAATGGAGTCTAGAGAGGGTAAATGCACGCAGACCTTACCACTACCTCATAGAGGTAGAGAGGTTGTTTCCGGAAGACCCTCATCAGACCAAATATCACAAGATAACAACAACAATAACAAGAACATACCCAGCAGAATCCCACAAGTGGGGTCTGGAGAGGGTAAAATGTACGCAGACCTTACCACTACCTCATAGAGATAGAGAGTTTGTTTCTGAAAGACCCTCATCAGACCAAATATCACAAGATAACAACAACAAGAAGAAGAACATAACTAGCAGAATCCCACAAGTGGGGTTTGGGGAGGATAAAATATTCACAGACCTTACCATTACCTCATAAAGGTAGAGAGATTGTTTCTAAAAGACCCTCGTCAGACCAAATATCACAGGATATAATGCATATATAATAGATCGATAATGAGGACCTTCTAATGGTCTACTTGTTTTTCTCTTTCTGTAATATAGTGGTGTATGTGCTAGCTCTCGTCCATCTCGACTCTTTTACCTGATACATGTTAACTCCTACCAGTGTATGGGGTACTCTTGACTGTTGAAATTTGAATCACGGTCATCATTGGTTTCCAATCATTACGTTAACTGCTAGGCCGCAGTGCCACACCCTCGGATGCTACCTCATGTGATCTATTACATTATTACACTGGGGGAGGGTGAGTGCGCGGATAATTTTTTTTGAGAAAATGGTAATTTGTTCTCATGTCTTATTGAAAACACAATCAGCAAAACATAAATGATCATATTACAAATCAATTCGATCAAGTTTGTTAGTGAATAGAGAGAAGAACGATATGAACAATCCAAGTAAAAATGAGAGGGTGTGCTTGCTTACTTAGCCTTGCATCGGTCGTCATCCCTTTTGGCTCGATCAAAAAGAAGGATTGTTAGAAAGATGACGTAGAAGTAGGGAATGAACTGCAAGTAGGAGAAAAAGTAAAGGAGGAGGAAAGGACATTAGATTTCAGCATGTTAGGAACAAAATGCAAGAAAGCCATAGAATTAATTTATGGAATTTCTGCTATAAGAAGAATACAGATTAATGAAGTAAATGAACGCTTACGTGGTTGAAAAGAGCTGGTACACTCCAGAAAAATGCCGCTAATATTTCTGGAACATAGTGGAAGTGGCGAGCTAAGCCCCACCTGCAAAATGGTTGAAACATATTATACAAAATGTATGTGTTGTATAACAAGCTGCTATAAGCAAAATATTTGACATGTACTATACATAAATATATGAATTTGTTTGGTGTCAGACAACAGAACATCTGAAAAGTAAAAATAGCTGATTGTTTGCTACATTAGAGTATGCTCCAGAACTGTCCAGTTATGGAGGTAAGAGTAATATGAATGCCGTCAAGACTGGTGCCTTTACTGTTCAGTCCAGCTACAAGATTTGATGACAGATGCTCAACACAAAAAGTGCTGGTCATGAAGAAGATATGGAGAACAAAAGCTCCATACAAAGTTGCACGTTTCACATGGTTAGTGACTAAGGACTACGGAGGCACGTAAGACTAGAGAATTTACAGGAAGGGGCATTCAACAAAATACCAGATGTTTTTTTGTGTGGAGAAATGTCGGCGAACAATATTGTAGTGTTTAAATTGCAGAAGTAAAACGTCAGCAGGAGAACAAAGAAAGGAACTGACCATCCTGATGTCAGCAGAAGGCTAGTCTTTTTCTCACCAGAGGTAGTAGTGTATGTGGCGACTATCTGCATTGAGTGAAAGAACCAAGTCAAAACCGAATACGAGCAAGAGACTTCAACAAATAAATTCACAGATGGTATCATTTGACCTTAGATGGAGCCTTTCCCCAAACAGTGCATTTTCCATTTGTTCTGCGGAACTCTTGCCTCTGCCTATCACAATCATAGTTGATATATATGCAGAGAAGACCAGCTACTAGTATGTAAAGGGAAAGCTGAAATCACAGAAAGAACTTTCCTCGTTAGAGAACCAGAAAGCAATAAACTTGCCTGTGTTCTCCAACTCATTTTACTACATATAGTTTCCATAAGCAGGTTGATGCAATGTATCAATGATCATTTTAAGATAACACATTATCACTCGATGTTTTGTAGACAATTTTTCCCTGCCATGTATTGGATATGTTTATGGAAAAATGGTGAAGAACTATTAACACACTGGTGGTTGGGGCAAATCATTGCAACTCACAAAGAGATCGTGTGAAAGACCCCTAATTGACAAAAGAGAATACTGAACCTTTCTCGGCTTCAGTGGACAGTTCTAGAATGGGTTTTTTCCTGTTATACAGAACATATAAAACCAATGAAACATGTAAAAACTAATGAAACAATTGATGTGAACTATGAAGTATATCCACCATCCCAAGTTATATGATCTGGTGCGGCTCAAGACGATTGACTCAATTAAAGTTATTCTAAAGTCAACCACTAGAAAATAATTGTACTCATAATTCTCCCCTTTTCAGATAGTTATGTCGCCATAAGCAAATGAATGCTTGTGCCCTAAGGCCATGTTATTACACGTAGTTCTTTTTATAGTGGATTGATGTAATGCAACCAATTTTCAGTTTCAAATATTACATGATGAGATGGCAAATAAGAAACTATAACACTGGATAGTCAAACTTCTAACTAGGAATAGTATGGTCAAGAAAACGTCACATCAAAGTTATTTTTAAGAAGTTGAGCAAATGTGAATCTTGAAATTGTGAAAGTCATAGAAAATTTTATTAGACTGGTCAAATATCGACAACTTTATAGTGAAAAGAGTGTCATATCGACTAGAACACAGGAAGTAATAAAGCCAATGTTGAAGAGAGTAATGGACACCCTGAAAACTGAAAATGTCAAAGAAAATGAAACAAAGGACAAAAATTACACATCAATGCAACGAGAGAAATGCTAGCTTGGCAAGAAATGAACATGTTAGCCTTTAATGAAAGACCAACAACAACAACATACCCAGTAGAATCCCACAAGTGGGGTTTGGGGAAGGGAAATGTACGCAGATCTTACCACTACCTCATAGAGATAGAGAGACTGTTTCCGGAACCGGAAGACCCTCGCGACCCTCATCTGATACACCCTACTTTGATGAAAGACCGAATTGTCTCATTTATACATATAATTTGTTGTGCTACAAATGGTTGTGCCAGCAATTGGGCTTCCGCCATACTTTTAAAGGGATGATTGTTGATCGGAAAATACTCTGAGTACATTATTTGCATCTCCAGGACTTTTCTCACGCTTGAAACTAATAAGCCACCAACTTATGACTCTATCAGAATTTGGAAGAGTATTTATCTTCTATGGTCTATCATGGTTTGTACTCTATACCATATGCTCAGCTATCACCCTTATTTCCACTCTTCATTATCTACAAAATGTCATTTGAATTAAAAGTGTTTTTTGAACTAAACTTATTTATCTACGAAAGTTAAAAAGCCTAATTGCGAGCGGATATATCAGTTCAGCAGAAATATGCTGCCTTTCTTGAACCTTTCGCCTTCAGCAACACTATTTGAGTGAAATTTTGACAGCACCGCTACTACTTTCTTCGTATTACTGCCAAGAACTTCCTCAATATTTGTCTTAAGCAACCTTTTGTGCTAGGCAATGGAATGATGGTACTAAAGTAGTCGATCTGATATCACAAGCTACATGTATAGCACTACTTTTAACCACATTGTGAGTCGTGATTGAGTATTTCAGTTCATGAACTAGTGGTGAAGATAGTTCACTAACAACATTTCTTAAAATAAGTTGATAAGGACGAAGACTAAGCATGTGATGTGCAGGATACGTGCACATCATGGATTCAAAACCTGCCATGGAAAAAAGCCTGGTAATTAAGTGGAAAAGAGACGAGGGACAACTTATTATCCATTGAGTTTGGAACTGTTCCCCCACCAGCCCACGGGGATTTCTTGGTAATCAAAATAGAAGATGAAGACCAAGTAAAAAAACTAGTACAAATCCCAAAAAGATGGTTGAGTATAAGTAAACAGTAAGTAATGTTTATCAACAATAACTTTATATCCAATATGCATATAGCAAATTGTTCTTGGATGCAAAGAATACCTGAAGCCCCAGATTTACAGGCTGTTTAACGAGGTACATTCCAGGAGAAGTATATATGCTTGGAACCCATACCAAACATCCCCAACATATATAAAAGCCAGCTGCCAAAACAAAATTGAGTTGATCATCCATGGAAATAGAGAAACAAGAAATGTCAACATTTGCAATCAGAGCACTGGTAAGGTACTTGCTATATCAATAAAGAAAACACGGTGCACACAAACCTCTGTCATGTGCAATATCCATTGTGTTCCAGTACCCAGCTTCCCACCAAAAAAATTTTGTGACGTACACCAACATCAATATGGTATTTACAAGCATGGAATCAGATACACGTCCATAATATTCATGCTGACAAGTAAGAATATGTTATAAAAGCTATCAACCGTCAAACATAAAAATGACGTTCATATAAATTGAATAGGTCTCTTTATTGACACTCAACTGAAATCCCGGTAAAGATGTTTAAGGATCAAGGTGAAAGGATGAGTAAATATTGGGATAGTCTTAATTCTCCTATCAAAGACTTGGTTATATCATTTACCTGCTTTATGCAATAAGTGACAGCAAGAACTGCCCAAGACATCATGCCAAATCTGCAATTTGTGAAGACTTTAATATCGAAGTCTTTGCCAATACGAGGATATAGCTCCATCCCCTACAAGAGTTCAAGAGGTTATAAATATGACATCACTTTAAACGTCAGAACTGATGCAAGTACCAAGATATTTGACTTAATTTGTGATATAAAATCATGTATATTTTTCTATAAAGATGCAAAATGAGATAAGGAAGTTCACAATTTAAATTTACAAAGATGCTTACCCAATAGAAGTCAACTATTATGTTCCCTGATGAACCGGAATCAGTGGAAGATGGTGCAACAAGACCCTTACAAGTTATAAATGTCAGATTAAGGTGTCAGCCAGGTACTACAAAGTAAAGAACAAGAGATAAAGAGGTATATTGAGGGTACTTAAAATACTTTCACGACCGTTATAAATTACAAATGTCAGCATATGGTGTCAGACAGGTATTACACAAAAGTAAAGAATCAGAGATAAAGAGGTATACTGAGGGTACTTAAAATACTTACTTTAATATACAAGAAAACACAGAAGACTAAACTCCCAAAAATAAGCGTAGACAAAATTTCGCCCAGATGATCATAAACAATTGCCGGATTGAATATTCCAAACCTGAAAGATACGGGAAAAAAACATAACTAGAAAGCATAAACTGATGAGGTTAATGGACTATAATATAAGCATCATTATCACAAACAATAAACCTACAAACTTAAAATTTTAAAAGAGGCAGTCACCCAATATCAACTAATACACAATATAAAACAACAATATAGGGGCTTTGGGAGGGTAGAGTGTACGCAGACCTTAAGAGTGCACCAAAATTTGTTATTTTTGTTGTATTTGTTAGTGTCTGTATTTATACTTCGTCGAATTGGTTCGTGTTTGTTTAGTTGAAAAAACTTTTTATGTTTATAATACAAATTGTTGAAGCCCTGAACACAAAAGAACTTTTTTTTTAATTCCCTTGATGAAATTCTTGGCCCCTACACTGATCCTTCCCACGCAATCTGACGCTGAAGTTGGCAAGTGACGAGTAACAAAACAATACTATAAAGAATCGATGTCTCAAGATTCAAGAAGCAAGTCAAAATGCAAAAATTGGATGAAGTCCCTACCACCAGAGACTGATATATGTGATCAGCGTCACTGCATATGCTGCCATGCCATTAGCCTGCGAGAAGCAGAGGAAGTAAGAGAAAACTTAAATAGTTATACAATGAACAGAACAAAGATAGATCATAGCACATCAATCATTGCATGACTTGAAATAAACTCGACTAACACAAGTTACACAAACTACAAATGCAAGATGCACAATGTACATGCGTATAACGTAACTACCAAATACCTTATAGACAGGCTTATGTCCAGTTGGAGATATTGGGCCTTCGACCCTTTTACCAGGCAGTAGAAGCTGTAGTGCTGCCTCAAATAGAGCAAAACAAATGATTAGCTTTCCAGCAATTGCAGTAGGTTTTGGCCAAATATCGATTAATCCTTGCAAGCCATTTTCCCATAGGTGATTGAATGTTTTCAAGATAGACCCATCAGCGTGTACATTTGTATACCACCTGCACATAGCCCATTAAGGTCCAAAAATTAGTTCAATTATACAATTTCATTTCCTCATCAAGATACTTTTGAGCTACTGCAGATAACACAGTGGAAAGGTCTATAGCTAAGGTGCTGGTGAAACATTCAAAGACATCGAAGCAATTGGATCAATTTGTGAATTTTTCTTTACATCGCATTTTTACTCCTTTCACATGTCTAAATGCACATCATTTTCTATATATCCTATTTAATACTCACCACTTTCTTGCCACATTATTATTTCTCACTACATAGGCCAATTAACAAATATCTCTGGAAGAAACCGTCTGAACCATATTTCAACATCATATTAACTATAATTATGACTCGGAAAATGTGTACAGGTCCCAGAACCCCATAAAAGATGGGGTTGCAGTAGGTAGAGTACTAGCAAAAAATAATTTATTGATTGTGAATCCTCTGAAAACCGAAAGGTGGAGCATATCGGATGCACATGCTTTATTTAACCGCATCAACGTCATTTGGGATTGCAACATAGTCCATGATCAATTGATATTAACTAAAATTAGAATCCATACTTATTGGAGTAACTTGTTATTCATATTTCTACTTTTCATCCCCTTCAAAAGAAAAACTTCATCCCCACCTGGTATCTTTATCTCTTTTTTAGAAATCCCAAATCCAAAACACAGATAAATGCAATCTTTAAACACTAAAACTTGCTTATTTGCTGAATTCCCTAAAAGGTTCTTTGACAAATGAACAAGAGTGTTTCGATAGTTAGAAAAAAGGCAAGCGCCTTAGGCCCCCAAATTTGAAGGCCTTAATTTTTATTTTGGTAATAATAAGTTTTAGATTGTTTTAGAAAAACTACTAGGTACTAATTACGGTAAAGATTATTTATTTCATATAAAAAGAGGCACATATCTAGAGTATGATTATATGATCAATTGAGAAGAATTACTGAATGAAACCCATTATAATTTCTTTTAAACAATTCTACATCTCAAGACTCACCCCAACTCCCACCAACTAATTCTCGACGGCTCTTAAAAGTCTTTACCGAGAGAGGATTTTTCCGGCTGAAAGTTCTCGCCGGTGATTAACTTTTTGGTGATTTTGGAATCTGGGTTTTGTTTTTGAGCTAATTCTAAGTTGTGGGGATTTTCTATTTTAGCTTGGTTTGATCAGCTGGTAGTGGATGTTTGTTTAATTTTTCTCAATCTAATAAAAATCGAAAAAATATTGTGCATCTTCTCCACTCCTGTTTAGCTCCCTTTCTATTCTTCTTTTCTTTTTTGTTGATACTTTCAGATCAGAAAGGTCCGGAATCTGTCAACGAAGTTTCCGTTTTGCGGAGGGAGATCGTTTCAGCTTGTCGACGTCTTAGCTCGCTACTCTCAAAGAGATCTGACCCAATATTTCCAGATCGGAAAGGGTCAGCGAACTCATTCCTTTCTCCAGCGGATTCCACTGATTCCGGCGAGACTCTTTCCTGTTCAGGTGATATCTTTCCAGGTGATATCTTTCTACTTAATTGATTTATTTTTTGCACAGATCTGATAGATCTGCTGTAATTTTTTGCACAAGTGTCAAGTGGACTGATTATAATTTACTGTTGAATATTGTTGCATATTGCTGAATATTGTTGCGGTATTTGTGTATATCGCTATATATTGCTGTGATATACTGTTGTATATTGAGGAGTATTGTTGTACCTGCTGTAGCTGTTGTAACTTAGAGTGATAATAGTTTTAGTTTAGTGGCATCAAGATCTCATAGTGGACTAGGGTCATGTCATCAGTTGGGATCAGGGGTTAGGGTAAGGGGGGTGAGAGGGGAACAAATCTATTCAAGTTAAGGATAGCATCGTGGAATATAGGGTCATTAATAGGGAAGTCCATAGAATTAGTAAAAAGTTTTAGGAGGCATATTAATATAGCATGTGTCCAAGAGACTTGGTGGGCGGGTACTGAGGCTCGGGACGTGGATGGGTTTAAGTTGTGGTACTCGGGTGGTTCCAAGGGTAGAAATGGTGTGGGAATCCTGGTAGACGAGAATCTTAGGGATTACGTGGTTGAGGTTAGGAGGGTTAATGATAGATGTTTATCAAACTCGTGGTGGGTAGACATGTTGTGAACGTTGTTAGTACTTATGCGCCCCAAGTAGGTCTAGATGGGGAAGTCAAAAGGCGCTTTTGGGAGGATCTGGATGAGGTTGTGCGAGGTTTACCGATGACAGAAAAAATCGTCATTGGGGGTGACTTTAATGGGCATATCGGGGCGACTAATGGGTTCGAAGATGTGCACGGAGGTTTTGGTTTTGGTGAGAGGAATGGAAGTGGGACCTCTCTCTTGGATTTTGCCAAAGTCTTTGAGTTAGTGATTGCTAACTCATGTTTCCCGAAGAGGGAAAGTCAATTGATTACTTTTCGTAGTACGGTAGCTAAGACTCAAATAGATTACCTTCTTATCCGAAAGGGCGATAGAAGTCTTTGTAAGAATTGCAAAGTTATTCCAAGTGAAAATGTCTCGACTCAGCATAGGCTTTTAGTGATGGATGTGGAGATCAAGAGAGAAAAGAAGAAGAAGATTTTGTATGCCCAACCCAGGATTCGATGGGGAAGCCTTACATCTGCCCTTTCTTGCGAGATGGAAGATAAGTTGAGAAACCTTGAGGCGTGGACTAGTGTAGGTAATGTGAACAGTATGTGGGACACGACTGCTGGCTACATCAGAAAGGTAGCTACCGAGGTTCTAGGAGTTACGAGAGGGCCTTTCGGTGGGCGTAAAGGTGAGTGGTGGTGGAATGCGGAAGTCCAGGGTAAAGTTAAGGATAAGAAGGTCGCTTTCACAGTGGTTAGAGTGTAGGGATGACGTTGAAAAGAAAAAGCTTAGGGAAATCTATAAGAGGCCAAGTCAGAAGCCAAGTTGGCGGTGACAAATGTTAAGTCTGCTGCATTTGAGCACCTTTATGAGGATCCAAGCGATAAAGGCGGGGACAAGAGATTGTATAGGCTCGCTAAAGTAAGAGAAAGGAAAACTCGCGACTTGGACTTAGTGAAGTGCATCAAGGATGAGGAGGGCGAGGTGTTAGTGGATGACACTTCCATTAAATTAAGCTGGCAAATTTACTTTCATAAACTCTTAAATGAAAAAGGAGATAGAGTTATCGAGCTGGATAAGTTGGCACACTTCGAAGGCCATCGTGTTTTTGGGAATGGCAATCTGTTTGAAGTGGAGGAGGTAAAACTAGCTATGAGTAAGATGAAGAGGGGGAGGGCGATCGGACCTGATGAGATTCCGGTGGACTTTTGGAAGAACTTGGGCAAGGATGGCATAGAGTGGTTGACTAGACTATTCAATGCTATTAGGAAGACTGCCAAGATGCCTGAGGAATGGAGGAGGAGTACAATGGTTCCATTGTACAAAAATAAGGGAGATATTCAAAATTGCAACAACTACAGGGGTATCAACTTGTTAAGCCACACTATGAAGGTATGGGAGAGAGTTGTGGAGCAGAGGGTGCGTAAAGTAGTATCTATCTCGGAGAATCAATTTGCATTCATACCGGGGCGGTCGACGACAGAAGCAATCCATCTGGTTCGGAGGTTAGTGAAAAAATATAAGGATTGTGAGAAGGACTTTCATATGGTGTTCATAGATCTCGAGAAGGCGTATGACAAAGTCCCAAAGGATGTCTTATGGAGGTGCTTAGAGGAGAAAGGTGTCCCTGGGGCTTATATCAGGCTGATTAAGGACATGTACGATAATGCCAAAACTCAGGTAAGAACGGTGGGAGGAGACTCCGAGTATTTTTCTGTTGAGTTGGGACTCCATCAGGGTTCTGCGCTGAGCCCTTTCTTATTTGACTTAGTGATAGACGAGCTAACGCGATCTTTACAAGAAGAGGTACCTTGGTGTATGATATTTGCAGATGACATAGTATTAATTGATGAGTCTCAGACTAAAGTTAATAAAAGGTTGGAGACCTGGAGACACGCCTTGGAGTCTAAAAGATTCAAATTGAGCAGGACCAAAACTGAATACTTGGAGTGCAAATTCAGCATAGAGAGGGAGGAAGAAAACTCTGAGGTGAGGCTTGCCACTCAACCTATCCCCAAGAGAGATAAGTTTAAGTATCTGGTGTCCATCATCCAGAGTAGTGGCAATATCGATGATGATGTCACACACCGTATTGGGGCTGCACGGACTAAATGGAGGCTGGCCTCTGGAGTATTGTGTGACAAAAAGATACCACCCAAACTTAAAGGTCAGTCCTACAGAGTGGTGGTTAGACCATTGCTGCTGTATGGGGTGGAGTGCTAGCCGATTAAAAATATTCATGTTCAGAAGATGCATGTCGCAGAGATGAGGATGCTGAGATGGATGTGCGGTCACACCA
>JAOTQR010000001.1:3512526-3567543 GCA_025774065.1 Solanum ossicruentum | reverse complement strand
ATTGGGTTGACTCAACGAAGAGAGAGTTTGGGCCTCCATGGCCCGAGGAATGCAATGGAAGAGTCCAAAATGACTCGAAGCGTCGTTCATGCAAAGAAGTAAATTAAGGATTAGCAAGATACAAAATGATACTAGCAATGCAACAAACCGACCAACAAGCTGTTTAACTCAAGATCATGATGGAGAACGGAAAAAGAAGTCACAATAAAGTGTTGTATTTCCACTATTTGTAGATGCATTTTGAACAAGACAATATAAAGGATAGAAACAGATGAGTATAAGCCATCAACTAAACATGCTACGATTACTTAGACCCGATCCACACACATTCAAACTTCACGATTATTCAGTAAATAAAAACAAGGATCAATTCATGACTTGTATTTCACCCAGACTCATTCCTGATAAATTAACAACAAACAGAAGGATAGTAACAGTATCTCAGATTAATACACAACACTCTTTCCCAAATTTCTTAGGACAAACAAACTGAATTAACATGTAAGGTGAGGCAGGATAGCCAACAAGAAAGTTATGATCAAGGTCTTTAACAGTCATAGATTCCACATTTGCTCATTTTGAATCCACTCAACACTCTAAGTGATCCCGGATAGGGGGCATGCCTATGATAGACATAAAACAGAGAAATTAACAGAACACAAACCATAGAACAACAGAGAAGAACAATGGCAGGCCCTTATCAAAAACTTGGTTTCAGTTCATCAAAATACTGACCATAGAATAAACAAACTAGCCAATGATCTTAAGCTTCCATCAAACCAGCAGAACACAGTACAGTTAACAGCAGAAAAAAAAAACAAAAGCAAACCCTTAAGGAATCAAATCCATCACCCAAAAGAGCTGTGACAAACTGAAATCTGGATGCTAAAGCAAACTCATTTTTTGACATAGGTCTTGATTTTTTGCAAGTTAATAAAGCGACACTGGCAGAAACTCACGCAATACATGATAACATATAAGCTTATTTTCTTGATTCAGGTCCAAACATTTGCTCAAACCAGTTTTTCAAATCATAGGAAGTAAAATGCAATACCCAGCATCAACTGAACAGTGTTATCACCGCACACAGCCTCAAAAGCATAAGCTACCAGACAACAATAGTACTTCAATAACAACATAACAAGGCACTCCTTAGTCAACGAATTAAACGTATACAGGATATCAACAGCATATTTATCCAAACAACAACAACACCACAACATCAATACAACTAACAACATTGTTCGAACAAGGCGTTTCGAGTGAGAATTAACTGATACGCACACAATGACATTCGCGATGTATTTGACAATTTCAACCGCAATCCCTGAAAATCAACATGAGGAGAGGATAGAGTATTACCTTTTTCGAGGCAGCGAACTGAGACGACGAGCTTTAACGGTGAATTTCAACACCACGGCGAATCGAATTTTGGGGCGGACTGGTTGCGTCTGTTAGAGAGGTCAGAAATGTGTTGTTGGTGCGATTTGAATCGTGGGGAAAACAGAGGTTGTCAGGGTTTATGTTGGCGTAAAGATGGGGAGGGAGAAAAGGTCGTAGCAACGGTGAGGGAGTTGAAGGAATGAAGATGACGACGATGAGGAGGATCGACGGCGGCGAGGGTTTCCGACGGTTTTGGACTTGGAGGTTTTCTTTCTGGTTTCTTGGTGTTTTTGGCTTTCTGGAGAAAGAACGAAGAGGGAAAGGGATTGGGAATATTAGGGGAATTTGGGGCGCGTGGCCCCACGCGCCATATATTTATTTATTTATTTATTTATTTTGAAAATAATTGTTCAAAATCGTAAAAAATAAAACAAAACTAAATGACTAATTTTGACACTAATTTATGAAAAGGCCGGACAAAATTGGGTGTCAACACTCGAAATAATGAAACTATAGTTAAAATATATGAAATTTAAAACTAAAGCTTATAATTAAAGCAGGTTTCATAGTTTCGAAAAAATTATATACTAATTACATTAAATAGAACGAAAAATAATTATTTAAATTCTCATAAGAGGGAGTTCGGGATGAAGTAAGCACGTCGATGGAGAGGTGTCTGTTTTACTGCAACTCCCTCTTATATAATAAGAGAATTTATTTATTTATTTTTATCTTAAGCTGGACATGACTTGTCAAGGCCAATTTTAAAAATTTTTATCTGAAGCGTGACTTTGTAAAACCTAAATATGAAAAAAAAATATTGAAATTTAGTACTCCTTCCATCTCAAATTAATTGAATTTTTTAGATTTTTTTCAAAGTTCAAAATAGCTGAATTTTTCAAAGTTCAAGATGAATGTTTGAATTTTTTTCCATATTTACCCTTTATTTATTGAACTTTTATATTTTCTAGAAAATAAATTATATTATATATTTATGATTTTACAAAGGGCAATAGTGAAAAGTATGGTGTAAAGTTTGTCTTTAAATATTTTTCTTAATATATGTGCATTATTTTATAAATTCAGTTAATATGAAACAGAGGGAGTATGTATTTTCAAATTAAATGTTATTAGGTTGCCAACCTTCAAAAATAAAATTAAGTGAAAACTCATCCATCATGATCCAAACTAGCTAGTTAGTACATCAGTAAGAAATTCAACTCACAAATACTCATCAAATCATGAGGCAAAATATTAAATGGGACTTTTTATATACTTAGAGTAAAAATACAAGTAAATATTTTTTATTGTGTAAATGGTTTATCTAATAAGAAATTTGAATAAGTCGAGGTAAAAATGTAAGTAAATATTTTTTATTGTGTAAATGGCTTATCTAATAAGAAATTTGAATAAGACGCACCTACATTGATAAATCATTAAAAAGAAAATTTTAATCCATTCACCAATCGTTAATTCAATTATCCAATGTTAATAAGTTAACAAATTAATTTCATGATAACATATCGATTATGATTTGATTTTGAATGATCCTATATAACTTGGCTGGCTTGAGGAATGATAAAAGTTGGGCTAAAAAAATTACATATATATATAAAAAAAAAAAGAAGTAAGAAAATTTACCAAAAAAAGTAGGTCATGCTTTCTTTACATAAAACATAGTCTAAAATCAGCGAAAACTATACATGACTATACAATATCGTTTGTCAAAAGTTATATAAAGTATGCACCACTATACAATATATATTACTTATGCATAAGTTATACACTAAATATACATTATGATACATAAATATATATTGACTATATATGTTAATACAACGAGGACTATTTTCTTTTTGTAATTTTTAAAATTTTAATGTCTCTGAATGTAATTTGCTCTCTTATAAATCAGATAGCCTGAGGAATGATAAAAATTGGGGTATTTGGCTGCAACTTCATAGAATCATTAGGGAAAAGTGCACAAAATAGACTTAATGTGAAATTATTTATCCTTAATAAACTCAATCTAAACTATTTACGCTTAATGACCTATAACTCAAACTATTTACTTTTTTACCCACTCACCCCTTTTTTATTTCGCGTTTGGCGTCATGCTGATGTCAGCATAAATACTATGAAATATACTCTGACAATATATATATATATATATATATATACATACCGATATCATATAGAATGAGTTCAATTCTTTGTGATACTTTGATGGTATATTGATACCCAATTGGTATCATGTAGGATTATGTTTTTTTTTAAGAAACAAATAACAAAATTATTAAACTCTAAATTAGTAGAAAATATTTTCGTCATGATACTCTATCGATATATTTATACCATATTGGTATCGTGTAGGGCTAGAATATTATTAAAGTTATAAAATTATTTATTAAACTCTAAATTAGTAGAAAATATATTCTTGTGATGCTCCGTCGGTATATTGATATCCTATCGGTATCATATAATTTTGAGTTCTTTTTCAAATAAATAAAATAACTAAGAGAAAATTATTAAAGTTACAAACTTATTTACTAAATTTTAAATTAGTAGAAAATATATTTTTGTGATACTCTATCGGTATATTGATATTATACTGGTATCATATAGGAGTGGACTTAATTATATGTGGCACCTTGTTAGTATATGTATACCATATTGGTATATCATACAAACAGGTGCTGACATTAGCATGATGTCAGTGTGCAAATTTTAATATTAGGGGGATAAATTTTAATAGCATAGGGATATAAAATGTAAAGGGATATATCGATGCAAATAGTTTACGTTAAGGGGTTACAAACTTACTTTTCTCAAATCATTATTGATCAACTTTCATTATATATGGGCCACAAAATAGAAATGCTCATAAAGAAGAAAAAAAAGTAAATATAGATACTATATGTACATAATTTACAATGATACTTTTAAAAAATTATCTAAATATAATTATACTTCGAGTATTATAGCAAATTTCTCCTCTTTCTTCTCTCGGTCACCACTCTTCTCCTCCCTTCTCTCTCGCTTTCCTTTGTCCTTTCACATTTCCTTCTCGTTTTCTCTCCCTTTCTATAATTCATTATGTGAATCTTTCTTCTTCATCCTCTTTGTTTTTTATATTAATGCGAAATCTCACTAAAATTTATTTGAATATTTTTATCTACACTTATGATTTTGGATGTTCAATATTTTCTTGGTGGTTGCCGATTGTTGATTCAGTTTTTATTGATAACGTCACCATATCAAAAGATTTTATTATGAATTCTTGATTTATTATTCAATGTTTGAATCTTTCTATTAATTTTTTTTTTGGATTGATACAACCAATTGTATGTATGTATCAAACAAATTATATTTGTGTATTAAGAAAATAATGATACACCTATTATCAAACTGTATCTACTTCAATTGATACATATTGATATAATCTATGTCTCTATGTATCAGAAAAAATTAATATACCAAGTAACAGATTGTATATACATTGTATCACAAAAGTTTTATACAAATTGTATTTGCGTGCTTGTTTTATAGGTAATACAATATGTATTTATAAATATATTTTCAATTTCAAAATTAATATGTGTTGCGTTGGGGTGGGGGTGGGGTGGGGTGGGGGAGATTATGTATATGCGTATTTAGTTTTAATTTAGATACAAATTATATTTGAGATAAAACCTACTTGCCTTTTCTCCTTTCTAAAATTATTATTATCATGACTTGTAATTAAGCAAACTATAACTACTATTAATAATTTTGATTGAAACTACAACTATTTATGAAAAAAATAAATTAGTAATTATGATCCAACTACAACAACAACAACAACATTATCTCAATGCCTCAAAGACTCCCGCCCATTGTGGGGTAAGGGGGGAGGGTTGGATGTACGCAACATGACCCCTATGTTTAAAAACATAGTGCGACTGTTTCCGGATGACCCATGATGAGCGTTGAAAGTTGCATTGACTAACTGTTACTTCACAATTGAAAGAAGCTCAGACAGTTTAAAGAGTCATTTTGCTTTATTCCATCATACCCCAAAGTCAATGCAAATAAACGTATAGAACAAGTAGTTAAGAAAATATATGAATGTACTAATAAATTGCAACATTTCCAATTTGGCTTGATTTCCTTTTCAATTACATATCTAAGCAAAATCTTTTAAAAAATAAATTTAAAACACATAAAATTAATATCACTATCATAGTTTTATTATATGTATATTACATATTTGATTCATTTCTAGTCAACTTGATAAATGCAGTAACACCTAACATCATGTGGGGACTAAAATTAAATAATTTTGTTTGGATTATAAGAGCAATAATTGTGACATTAATTTACTGGACCAACATTAACATACATAAGCAATTTTCATGTTTTTTTTAAAGATAAACGATGAAATAACTTAGTTCACAGTCGGATGGAGCAAAAAATTTACTATTTTTTGGCTTTGGGGTATAATAAAATAAAGCAAAATGGCTCTTTAAACTGTCTGTTTCTTTCAATTGTGAAGTAATAGTTAGTCAATGCAACTTTCGACGTTCATCATAGGTCATCTGGAAACAGTCAATCTATGTTTTAAACATAGGGGTCAGGCTGCGTACATCCGACCCCCCTTACCCCGCAATGGACAAAAGCCTTTGAGGCATTGGGGTAATGTTGTTGTTGTATTATTTCTTATTTGTAACTAAGTGAAATTGAGGCTGATTTATAGATATTCTAGATTAAAAGAAATTGGGAAGAACAAAACAAGATTAAAGCTAATTAATTAATCTAATTAAAAATTAATGATTGTCACGTGGTATACTTATAATTAGTGATAAATGCATGTGATTTTCAAAAGATTTCAATAGTTTGGAAGACAAATTAGGACCACCATGTTTCATCACATCATGAGACCATACAAGGTATGTCATATGATAGAACATGGTTTTTTATATGTACATGATTAATATTTGATTTTTTCGTGTGTATATTTTTTAAAATGTATTATAATTTTTTTAACAAAAATTTTAATTCTGTTACTGATATAGAGAATTTTCAATTTCAATTTTTTTTTTTGAGTTTTACCGGAACAATTGAGAGAGTGAGTTTTCTACTTGAACTCTCACTAGTAATTAGTTATATACACAGGGACGACTCAGGCATAATGGTGGTCTAAAGCCAAAATCAAATGAAAGCCTTAAAGTTTTTGTTAAAAGAATCTGTGTAGTCGTTTAAAATGCAAAATTTTTTATTCTTTTAAAATCAATTTATTCTAATAATCTATCTATAACCAATAATATAGTCAATTCATTTAATTTTTCTCGGCATAGTACTAGAATGTATCAACCTTCTTCTAATAATTTTTGTCTCTTCTATAAAAAATTATATTTTTTACAAATAAATATTCATATTTATTTTAAATGTACCTATAATCTATTATTGCTCTTTTTTTTTTTAAAAAAAAGAAGCTACTTAAATTTAGGGCCCTAAGGCAACAACCTTTTTTTATAGGGTTTTAGAACCACCCCTATATATACATCTAAAATTAATTGGACCAAATGTTTGTCTACAAAATTTTCTAGACGTATTTAATCATAAAGTCTTCCTCCATCAATCATATATGACGACTTTTATTCGAATTCTTGAGTTAGGTTTTTGGATAAAAGGTGTTTTTGGTAAAGGAAAATGTTTTTGAATAAAGGGTGTGTTTAAATAATTTTTTTATTTTGCATTAATTTAGTATTTGTAGGGAACAATCAATATGAACAAGCAAATAGTAAGGGGGGAGGGGATTTGAAGCAATAAAGTGGTGACCTAGAGCCAATTTATGGATAGTATTATGACCATGAGTATTAATGGGGAAGGAGGGTAGGAAGTATGAGGTTTTGTATCAATATAGGTCGAGAGTAGTAGATTCACCACAGCGGAGTAGGTGTAACAGCCCAATCTAATCCAACCAGAGTACTATCAAAATCTATTTGAGAATTTTTTTTTATCCGACCACAATGATTTATGAGTTAATGATCGTATAACAATCTCGTTGATGTTGCAATAACCATCCAATACTTTGCCAAGATAAAGGACGAATCAACTAATCACGGATCCAAGCCAATCAATCAAGTCCCTGCAAGGGACATAAAAAGGAAAACATCTGACATAACAGTTCAATCCTCTCCTTTGTTTGGCGAAGTAGTTATTGAGTTCAAATAAGACTTACTCTCACCCAATTCAGTGCTTGATACTCTTCCTAAGACTCAATACTCATAAGCCAATCAATCTTAATCAAATCAATTATGAGTCTCAGAAGTACTCTTATCAATTCATCAGTTCTACCACAAACAAGTCTTTCACCCTATCAACCATCCAATCAGTTCTCAATCACATCTTTCGAGAGGGGTTTAGACGATCATTAAGAGGACTATCAATTTAGACCAATCATTGAGTTCAATTATGAAGACTCTCAAGACTATCAAGTTCCATCAATATCATCATCATGCTTAATCACAATCATACTGTCAAGGCTATAGACTCAATCTCTAGGTTCATGCAATCTTTTATTAAATAATATTTAGGATTTATAAAATAACTTATATAAAAATATTTGTTCAATAAATCAAGTTCATGATGATCATCCAGCATATAAAAATAGATAGAATATATATAGTTACAAGAAAACCTTCAAAGACACATACATATAGACTCAATACTTTCATAATCTTTCTATTACCATCAATGGAGGCACATGAAAGAACAATTCTATGCTTTAATTTATCCTTACATATCTGAAATGTTGATATTAAAATCAAAATTTGAAGAACACTCGCTTTCTTGAAGAAAATCTTCGATCTTGGAACCTTGATACTTGTTCTTGAGAAAAGAAAATCTCTTATATAATTCTTTTATAGTAGAAGAACTTGAAAAATATTGGTTGAAGGGCTTCTCTTTAATTCTTGAATTCTTAACTTAGAATCTTTAGAGTTCTTGATGAAGAACCCTAATTCTTGGAAAAGAAAAATCAAGAAATCATTTCTTAGAATTCTTGAATTCATTTTCTTGAAATCATAGGTTATGATTTAAGATTTTTCTCTGAGAGATTCATGAATAAATGAAGAAATTTGTGTTGTGAAACTGGAAATTTATAGAGAATAACTTACCTTGATGATAAATCTTGAAAGCGAACTACACTTGATGATTTTCTTGATGATTTTTGAGCGTTTAAGTTTAGGATTGAAGGAGAGGGCTTTACTTATGAAAAATTGACGTTTTATGCGTTGTGGGACATTAAAATAAACTCCCAAAGGGTATAGAATAAAATTACCCTCAAAATATATAAAAAGATGTCATTTAACTTATTCAGAAGAGTTTGCGTCCACTCTGCAATGCGGAGCTATCACATACTTTGGACAGTTCTACATGTCTCCAATAAAATAGTCATAACATTTTACTCCGAACTCCGATTGAAATGAAATTGGATGAGCTTAAAATCTAATTCAAATATATTAATTTCGGGCCACCTAAATCATTATAATTTAGGAGATATGGTTGTTTGAAGTTGACCCTTCTATCAACTCACACAAAAAATCGGTAGAAATTCGTTGGACTTGACTCATTGTAAAAGATCCCTTATGAATCTAAATCACATCTAATATACTTTAAATACTTATGAATTGATACTAACATATATACATAACCTAAAAGTCATTATACACCTAACTTTTATAAAATCATACACCGAAACTCAATCACTAAGAAAATGTTCAACTTAACTTTGCACTAGAGGGTTTGTGTGATCTTAAGTCATCTCCAAATATATTTTCACACTAAGAAATTGACTTTAATATTAAGAATAATCGATTACGATCTTATATCATATGAAGGATGACTCGATCTTCGCTAAAAAAAATTGGAATGTTACATTATCTCCTCATTGGAATCATTCATCCTCAAATAATGAGTAAACTAGGAGACCCATCAAGCCCGAATACCATAAGAACTCAAATACTCAGCTACTCGGATACTCATACTTAAAAATATACTTCAAACTCAATATACATAATTGGAACTTTATCTCCAACACATTATTAGGCATGACTACCATCAAGGACTTGTATACTCAAGTACTCGAAGACTCAAGAGGAACATCAACTCAAAGATAGGAACTATACTCCATTATCACAATTCAAGATTACTCACTCTCTCCCATCAATCATAACTTATTTACTATCATCAACATTGATATCAAGACTGGAAAGAACTCACCATCTCTCCTTTTGGCACAAGCCTATCCTATCATCTCTCCTACTCTAGGATGACATAGATTGACTCAAGTAGACAATCAGAACATTTCACGCCTAAAGTCCTGTTAGGGCGGACTGACACCCATTGCCGATAAGGCGTGGGAGAACCAACCTGTATCTATGCGTTTTCTATACATATTATAAGGGATTTCTACATTTGACATGCCTTTACGAAAGTAAACAGTAATAACAAGCCAAAAGGAAATGCATATGATTAAGCCGTTGGGGCCACAGTGTTTAAAGTACGAGACATGACCAAACTTTAATTTACATAGTCTACAAAGCCCCTAGATAAGGAAAAGTATCTGATAAGGGCCAGGACAGGCCCCATCTCGACTAACTGCACAATACAAAATATAAGCTCTAGACATGCAAAGCTCCGAAGCAAACTGGAGCTTAATAACAACAAGTGGATGTACTGTACTCCTACTTAGGAAATCTACTAGCACCTGTACCTGTAACATGAACTGCAGGTCCATCGTGAGGGACGTCAGTATGAGATAATGTACTGAATATGTAAGGCAAAAAATACTGTATACGAAGTAATAACTCAAATGAAATTATGTACTAATATAGGATAAGAGACCACCTTTAGTTGTACTGTGGATCATGTAGTTTATGTTCTTTATATTACTTTATCTTTACTATATAGTCTATGCACAACATATAATACAAATGACCAACTGATCAGTGGTAAAACTATATTGGGATCGTCCCTGGCTAAGTTTTTCCTTAACCCCTCGGGCTACCATCCATGATAGGATAGTCCTTGGCTAGGTGATTCTTCCACCCCTGGGCTACCACCCATCAATAAACAATATACTTTATCTTTCAATTACCTTTGAGGTGATTCTTTTGGTGGTCATAATATTGGAGCTGTAGGACTGTAGATGTAACATATGACATGCAGATAATCACACAAGACAATATGACAATGAAAAGAGTAACACAAGACAATATGACAATGAAAAGAGTAAGTTACATAAATAATAAAATGCATATGAGATGAAATATCGCTAATTTGACTAAATCATTTCATATTTCATTTGCATAGTACTAGTATTGTAAGATGTGGGGTGTTACATCCTCCCCTATTAGGAACATTCGTCCTCGAATGTTATCACAATTAGATAGCTTAACCAAGTTTAACGCAATAAACTTTCAAACACACGTACCTATTATGGCCCCCAATTCTGGATGTTGAACTTCCTCTTTAGCTTCAAATAAGGAAGGGTATTTTGATTTCATCGCGTCCTCAGCCTCCCATGTTATTTCTTCTGTTTGCTGGTTTCTCCAAAGTATTTTTACTGAAGCTATTTCTTTATTTCCTAGCTTCTTAACTTGACGATCTAGAATAGCAACATGTACCTTTTCATATGTGAGATCTTCTGTAACCTGTACATCCTCAATAGGAGTGATACGGGATGGGTCACCTATACACATTCGAAGCATTGTGACATGAAAAACTGGATGAACCAAGAAAGCTCTTGGGGTAGCTCTAGTTCATATGTAACCTACTCGAACCTCTTTATAATCTAATATGGCCCTATGTAACATGGGCTTAGTTTTTCTTTCTTACCAATTCTCATAACCCCTTAGTGGAGACACCTCTAAAAATACCCAATCCCCTACTGAGAATTTCAGTCCTCTCCTTCTAGCATCCGTATATGATTTGTTATGACTTTGGGCTGTTTCTAGCCGCTGATGTATTACCTTAACTTTTTCCATGGCTTGTTGTACTAGATCTGGCCTATGCAAGGTGGTTTCAACCCACTTCAAACCATCCAATTGACAATCTATATTTCCTTCCATACAAAGCTTCATAAGGTTCCATCTTGATACTTGAATGGTAGCTATTATTATAGACAAACTCAATAAGTGGCAAATGGTCTACCTAACTACCTTTAAAGTCCAACCCACAAGCTCGCAACATATCTTCAAGTGTCTGAATGGTGCGTTCTGCTTGATCGTATGTTTGAGGTGGAAAGTTGTACTCAAATTCACTTGTGTCCCTAAACTCCTTTGGAAGACTTCCAAGACTTTGCAGTGAATTAAGCTCCTCAGTCAGATATAATGGAGACTGGAACCCCATGTAGCCTGACTATCTCTTTAAGGTATAGCTTGGCATACTCTTCAGCTGTATAATCACTCCTAACTGGCAAAAAGTGTGCTGACTTTGTGAGTCTGTCAACTATTGGAGTCAAACTTCTGAAATGAGCGAGGCAAACCGGTAACAAAATCCATATTGATCATATCCTACTTCCATGTTGGAAGCTCTATGCATTGCATATAACCTCCTGGTTTTTGGTGTTCTACTTTCACCTGTTGACAATTTGGACATTGAGCCACAAATTTTGCAAAGTCCTTCTACATGCCTCCCTACCAAAACATTCTCTTCAGGTTATGGTACATCTTAGTTGATCCTAGATGGATGGAATACCAGGAATGATGGGCTTCTTCCATTATCCTCTTTCTTAATCCATTAATATCATGCACACATAATCTATTTTGACAGTAAAGTACTCCATTTTGTGTAAGGTCAAAGCCTTTGTCATACCCTAACTCACTTTTTGCTTAAGTTATCGTAGAACAAGATCCTCGAACTATTTTTCTTTCACCTCCATTATCAATGAAGACACTGTTGCATTATTTATAATAACCCCTTCCTTTGGAGCTTCAAGAAGGCGAACTCCCAAATTGGCTAGCTGACCTAGATCCTTAGCCACTCCTTGACTTACCACAGCTTGATCACCAGTATTTATGATTTCCTTACGACTCAGAGCATCGGCTACTATATTTGCCTTCCCTGGATGGTATAGTATATCAACGTCATAATCCTTTATTAGCTCTAGCCACCTCCGCTGTCTTAAATTTAGGTATTTCTGCTTAAAGATGTATTATAGGCTCTTATGATCAGTATATATGTCAATGTGAACCCCATACAAATAGTGACGCCATATCTTCAAAGAAAATACAATTGTTGCTAGCTCAAGATCATGAGTTGGGTAGTTTTTCTCATGTGGTCATAGCTGCCTAGATGTATAAGCAATTACCCTACCATCTGTGTCAGTAGACACCCTAAGCCAACTCCTGAAGCATCACTATACACTGCATACCCCTCAGTGCCTTCTGGAAGTACTAGCACAGGTGCAAAAGTTAGCTTATTTTCAGCTCCTGGAAGCTCCTTTCACATGCATCATTCTATTAGAACTTGGTCGCCTTATGTGTTAACTTTTTTAGGGGTGCAGAAATAGAAGAAAAACATTCGAAAAACCTCCTATAATAACCTGACAAACCTAGGAAGCTCCGAACCTCGATGGGTGTTGTTGGTCTTGGCCAATCTTTCACAGCCTCTATCTTTTATGAATCAACCCTTATCCCCTCATCAGGCACAATATGACTTAAGAATGCCACTGATTTTAGCCAAAATTCACGTTTAGAAAACTTGGCATACAATTGTCGATCACGAAGAACCTGTAGCACCTGTCGTAAGTTATTTGTGTGGTCCTTTTCTGATCTTGAAATACCTAAATGTCATCTATGAATACTATCATAAACATATCAAAGAATGGTTTAAATACCCTATTTATCAGATCCATAAAAACTACTGATACATTTGTTAGCCCAAATGACATAACAAAAAATTCAAAGTGACAATAGCGTGTTCTGAAAGAAGTCTTAGGTATATCTTCCTCCTTCACCCTCACTTGGTGATACCCTGATCTCAAATCAATTTTTGAAAAGCATTTGGCACCCTGTAACTAATCAAATAAATCGTCAATCCTGGGGAGGGGTATTTATTCTTAATTGTCTCCCTATTCAATTGTTGATAGTCGATACACATTCTTAAGGTGCCATCCTTTTTGCGTACAAATAACACTGGTGCACCCCAAGTGGACACACTAGGTCTTATAAAACTCTTCTCCAATAAGTCTTTTAACTGCTCTTTTAATTCACCTAACTCTACCGGGGCCATTCTATATAGAGGGATGGAAATGGGTTGAGTGCCTAGAAGTAAGTTAATACCAAAATCTGTTTCTCACTCTGGAGGTAAGCCTGAGAGTTCTTCAGGGAACACATCAACAAATTCATTCACCACTGGAACTGATTGAAGAGTTGGTGATTTTGCCTCCATATCTCTCACTCTAACTAAATGACATATATACCCCTTGTATATCATCTTTCTGGCCTTAAAATAAGAGATAAACTTCACCTTTGATGCCCCAACAATGCCTTCCTATTCAAGAAACTGTCTCAGTTGGAAAGTGGAAGTACACTTTCTTAGTTCTGCAATCTACGGTGGCATAGCAAGAAGCTAACCAATCCATACCCATTATAACATCAAATTCCACCATTTCTAGCTTAATAAGGTCAGCATATGTGTCATGGTCATAAACAGTTACTACGCAGTCCTAGTAAACCCTTCTAGCCGTAATAGATTCATCGATTGGTGTAGACACTTCAAATGGTTTATTCAATAGTTTGGGTGTTCTCTTAAGTTTCCCAGCAACTAGTGGAGAGATATATGATAGTGTAGAACCAGGGTCAATTAATACATATATATTATGTGAAAAGATGGACAATGTACCTGTGACCACATCAGGTGAAGCTTCCAGATTTTACCGACTCCCAGAGCATAAGTGCGATTCTGGACTTCGCTAGAGCTAGTTGCCCCTCTAACACCTCTACCACGACCCATAGGTGCTTGTTGACCCCTACCTATTAGAGGAACTAATGATGATGATGCAACAGCTGACCTAATAGATTGTGCTATATTATTCATACGCCTCCTCGGGTAATTTTTTATCATATGCCCTGGCGCACCATACCAATAACAAACATCTGTCCCAACATGACATATACTCCGATGACTTCTTCCACACTGTTTACAAGGTTGCCTAGGAGTCATTGGCTGGCCTGTTGAATATCATGTTGTTTGTGTACCTTATCCCTCAGCTCGTTGACCAAATTGATTACTTCTAAACCTTTGAAGTTGTGGTGGAGCACTGGCTGCAGAGTAGGAAGATAATGGCATAGGCGGTCTATAGATCTGGCTCTTTTGGCCTACACCCTTTGCAACTCTTGTGTCCTTCTTCTCTGCCTCTAATCCTCCAATTTCTGTGCAAAAGTCACATCCTTGCTATGTCCATATCTTTATTCAAGGAAGCAATGGTGCAGTCTCTGACTAGATACATATCTAATCTATCCACATATCGATGAACTCTATCTGCCATAGTAGCAACTACATTAGGAGCATACCTTGCCAGAGAATTAAATTGGAGGCTATATTCCCTCACGCTCATATTCCCCTGGTGAAGATTCAAGAACTGATCTGCACGGGCCTCTCGGATCTCTAATGGAAAGTAATGGTCAAGAAATGCCTCTTTGAATTCTTTCCAGGAAGTTGAGGGTGCATTTATACTTTTAGATTGATTCCAAGCTTTATACCACAATATAGCCACACCCTTCAACCTATATGTCGCTAACTCGACATCTTCTGTACCACTCACATGCATAACATCTAAAGTGCGGTGAATCTGATCAATAAAATCTTGGGATCTTCATTATGATCTGATCCAGTGAAAGATGGAGGGTCCAAATTAAGGAAATCACGTATCCTTGTGTCAGCTTCCTTATTCACACCACTTGCACCTATAACTGGACCTTCCTGTCTTTGACCTTGTCCAGCAACTATACGGGTCAATAGTTGGACTGTATTTCTCAGATCCTATATGATAGCATCAATAGGTGGTTCTGGGGGAATTTCATTACTTCCAGATTTATCAGGAACTGGAGGAGTTGGAGATGTCTATGACAGAGACTCCCCTTGAACCTCATTTCGTTGTCTCACCTGGCTGGGTATACCAACCACTACTTCTATTCCCTTACCTTTACCTTTGTTTTGCCTAGTTTCTGGCATACTTGTTGTACAAAACAATTTAGGGGTTAGACACAATCTACCTATTACACTTAACTCTATGGCACGATCTAAAGAACAAAAAGAAAGCAACCACTCCTAAATGCCACGAAGCCTCCTACTTATAAATGTGGTGCACAACACATTGATAAATAAAATTCTACATAGATACGGCTTTGTAGATTCCTTAGAACGACCCGCTCTGATACCACTTCTATCAGGCCCAAAGTCTCGTTAGGGCGGACTGACACCCATTGCCGATAATGCTTGGGAGAATCAACCTGTATCCATGCGCTTTCTATGCATATTATAAGAGATTTTTACATTTGACATGCCTTTACAAAAGCAAACAGTAATAACAAGCCAAAAAGAAATACATATGACTAGGCCGTTGGGGCCATAGTGTTTAAAGTACGAGACATGACCACATTTTTATTTACATAGTCTACAAAGCCTCTAGATAATAAAAAGTATCTGTTAAGGGTCAGGACAGGCCCCACCTCGACTAACTGTACAACACAAAATATAAGCTCTAGACATACAAAGCTCCGAAGCAACCTGGAGCTTGGTAATAACAACTGGATGTCCTGTACTCCTACTGGGGAGATTTACTAGCACCTGTAGCTGCAACATGAAATGCAGGTCCCCCATAAGGGACGTCAGTATGAGATAATGTACTGAATGTGTAATGCAGGAAATACTGTATATGAAGTAACAACTCAAATAAAACTATACATTGATATAGGATAAGAGACCACCTTTAGTTGTACTGTGGGATCATGTACTTTATGTTTTTTATATTACATTACCTTTACTATATAATCTATGCACAACATGTAATACAAATGACCAACTGATTAGTGGTAAAACTATATCGGGATCGTCCCTAGCTAGGTTCTTCCTTAACCCCTCGGGTTACCACCCGAAATAGGATCGTCCCTGGCTAGGTGATTCTTCCACCTCTCGCGCTACCATCCATCAACAAACAATATACTTTATCTTTCAATTACCTTTGAGGTGATTCTTTTGGTGGTCACAATATTGGAGTTGTAAGACTGCAGATGTAACATGTGACATGCAGATAATCACACAAGACAATATGATAATGAAAAAAATATGTTAAATAAATAATGAAATGCATATGAGATTAAATAACTCATGAACTTTATTTGGCAAAAAGAACCCATGTAACTTGGTATCCATGTATGTATACAGATTTGAAGGTGACTATGTATGAGAGCATATGAACATGTGCAAGAGTGTAGATACAGTTAATCGTTGTGTTGGAGTTGGTAAGCACCTTTATGTGCCAAGGAAGGATCTATGTTTCATGCCAAATAATACGAAATCAAGTAGCCTTACATATCTCATTGTATGACCTCGTTACTACCTCGAGATAGCCTTCCCTTCCTCCAAATATTTATCTACTACATAGTTGGTGATGAAACTAGTATTAATAGCCAATAGATACACCTTGACAGCCCAATCACATAAAAAATAACACACGGGCAGCAAGCGGGTATTTATAAACCCGAGCATATTCTTTCAACCTTTCCAACTCTAATAATATTTTCTAATGCACATTCGCATGTACGCATCATGTGCAGCCTGTTTTAGTGCCATAACAGTCTTACAACAGCCCACAAAGCACAACACATAATAATTCTACACAACCTACAAATGGACAGCATAACGTTACGCCCCTTTTGCCCCATTTTGACGTCGACATTTTCAAACTCGTTCCAAATTTAACCAAACTGTTCCCACAACATTTATACATACAAATATCATTAAACCAGTCTCAGAGCAGTAACAAATCAGTCATTAAGGACGTGAGGCAATAGCCTTCCATCCAACAACCTACAAGTTCGTATTAAGAACACAATTGTGATATCCCATAAGAACTCACTTCTGCGGACTGTAAAAGTGGTGAAGCAGCCTGGTTACATTACTATAAAATCAACTTTTGTTAAATACATAAGTATTACTTCATAATACATCTAACTAAGAAGAGAAAAACCTCTTAATTAACAAGAAAGTTATACAAAAATCCTTAGAATCCAAGTTGTCTAGAATTTCCAGCATAATCTACTAGCATATACTTCTTGTTTTCCACAAAGAAACCATACTAAATACGCAACTATGATTATTTACCTTTGCCTTCAAGATTCAGGTTCCCTTCAAGAACCCTATAGGGTTGTGTTAGATGCTTTGTAAAGTGAAGTAAGGAGAGAAAGAACAGTTTTTAGGAAGCTAGAAATTTTCTCCAAAGTGAAAATGACTTAAGGGGTTGTTTTGAGCCCTTAATAAAGGGTCTCTTGGGCAACTTACTCTAGGACTTTTGACCACATTTTACCACATATTAATAAGCTGGTTATGCAGCAGCTTGGCTCTCACACTTGGGCCTAACTGGGTCTCAAAGTTGATGGGCCTTGGTTGCCCATTTTCCAAATTTCTCTTCACTTGGTTTGGGCCCAAATGGTTAAGTGGATTGTGATGTACTTAGGCCCTTTTTATATTCTTCTTGGGCTGAAAATAAAGTCTATTTATGATGCTAAAACATGGGTCAAAGTTACATCCTTAACACAGACTTTATTCATAATCGGACTTGGACAAATTCGACGTCGAGCCTCATCTCCGTTTAGCTAGCAATTTAAGCTAAGCAAGTACGTGACTCACCTGCTAGCTTCTTAAGTCCTACAAGCTCCTCAATTCTCTCACTTTGTTTAAGGTCGTGATCTCCTCAATTCGACTTAAAACTTATTTATACTCGACCCTCTTCAGCGTTAGACATACATATCGCCCTTTATTGGAGATTCAAGCACTTTTAAAAATTGTCGCTAATTTGACCAAACGATTTCATATTTCATTTGCATAGTACTAGTATTGTAAGATGTGGGGTGTTACAGACATATGTTAAAATCTATCAGCCATATAACAAAGTGACAAAAGATAGTGTGTATCAGCAACAAAGCATAAGTAACATAAGTGTAGATACTGGTACAACTTTCAGTCAGATTGCTGCTTTGGTTTAAGTCAGTTTGCAAATCATGGTACAATTTTCTCAAGAGCCCTTATTTTATGAAATTGCACCTCAATCATCAAATCTCTCTTCCTTTTTTTATCCTTATCTCTTACAAAATAAATAAATAATAACTACTTTCCTCCATCTTCATCCTCTTATATCCAATATTCAATTCATTGTAAATCAACAATTGCCTTTAGGTTTTGCTATTATGAGACTAAGGACTGGGCAAAATTTAAATTTTGCTGCAATGGCTTAATTTGTTTGATGAAGGATATCTATACCTCACCAATAATTATCCTGTGGAATCCTGCGACTCGAATATATAAATGCATACTCTGACAGCTCCAGATTTACTTATCTAACACTCAGTTTTCACCAACAAACCAATGAATACAAACTTTTAAAGTCCTTTTTCAGATGTGGAGTAATAATGAATCATAAAAAATGAATTGGGTCTATACCTTCAGGTCAAACTCATGGAAAATTGTGTTATTCACTCTTCTTAGCCTAATTATTTCTTGGGAACATCAAATTTTTGTGGATTGTTGAGTATTGGCTAGCTATATTAGGCATGGTGGAATATATTATCTGCTTTGATTTGATTATGGATGAATTCAAACTTTTAGATGCTCCTGATAATCGTGATTTTGATCGTGAACTTGTTCGTAGAAGGCTAATGGTTGTAAGGAATGACTTGCCATGATGGTCTTTATTGAGAATAGTTTTAGGGATACTGAGAAATGGATGCTGATGAACAAAAGCAGTGGCATTCAACTAGATTACTCTTGGACTAAGAAATTCATTATAGAACCTTTCTCTAAAGAAATAATCCCCTTGGGAATGTGGAAAAATGATACAATACTAATCATTGTTCTATAAACTAGCGCTCTCAAACAAGTCTTCTCTTATTTTCTAGTTACTAGAATGATGGAATATTTTCATCTGCCAAAGGAAGAAGATTTAGCATCGTTAGTGTCAGTATCTCGGATAGCCATGTCCATCTCCAAGTTCAAAGGTCTCAAAATAGAATCCACAAACTGACACTAATAATGCTAAATCTTGTTCCTTTGGTAGATGAATATATTTTATCTTTCTGGTATTCAGATCATAAGAGCAGCTTTATTTGAGAGCGACAGTTTGTAGAACAAAAATGAGCATCTTATTTTCTTTCCATATTTTCAAGTGGATTATTTCTTTGGAGAAATGTTTTATAATGAATTTCCTAGTCCAAGAGTAATCTAGTTGAAAGTCACTACTTTTATTCATCAGCACCCATATCTCATTATCCCTAGAACCATTTTCAACAAAACATATAGGGCAAGTGATGCCATTATAGCTATAAGCCTTCTATGAACATGTTCACGATCAAAATCATGATAATCAAGAAGTATAAAAGTTTGAATTCATATATAAGCAGATCAAAGCAGATAATACATTCCATCATGCCTAATGTAACCAGTCAATACTCACAACCATCCACAAAAATTCAAGGTTCCAAGAGACAATTAGGCTAAGAAGAATGAACACAACGATTTTCTATGAGTTTGAACTGAAGGTATAGACCCAAGTCATTTTTTATGATTCATTATTACTTTGCGTCTAAAAATGGACTTTAAAAATTTTATATTCATTGGTTTGTTGATGAAATTTGAGTCTTGGATAAATAAATCTACATCAATTAGAGGGTATACTAGTGCATGTGTATATTCGAGTAGCGAGATTCTAGAGGATAACTATTGGTGAGGTATCCTTCATTAAACAAATTAAACTAATGCAGGAAAGCTAGAATTTCACTCAGACCTAGTCTCATCAATAGCAAAAGGTAAAGACAATTTTTGGTTTATAGTGAATTGAATGTTAGATATAAGAGGATGAAGATAGAGGAAAAAGAGATCAGGCCAAAAACAGCTAACATTCATTTTTTTGTAAGAGATAAGAGTAGAAGGAGGAAGAGAAATTTGATGATTGAGGTGAAATTACATAAAATAAGGGCTCTTGAGGAAATTGTACCATGAATTATAAATAGACCTAAATGAAGCAGCGATCTGATCGGAAGTTGGATTTTCTAATTTACTATTATTGCCTTCCTTCCACTCATGGGTGACCGATAGCGAAGTAGTACTGTGAGGCTTCTTTTTCAGGTTCCTTTATAGAGGACCCTGAACAAGAAGAGGCAAATATGCCAGATCTGGACACTACCTTCAACGCTACTACAACGCTTCGCTAACTCGAAACGCTCCCCTATCACCTTTTCTTTCGGTGATTTTATTGAAATATTCCTCCTCAACTGGAGGCAAAACCGGCTTCTCCCACTACTTGGGAGCTTACCCTGATCGGGTACAGTTTTCTTTCAATTTCTCCTTTGTCACCGTTACCCGGGATCTCGATCCTTTATTTATAGTTCTTGCATTAACCCTACTCAAAATCAACATTGAAAGTAGGACTAAGAGTAGGGAGCTCTAGTACTCGAGTATTTGATGGGCTGACAGGTTAGCCACGTAATTTATCCCTCAAGTTAAACATTATCCATTTATCAGGCTTGGGAGAGGAGGTAAACAGCAGGGCTCATAGGATGGGAAAAGCCCTTCTCTTCATTTCATTATTTCATTAACAGGCTCGGGCTCGATCTTGTTTAGTATCAAGGTGATTCTTATTTTCTCTCTCCCTTTCTCCCCTTTCTTTTGAATGCTCAACAAAAATATTCCAACAGTGATAATATCACCGGGCTTGCATAAATCAATCTCTCAACAATCAGTCTCCGAGAAAAGAAATTCACGACCTGCGGACCTTCTACCTATCTTCTTTTTTAGGGAGTCGGAGACGTCATCTATGATATTTATAATTTTATATATAAACATTTTGGAGTAAAAGGTTGTGAACAGGGCAGGTTCTATATCCAACAAAAAGGGATAAGAACATCAACAAAAGACGAGAGGAGAAACATCAGATCTGCAATGTAAAGCATTTATTTAACTGGAGAGTTTAGTGAAAGCAGCTTTATTTTCTCCACTTAGCATCAACTCTAATAGGAAAGGGATGCTTAATGTTGAGAAAATCGGCAGAAAATTAGTAAAAAGGAACTTACAGAAGTGCACCAAGTTGTATGTTGTTTTCTCACTCTCCGGAGAGCACATTCAAAGCCTATTTTCTCACACCTGACGATACAACTAAAGAGGACAAAATCACAAAGGTGATACAGGAAAGGAAATTCAAGAAAGGTTCTCACTTACAGTTGAGAGATAAGATAGACATCTTCAAGACGATAACAACATTAGAGAACATTACTCATCCAAAACAAAAGGAGAATCAAATCGACATTGAGAGCTACTGTGCAGAGCATCTTTTGAAAGGCGGAAGGCCACAAAAGGAAATGGAGAGTCACTTTTAGAAAACCCTAATATTGTAGGGATCGTTGTTTAAACACCTGACTGGGCCTTGGGCCGATGGAGAGTCACTTTTAGAAAACCCTAATATTATAGGGATCGTTGTTTAAACACCTGACTGGGCCTTGGGCCGATTGGGTTCTTTTTTGTAATTGGATTATGTTAGAATTTTAAAGCAATAATACGGTACTGAGCCCAAATTTATTTTTTTTTTTCTTAAAAAAAAGACACTCTAAAATCACATGATTTGCACGTTATCAAAAAATATGTTTATCAACTGTTCATAGAATGTATCACATAAAATGATATAAAATGTCCATAGAATGTATCACATAAAATGATATAAAATTGATTGGTTCTATTTTATTACACGTATCTGCTTCTCCATATTTAAAAATTGTGTGCCTCGTAGAAATGTATTTCTACCTCAAATTCGTTGTCCCCTTTAAATTGTCTTTCACATTACTATATTTATTATGATCATATATAATTAAATAGGTTTCATTCTACTACTTCTTGTCTTTGAACCTTTTTATGCCTATTTTTCATAATTAAATAGGTAACTACAATAAATTTCTATTAACTTAAAATAACTCAAAGAACTAAATATTCACCACTTCAAATTGGCCTACACAATTACTTCTTGAATAATAATTAAACAATTAAAAAAATGTGGCAAACTTATTTTAAAAAATCAATAGTTATACCTAATTCGAAAGGTTAAAAATAAATGTAACTATTGACATAATATGCACTTAAAAATTATTGCATTTTTCTATGAGAAAATCTAATGATCTAAAAAAACTTGTATATATTTTCAAATAAATCAATTCGAAATTGATAAGCATATATGAGACATTGAAAATAAAAATCATAAAATCAAAGTATTTCCATAATATACTCCTACATAAGTTTAGTCCTTGAATTTTATCATAAAATCAAGAAATAATTTTACACTTAGTTTGTACTTTACTCTCATCAGTAATTATAGTCATTTTTCTATTACATTTTTCAAAATATTGTATTTATTATGTTTAAAGAATATTTTGATAAAATCTTCCTATTATTTACTGCTCCCTCTATCCCAATATATGTGACACTTTTCGTTTTTCAATAGTCGAACACAAGTTGTGCACGGAATCTTCAAATTTTTTGAAATAAATTTATGTATTTCTAAATTACGTAAAAAAGTACTATAAGTCACAATAATTGATCACTCAAAATATTTAAAAAAATAAATGAAAATCTTATAGTCAAAGATGGACGGGTTTGAATCTCAAAATCCAAAAAGTGTCACATAAATTGAGTCGAAAAGGGTATTCTTAATTATTGTGTCAAGTCAATAAGGAACAAGTAAAGATGGACGAGCTTTCAATTCTTACAAAACTATTTTAAACTTATTCCAAACTTATTGGATCATTTTTGTCCACAATGAAAAAGATAGCAAGTAGTACTTCTACTATACTTAGTACTTGTGTATCTTTGAGTCAAGTTGACAAGATTGTCAAAAAAATTTAGTAGAACATATTGTTAGCATAAATAGAAAAATGGGTCCCAAACTTTCAAGTTGCCAACTAAAAACCCCATAGTTCCTAACACGTGATTCGAGAAAAAAATCTACGTTTTTTAAAGTGAAGTTTGGAAATTTCCCAAATAGATAATGTGAGTCATTTAGTGAAAACCCCATGTGACATAAATTACCCCCAACTTCACAACAATCCCAGTTTGATATTTGATCATTGGCTGCCTATTGCATGACATGAGTGGTTAGGATCGAAATAATCAAGCGTCATATGAGTTAATAATTATAAAGTTTAAATCAAAAAAATTGATCAAGAAAAAAAAATTATGTTTAAAAAGGCATAATAAGTTGATATGATTTGGTTAATCTATCTATATTATACTTTACTAAAGCGTCAAAGTATTTAGATATGTTGTTTGAACTTTTTTGCCCTTCATTAATAGTCTCTTCTTTAGACAACATTATTTTTTCACTATTTTTCTTAATTTATTATGTATTTTTTATTTATTTAGTTTAGAGATTCACTTTTGAATTATAATTTCTTTATATTTAGAATTCACTTTTGATTTAGGACTATTATAGGTAAATAATTAACTGAAATTTAAACTATCAAATATTTTGTTGATAAAATATGTAATATGACAAATCTAAAAAGAAAAAAATCAGTAAAATTTTGTTAGAAATCCTTTATTACATTAAATTTTAATCAATTAATTATTTTACTTCTAATTATACAACTTGAAATTATTACTTTATATATGCAAAAACTATTAACACACCTATATTATCAACAATTGAATTGATTTTATCGTCTTTATCGTTTTACAATAGACTGAACTATTATATCAAAATAATACTGTTCACTTCATTTGGTTTACATGAATATTGTATTTATTTTGGCAAGTACTATTTATATATAATTTTTAAATTGACGCAGCACATACGTGCAGAGCACATATAATGCACCAGTTGATCTAAATATAAGAAAATTAATATTCTTTTTGTCCCATATTAGTTGTTCTCATTTCTCTTTAATGACTTACTCATTATGTTATTACTAGTTACAAAAATTTCGCGTAATAGTTATTCATAAATTTATTTTAATGAAAAAATAACAGCTTTTTAAAATTTTCTCATTAAATGTGTAAAATTAATATTCAATAAATATTATTAATATTGATTACATTTTAAATTTAATGATCAAGTGATTTTAAATTTTTATATGTATATTTGTAGTACTTCCTTTTTGACACAAATATAATCACGGAAAGAACTTAAAATTGTTATTTGATTTTATTTGTCTAGTTTAAAGAGAAATTTATTTTATCTTAATTTCAGTATTTACCCAACTTAAAATTTTTAATTGATTGTGGTGGGAAAATTATTTATTAGAGGTAATATTGTAAAATCATAGTTAAAATAAATAACTGTTTAAAAAGATTAAATAAAAATATCTACGAAATACTTTTTTAGACCCCGGCACCCCGCATAATATATACTCCCTCTGTACAATTTTATGTGACATCATTTTCTTTTTTGTCCATCCTAAAAAAAATGTCACCTTACTCTTATTAAAAATAATTTGCTTTTAAAATTTCTTTTTTGCCCTTAATGAAATGATTCTCAGCCACATAAATATCTAAGTATGATTTTGGACCACAAGTTATAACAATTTTTCTTTTTTTTAATACCGTGTCAAGTCAATTGATGCCAACATAAGAAGTGAAAGAAAACAGACAACTCAAGCAAACGTGTCAATGGAGAACTACCTACTTGGCTACCCAACTCACCCTTATATTATTTAAAAAATATAAAAAAATAAAAAAACAAGAGAATGAGAAGGTAAATTTTTTCAATTTATAAGATGGAAAAAAAAGTAAAATTTAAATATGGTTCAATTGGCATGTGCACAAATTGCAGATATATCAATGATTGGCCGCCGGTCCACAAGGCACGAGGTGGCAGACTGGCAGTTCGGCTGCTTAACAACAAAACAGTTGGCATGTTCTCATGCTAAATACTCTATGAAGCTATATTTCTGGGATCGACATTTTTACTTGTCCATTATATGAAAATTAAATATATAAATAAAATGAAACAAGAATTATCAAAAATACTTTTCAACTTGATGAATATTATTAGTTTTGATTAATTTAATTAAAACATACCCTTAAATTATCAAAAATATTAAAAATACTTCATAACTTGACAAAAGTTTGTGAGTATATTTTCCTCTTGTCAAAAGATAAGAGGTGTTTTTAACACTATCAATATTTTTGAAATAAAGTTAATAATTCGTATCAACTTTAGAAGTATATTAAATACTTCTCTCCCAAGTAAATATTAAATTAAAAAAATTATACTTTAAAATATAAAAAAGATAATAAATTTGAGCACTGTTCATATATATGTACATACAATATATTATGTTGTCAAATCCTGGGTGACATGACAATTATCTATTTATAGTGAAGTGTTTAAAGAGAAAGTTTCATGTATAATGAAACTTTAGTCAATTTGATTTTTTTTTTTAAATGAAAACTTGTGATATTACTAAAATATGAATAAATTTTGTGGTTCAATTTTTTTTTTTGAGTTTCGTGTATATTAAAATTTTAGTGTATTAATTTGTCCTTTTTAAAAAAGAAAACTTGTGATATTACTAAAAAGATAAATAAATGATAAATTAATTTTGCAGCTACATATTAAATTCTGTTGTTAATCCCATTAAGTCATATTAAATTGTTAATCCTAAATTGCTAATAGTGATAATTTAGCAATAAAGTTAGTAGTTAATTTCAGTTTTTTTTTAATAAAAAAAAATTCTAGAGCCTACATTACCCCATCCATAAAGTATTTTGTGAAAATTGTTTTGAAAGGAATAAAGTGGTAATTAACTTTTGCTTACTTTATTTTCAGTAGCTAATTAACTTTAATTTAGTGGTGTACAATTAGTCTTATTATATTAATTAATTGGTTTGTAACTTTCTCCTCTAAATAAAAAATGCTAAAGCAAGTCATCCATTTGTGTCTTTTTTATTAATTTTTTTAATGAGGGGTCAGTTTATAACTAAAATTAAAAAATAAAATAAAACAAAAGAAGAAAAAGATTTTACAGGATAAATTTGTAATCATTAAACTAATGATCCCAATATTTGTTTTATTATTCCACCTAATTCCTTTGAAGTACGTTTAAATTGATGTGGATTTTTATATTCAATCAAATGAGTTATTTATATTTCTAGTTGAAGCAAAGAATTTTCACCATAATTATTTATTAAAAAAATATTTATCTCGATTCATTATTAATCGTGAGTTAACATGTTTTATCGTCTAGTTATTGGTATTTAGCTTCTTTATGGAAAATTAAATTTTATCGAATCTATATTAGAGACAGTCGTTACATCATTCGTACATGCCATGATTTATGGGGCAAAAAATTTCACTATCTTAGAATAATTTAAATTCTTTCCACTATTAGAGTAATTAATATTTTTGCTAGTTGGTGGTATTTTTTTTTAAAAAAAAAATTTATGAGCTTAATTAATTTTCAGATTCAATGAACCTTTTGAACTTATTTATGCATCTAATCACACTAATATGATTTATTTTGAAAAGCAAGACATAGTTGGGACCTTTAATAATGAAATGTGGGACATTTATAGTATTGTGTCATAAGCTTATTTGATTATCATTAGTTTAAAGAACTAGGCTTTATTAGTTATCCTAAAAATGACACATTCTTGATTAATAAAGAAATTACAGAAGAATTAATTAAATTTTTTGACAGATTTCAACAAAAAATTGATAATATTGATGATTTACGTACAACTAAAAACGTATCGAGTCATTACCCTTCTTATTTTAGTTCATTTGTAATTTTCTTTCCCTAAATGAAAATGGTTAAAGCAAGTCATTAAGCTAATGATTCCAATATTTGTTTTATTTCACCTAATTCTTTATGAGTGCATTTAAATTGAGATGGGTTTAGTTTATAAAAAAATAAAAAAGGAAAAGAAAAGAGGAATTGAATTTAAAGGATAAAATTTGTAATCATTAAATTAATGATCCCAATATTTGTTTCATTTCACTTAATTCTTTTCTCGGAAACAGCTTCTCTACTTCTATGAGGTAGCGGCAAGGTCTGCGTATAATCTACCCTCCCCAAATCCCACTTGTGGAATTTCACTTGATATGTTGTTGTTGTTGTTGTTTCACCTAATTCTTTTGAGTGCATTTAAATTGAGGTATTTTTTAAAATAAAATTTCTTATGTTCAATCAAACGAGTGATTTTAATTCTCCCTATACATATCTAAGTGGTATGCCAATTTTACCACAATTATTCACAAATATTTATATAAAATCATAATTATATTTCAGACGCATAATAAATATCGAATCCTTTTAATTTCTTTATATTTTAAATTTTCTTAATAAAAATATTGATTCTGCAAAAAAAAAGGGTGAAAGTGGGGACTAAACGGGTGGGATGGGGTACATTAGGAAAATGATAACTCAACTTACAATGACCAAGTGATTTAATATTATAAATATATGGATTAATTAATTACAATTAAATAATATAAGTATATATAATAATATAAATATTTATTAAATATTTATATTCGTTTAGTGTATATACTTAATGTGGATAATTTCTACCAAGAACGAAAGAAGAACATAACCTTATTATGAAACTGATTTTTCTTTTTCTACTTAAGAAATTATTATTTTTTCATTATTGAAAAATTTGATTTTCCAGAAAAAGATATTTTCTAAAACTTTTTGATTATTTATCACACAACAACAACAACAACAACAACATTACCCCACCCACCCATTGCGGGATAAAGGGGAGTCGGATGTATGCAACTTGACTCCTATATCGACTGTTTTCGGATGACCCATGATAAACATCGAAAGTTGCATTGACTAACTGTTATTTCACAATTGAAAGAAGCGCAGAGAGTTTAAAGAGTCATTTTGCTTTATTCCATCATACCCCAAAACCAAAAAATAGTAAATCTTTAACTCCATCCGACTATGAAAATTTTGATTCATTTATCAAATATTTAAAAATTTAAAAATATTTTTCTTTCTACCAAACAAAATCCCAAGGTTTTAAAGTACAATACTACATTAATGAAAAAATAAAATTCATCATAATAATAATAAAAAAGAGTTATTTACATGAGGAAATATTTATAGCAATTGACAACACAACTAACTTTTTTTGTTTGTGTGTTTGCCTCTTTGTCCACCAGAAGTTAGTAATATTCCTTTAATTTGTTCCATGGTATTTTCCAATAATATTTTATTAGATAATACCTTTACCAAGAAATATCAGGTATATTCTTCTGAGGTTTATTCAAGCTACATTTTTTTTCCATAAATCCTTTTTTTTTTTGAAAATGGTTATTAAATGGTAGACAAAATTATCATTGTTGAGATGATTTGTGAATGTGAAAACTATGTGCAAAAATACATCGATGTTGAAAACCAGAGATAGTTTAGTTATAATGGATTTTAGAAGAGTTTGAGATACATCGAGTTAAGAAGAACTTGAGTAAGTGATTAGATAAAATATGATACGTTTTATGACTTTTGGATTGAGCTCGTCGCATCGGATTGTTAGGTTGTGGAGCCTGATGTAATATTTAATGTACTGTTAAATATTTGTCAACCTCGGGGGTGTGGGGGATGGAGCCCCTCACCCATAGGCGGGGTTCGGAGCAGAGTCCTGGCCCACAAAAGAAGTCGTGGCCGAATTAAAACATGTCATATGTAAAAGGTGATTTTGTAAAACCACTGTTAGAAAATAATGATATGAATGAGTCTTTTCCTTAACAATAATAATATACTTGAGCTAAACTTTTAACGAATGACATAAATGAACTTTTTGTTAAAGTTTGATAACATATTTGAGCATTTTACCTTAATTCAATTATAAAACAAGAGCTTGAAAATACATGCAAAACTTTTCCAAACATCCAGGCCAAAAATATCTTATATGAATATTATAATATTCAGAACTCAATTAAAACGTGTTACAACTCAAGTATCTAAATAAAATTTACTTACAAATTTAAAGAGTTATAAGATGTGTTCCCCAAAATACATTACATTGTGTTATTAGTTTAAATATAATATTTGTTATAATTATTATTTAAATTTTTGTCATTACTTTTAGGCAATAATAGAAAATCTTATTTTATGTAAAGTCCTATTAGGTATAATTTCACTATTACCTAATTTCTTTTTCTCATTTTATTTACTTATTATTGAATAATCTTATTTATTATTTACTCTATTTTTTACAATAACTTTATCTGCTACTTTATTTTTTATTTATAAATTATTCTTTTAAATCATTATATACAATATTATATAACATATATTATTCAAATATTATATTTATCAAAATAAAATAATCCAGTAGATTAGGGACTAAAATGTGACAATCATTCAAAAAAAACACCTAATTAATGTGTCCATGTGAGAGAAAGACATAATTGTACTCACTTCAAACTAAACCTACCCCTATCCATTAATAGAGTAATAAAAACACATCTTTCAACATTAATAAAAAGGACCCTTGTACCTTCCTTTTTCAAAAAATTAAAATAATTATAATTTAAAAATTTTTATGTAAAAAAATAAAGAGAGAAGTATTTATCTTGATATAAATTATTAATTTCATCTCTGAATTATCAACAATTGAAAAAAATACCCTCTGTTTGACTGATTAAACTAATGATGTTTTCACTCATGTTGAAAAATTAGATTAAAAGTGTATTTAAGTTCAGTTAATCAAGTAGATGAATGTTTTTTTTAACACTATCAATAGTTCGAGAACGAAATTAATAATTCATGTTTTTAATACTATTCATTGATTTAATTATATTCTTATATCAAAAGAAAAAAATCACCTCTTCTTGATAGTATTTATTTTTAAAAAATATTTAATTAAAAAATAACTTAATAAATTATAAATCGTATTTTGTAGTTCTTAGTTTTTTTTTTGAGTATTAAAACAAGAAACATATCTAAAGTATATTATTTTTTCAAATTTTATACAACTATCAAATGCACGAATTTCATCTGAACTTTCAGGTATGCAGCTTTCCTACGTAAACTCATAAAATGTTTATCGAAACATAAAATAAACAACTGATAATTAAGATGCATTTTGATAAACAAATTTATACACTTAATAATTTGTATACAAAGCTTGGAAAAAAATCAAATATTTTGAATATGTTTTTGTTCGATAATTCTTTTTATTTATTATAAGTATCAAAACATGGCTAAAGAGTTATTTATTTTTTTTTATTAATTTTTTATCAATTATTCAGTATTTATATTAAAACTTAATTATATTCGAATTTATATCCCGTAGAGTATATGAAACATTTCAATTAAAGATCTTTTTCTATTTATAAAATTTGAACCCCAAATTTCTAATTAAAAAAAATAATTTTATACACTGCACCGCATCCTTGACGGGTCACATGGCTGGGGAGTTGGAGAAATGGGACAACTGTTTTTTCAGATCAAAGCAATATTGCCAATTTTTATAGTAAAAGAGAAAAGAAGAAACAGCCCCAAAACCAAGCTTCCCACTTTCTTCTTCCTTTTTTTTTGACTTAGCACCAAAAGGGTCCTTCAAAACTCACTTTTTTCAAGTACCCAAAGGTCTCATTTTGATTGAAATCTTACCCTTATTGGATAAAAATCCAATTTTTTGCTGTTTAAATGTCATTTCTTGAATACCCAAAAGGTCATTTTGATTTCAATCTTACCATTATTGGATAGAGAAAGCAAATCTTTTGCTGTTTAAATGTCAATTCTTGAATACCCAAAAGGTCATTTTGATTCCATTCTCACCATTATTGTATAAAGAATCAACTTTTTGCTGTCTAAATGTCATTTCTCGAACACCCAAATGGCTATCTGTGTGAATTTTTTTCGGTATGGCAATTTATCTGCAAATTGGTAGGAGAAAATTGCAGGCGATCCAACAATTGAAAGTGGGGTTTGTCTGATGTATGAAGAAAATGTACAGTGATTGATTGAATTTTCCTCTTTTATCTTTTTGTGAACAATTTAGCAAATGGAGTCAAGAATGGATCAGTATGAGATTATGGAACAGATTGGTCGTGGAGCATTTGGTGCTGCAATTTTAGTGCATCACAAACAGGAGAGAAAGAAGTAAGGAGTATACTTTTTTCTCTAACTGAATTTGAGCTTGCTTTGAATTTTTCTGTTTGATTGATTTGGTTTTGTAAAATTTGGCTTTTTGGGGTTTATGGAATTGATAGGTATGTGCTAAAGAAGATTCGTTTAGCTAGACAAACAGAGAGATGCAGGAGATCTGCTCATCAAGAGGTACATTTTTTGTTCCTTTTAGTTAAGGAATTTACCTTTTGTCTACCGGAAACTGCCTTTCTATCTCTACAAGGTATGGGTAAGCTTTGCATATACTTTACCCTCTCCAGAGAGCTCCCTTGTGTATGTTGTTGTTGTAAGGATTTTACCTTTTGTCTGTTGGAAACATCATTTCTATCTCATATACAACTAAGGTTTGCGTATAATTTACCCTCTCTAGACATCCCTTCTGTATGTTGTTGTTGTTGTTGTAAGGATTTTACCTTTTGTCCTTTTGTTACTATTTGAATTTACTAAATAAGGAATCTGAGGAGTTACTCAAAAGAAGAAAAGATTCTTTAGCTTAATCTGTTTGAGTATATTGTCATCAAGAGGTACATTTTTTGTTCCTTTTAATTGAGTAAGGAATTTACCTTTTGTCTATCGGAAATTGCCTTTCTATAAGGTATGGGTAGTTTTGTGTTTACTTTACCCTCTCTAGACATCCCTTGTGTATGTTGTTGTTGTAAGGATTTTACCTTTTGTCCTTTTGGTATTATTTGAATTTACTAAATAAGGAGTCTGAGGGGTTACTTACTCAAAAGAAGAAAAGATTCTTTAGCTTAATCTGTTGAGTATGTTGTCATCAGGAGGTACATTTTTGTTCCTTTTAATTAAGGAATTTAACTTTTGTCTATCAGAAACTGCCTCTCTAACTCTATGAGGTACGGGTATGTTTTGCATATACTTTACCCTCTCTAGACATCCCTTGTGTATATTGTTGTTGTTGTAAGGATTTTACCTTTTTGTCCTTTTGTTACTATTTGAATTTACTAAATAAGGAGTCTGAGGAGTTATTCAAAAGAAGAAAAGATTCTTTAGCTTAATCTGTTGAATATATTGTCTCTACTTTTCAAATTCTTAAATTTCATATGATTAGCTATTGTTGGAGTTTGACTTCCTCTTCTGTTTTTTCTTTGATTTCAGTTCATGTTGGACTATTCATTGAGTGTTTAAAGAGGTTATTTGAGTTGATTTCTCATCTGGTCACTCAATTAATAGTGATTATCTCAAAAAGTCACTTTTTTTGTTAAAGAAAATTGGAAACAAGAAGAAATGTGATTTTCTGAGATAATAGCTATGCGTATGATTATTTGAGTTAATTTCTCAGATGGTCACTTGGTAGTGTTTATTCCAGAAACTCACTTTCTTTGTTGAAGAAAATTGGATAAAGTGATTTTCTGAGATAATAATTACTCCCTCCATCCCATTTTATATGACACCCTTTGACTTGGTACGGTGTGAAAAAAGGAAGACTTTTAAAATTTGTGGTCTAAAATCATTCTTAGACATTTGTGTGGCTGAGAATTATTTCATTAAGGGTAAAAGGGGAATTTTAAAGGTAAATTGTTTCCAATTAGAGTAAGGTGACATTCTTTTTAGGACGGACCAAAAAGTAAAGAGTGCCACATAAAATGGGACAGAGGGAGTATTAGATAAGTGATTATCTGAGACATCAACTCGGGGTTGTTTGAAAACCATAGAATCTCTAGATGTACCAGATTCTTATTTTTTCTGATTTCTCTTGCAATGACAGCCTGTCGATTGTATCAGATATCAGTTTATAGAGATTCTAGATTCTAGATTCTAGATTGCACGACACCCTTCTGCATCTATGTTTTTTCTTATAGTGATGTCCCTTTACGTCATAGTGTTTGGGGATGTGTGTTTTTCTCTGAGCATGATGCTAGTTGCACAAATGAATATATACTTTTAAGATCTTTTTAACACAGACGTAATCCGAATTTTGATGTGCAGATGGCGTTAATTGCACGGATTCAGCACCCATTTATCGTTGAATTCAAGGAAGCATGGGTAGAGAAGGTGAAAGGCATGAAGTTTTGGCCTGTGTGGACTTACCTTCTCTGTGCAGATTGTAACTATATTGCTCTTTGTGTAAATCATAATGCAGGGTTGCTATGTTTGCATTGTTACTGGCTACTGCGAAGGCGGCGATATGTAAGTTTCTTACGCACCTGAAGCCATGTTGACATGGTTTTCTATTATTATTGCTTTAACTGCTAAATTAAGGGGTTCAAGTCTTCGTTTCCTTCTTTAATAAAACATTTTTGTGTAGGGCTGAACTGATGAAGAAAGCAAATGGACAATATTTTCCAGAAGAGGTATGTCGATAGATAATTAAGCTTATTATTAGATTGAGACATGTTACATCTACATTTATATTGTAGATCATGGACATGGCCAAAAGTGTTTATGGCAATTAGAACTTACAAAAAGAACTGTTCACTTCATAAACTTCAGTTACTCGATATTTTTGTTTGTTGACCAATCAAGTAAATGTTTGCAGAAACTTCTGAAGTGGTTCACTCAACTACTACTGGCGGTAGAATATCTGCATTCAAATTATGTATTGCACCGTGACCTTAAAGTATGTAATTTCATATTTTTTAATATGTTTGTGTTTACTCTTCTCTCCTAATTTCCTATGATAATTTCATGCCTGTTCTGGCAGTGCTCAAACATCTTTCTCACCAAGGAACAAGATGTTCGCCTTGGTAAGTTCATGCAGGTGTTTTTCACTGAAGTTGGGATGAATGCAAGTCTAATTTTGACAATACTTTTTGTTGCAGGGGATTTTGGGCTTGCAAAAACATTGAAGGCGGATGACTTGGCTTCTTCAGTATGTGTCTGATACATATTGCCTTTTAAATTACCGTTCAATGAAGTGCAAAAATTTGCACTTAGGTCCCATTATTATTATTGCTTGGTATAGAAATTGTCGGAACTTTTGATAGGCCTACTCACTTTTTTTTGTACCTGTAGAAAAAAATGGAAAACAAGTTGGGCGACATTCTCAATTGTTTAGAATATGACATTGAAGTTTGAAGTTCGGAGTTAGTGGTCTAAGAAAAACAGGCACAAACACAAGCATTGACATACTATATGTAATATGTGTGTATACATATACAAAATTGTATATTGTATATAGAGAGAGATCGATAGATATAAATATAGATATATAAAAAATTTTAACATATGTTGTTGCTAACCTACAGACACGATACTAACTTTAGTTTAATACATTGTTTCACCACTTTTGATTTGTCTCGACTCAAGTCTTGTCCATATTTTGGAAGCTTAAAGTCCTGATTTGACCTTTTTGATCCGGAAAAGGACAACTATTGACTTTGAAACATGCACATTTGGTTCTTGATAAAATAAGATTAAAATATTAGTACATTGTCAGTGGTTTTGTTGATGAAGATGTGGGCTTGAAGATGATTTAGGACACTTTGTGAGTGGTGTTGTCCTGCAAACTGTGTTGCTTGGACTCTCCTAATTTGTTGACACACTGTGTCGGATTCTCCAAAATGCGCTGCTTTTGGAGTATCCAACATGCAACCATCCGCATTTTCGAAGATTCCGAACAACATTGCATTAAAATACCTAAATAAGATTTGGAAGTTTGTTTCAAACATTTTTCCACTGAACAGAGAAAGCAAACCAAAGGTGGAGAGTCGACCCTCACCCCAATTTCAAATAAAGGATAAAACATGTAAAGAAAAAAAAAATGAAACAGATGTCATTTACAAGAAGTAGTCATGCGACAGCTTAGGATGAAAGAGATTCTTTAAGTGCTGATAATGCTTTTGTTAAATATTCCAGGTAGTTGGAACGCCCAATTACATGTGCCCTGAACTTCTTGCGGACATTCCTTATGGTTTTAAATCAGATATTTGGTCCCTAGGTAAGTTACCTTGTACTCTCACCATCAAAGTAGTGCATTTATATCAAGTAAGCTATTTGACAATGGTGTCACATTGTATGAAGTACCACACGCACATTTATGTGCGATTTTGTGGGAAGATACCAACATCTATATGTCATCTGACTTTATGATAAATTATTTCTTCACCAGGCTGCTGCATGTATGAAATGGCTGCTTATCGACCTGCATTTAAAGCATTTGTAAGATTTTTTACTCTTCTCTATTTCTTCTATTGTGGTCTGGAAGATATTTTGGTTTCACATGATCTGAAAGACACTCGCAATGTGGTGCATTTTTTTATGAAGCAAATACTGTCTTCCCTGTAAGTTCATATTGGACTGAAAGTGTCTTTTTATGACTATTCAGGACATGGCGGGGTTGATAAGCAAGATTAACAGATCATCCATTGGGCCCCTGCCATCATGTTATTCTCCTTCCTTGTAAGTCTGAGATTTGTTGGTGTCGCTGCAAGCATAAATTACATTTTGCTAAGCTTTTATTGTTCGTGATCCTTATCATTGTAAGTCTAGAGAATCATTCAAAATATTTGCAGATCTGATATAAATAAACAAAAGTGCCCTCCAAGCTGTCAATGAGTGGATACTGTTATGTATTTACTTATTTTAGGTCTGCAATACTTTCTTTTGGGTTGTTTGGCTATTTGCCTGTGGATACCCGACTCTAGTCATGGTTCGAGAGACAATTATCTAGTAGCTATATTGTTTTAGCTTCTTCATATTTTTCATTTACTGTTAATGTTCTGCAATACTCTTGTCTTCTCTGTCCTATGCAAAATTTTTCTTGATTGGTTATGACTTATGATGGTATTGAACTTAATCACTATGATCTGGATAACCCTATTATAATGAAAAAAGTTGTTACAATAGGTAAATAAATATGAAACAGAGGAATATCAGACCGTGTACCTTTGTGACCCTTATGGCGGATGTTATGTCTTCAAGTTTTTAGTATATTGTCTTTCTACAACCTTTAATTCAATTTTTCACCAAGTGTTCTTGATTTGACTTTCTTCTATTACACTTACGACAGAGTGTAAGTTTAGTATATTCTCTAGGATGATGTGCTCAAGTCTCAGTAGAATGTGTTCAATTAGTGTCTATTTTGGGGACAACCAATCTACCCCACAAAGGTACGGTAAGGTCTATGTACATCCTAGCGTCTGCAGACCCCACTTATGAATTATCATGGCACTGAATTTCCAAAACTTTCCGGATTTTCATATCTTAATTTGAAGAGTCGGAAGCATGTTAGGTCCTTGTCCCCTTCCAGTTTGGATAAACAACAAAAACAACATACCCAGTGGAATCCCACAAGTGAGGTCTGGGGAGCGTAAGATGTACGCAGACCTTACCACTACCTCATAGAGATAGAGAGGCTGTTTCCAGAAGACCCTTCCAGTTTGGATGACTGTAAAGTATGGAGAAGCTCTATGTTTACCATGTTCCAGTGGCAAGCCAAGCCAACTTTTTTGAGTTTCACTTTGTGCTATTCCTTCTTTGTTTATTGGATTTTTGTAGCAAATGTAAGTCAGCAAACTGATTTAGTTTTAGTAGTTTGTCGATTATTCTTAACGTAGAATAACCATATAAAAGTAAACTATTGTATAAAAACCTTAAATTAAATAGAATTCATTAGTTAGTATGTGTGACACTGCAGCAATACACAGATGCTCTGCTTACTAGTTACTTCAATTATCAATGTATCTTCTCGTTCTTGATAGTCATATGCTTTTCTTATGTTTATATATTGTTTTCCACAGGAAAACACTTATCAAAGGCATGCTAAGAAAGAATCCTGAGCATCGTCCCAGTGTAAGCTTACCAAGACTTGTTCTCACTTCACTTTCGTGTCTGATAAATAATTCAATCATTTAACGTCAACTTTTCCAGGCTTCCGAGCTCCTGAAGCACCCTTATTTGCGGCCGTATCTTGAGCAATACCGGCCATCCTTTATTACTCATGTACGAAGCTATCCAGAAAAACCTCTCACTACTGGCCGCGACTCAAGACAGATTATGGTAGAAAGCCAAAGTAGTACAAGTTCTTGTAGTGATAAAGGTAGTTTGAAGTCAAAGGAGAAAAACATCCAAAGCAGGGCTTCCAATTATGATTATAGGGGCACAGATGTTGATGTTGCATTTGTTGATGATGATGACAGTGACTTTAGGCAACTTCATTCCTTTGATGAAGATCACGGAGATGATAATTTTCCTGAAGATACAGATGATTTTGAATCGAAGAACATTATTGATGACGAGAGGAGATGTGATGCAGAAACTAAGCAACCAAGAGTAGTAAAAAATATTATCTCGACTGTGAAAGAAGGAAAAATGAGAGCACATAGTTCCCCAATGAGGGGCAACCGAGCGAATGTTGGTGCACAGAAAGCTAACACTGAAGCACCACCAAAGGTCCCAAAACCAAGTTCAGTTGCTCCTTCTAAACCCAATGCAGAGACGCCATCTCCCGGATCAGCAAAGGCTGGATCTGATTACATGAAGAGGAATCATGGACCGCATGCTTTAAAGCATCAGGTAATTAGCTATCCAATCCTCTCGTCTCCAGTAGTATTTGCATATTGGTTTGTAAGTGGAATTCTTAGTGCCGCTTTCCTTGCAGTTGCCTGTCATCGATTCCAGTCCCAGGACTAAACCTAGACATGAGGGCATCTCCCCCTCTGGTCCTGGAAAGCCTCTTGCTGAAGATGGATTTCCTGCAAAGCCAAGATTGCGAACGCCTCCAACCTTTACTAGACGGCCATCATTCCCCAGACGGATGAAGCAAGTGGGGCATGATGCCTCAAATACTCCTAACACTAATGCAAAGTCTGGTTCCAATGACAATTCTCCATGTCTTGAAAGGGCTTCTGATTCTACGCGTGATGGCTGCTGTACACATGCTACGAAGAATTGTGTGCAACATTGTCGAAGAGTTTCATTTGGAGCTTCAAAAGAAACACAAGCAGAAAGTAGCATTTCTGCTTCTTCTTCTGTATCAATTCAAGGATTTGAACTTTGTGATGATGCAACAACTCCTTTTATAAATTTGACGGAGCAGATTCTCCAATGTCATGAAAGAGCTACTGAAACTGAAACCACGAGATCAAGGCCCTCCTGGTCAACCACTAACTCGTCTCACTCAGAGATTGCTTTTAGCTTAGGGGAAACCCATGATAACAAGAACTCTGAACCATGCTCCATCGAGAAGTATGATGAGGATCACATTGTGGATGTTGATGCTTGCAATCAGAAATCAAATTCAACTGTGGCCACCGACAGTGCCTTCCCTTGCTCCAAAGACATGTCCGTCTTTGAAGATCATTCTGCAGCTCGAACACTTGATGTTACGACTGATCTCTTGCCTTTATCAGAGCCCACTTCAGCATCCTCTGGGGACGATAAGTTTATGGTGAAGGTGTCATCCTCAACAACAGAAATTGCCTCTCCCACTGCTCCTCTTATTTCATTTAGCCAAACTGGTCTACCACACTCGGACATCACTTCAAAATCTGACGACGACGACAAGTTTATTACAATGGAACTCTTGTGCACTCCCACTGAAAGTGCTACTCCTTCACCCGCTCCCTTTTCACCTCCTCTAAATAATTTATTGTCAGAGAAGGGAATTGCTCCAAAACCTATGGTTGTTGAAAAAACAGCTGTTTCTCAGCTTACACCAGCTTCTGATGACGTTATACATGTCATACGGCACAGTAGTTTCCGAGTGGGTAGTGAGCAACCAGTGATGGACACAGTGGAGAGAAATGTTGACTTTGGGCAACTGATAAATGCGGTAAAAGATGAAGTTGTTAATGATCGTGTAGGTGCTGCTGGGACTCCAAATGCTTCTCCTACCTCTTCTGGACTGGTGATTCTTGATTCCAACATCCCTGATGGTGTCCATAATAAGGAGATTGATGTAGGAAACACCAGCGGTCCTACTTCTTCAGCACTAAGATCAGATTCTCCAGAACCAGCTGCAGAGGAGGAAAGGCCAGCAAAGGAAATGTTAGATGTCAAGTCTTTTCGACAGAGAGCAGAAGCACTTGAAGGTCTACTAGAACTATCTGCTGACTTGCTGGAGCAAGATAGATTAGAAGAGCTTGCTGTTGTTCTAAAACCATTCGGCAAGAACAAGGTCTCACCGAGGGAGACAGCTATCTGGTTGGCCAAGAGCATGAAAGGAATGATGCTTGAAGATTCTGCGCGAAATTCATGATCCATTATGCAGATTTGTATTTGCAAGTACTTGTGTGATCGCGTTCCTCACTTGTTATTTCTTTCTTTACCATTCAACTTCCTATTGAATTCGCGAAGAGAAGCAGTTAAAGAGGTGCTTTTAACTTCCTTTTTTCACATTAGTATTTATGTAATTCATTCACTTTTGTAATTGTAAATAGATAGATAGAAACTTGAATAAATCTTTCATGTGCAAAATGTAAGGATGTTTTGATATTTGATGGTGTGCATAGTTACATCCCTTGAGTAGCACTTGTAATAATTATTTATGTTATTATTGTACTTTTAAAACTTATGATTTTAATATGAAAATGTCGGTTGAACCTATCGAGAGCTCCTAAAGTTGACATTGTTTTTCACTTGGATATTTCAGCTTTATTAAGATGATTCTAAATCGATTTTGTTGCTGTGTAGATCTTTTAAGGACAAGTTTAGTGACCACCATTCTTATATAAGTTTAATGTTGTGCTAAGTCAAACTACCTATTACAAGTTTAATGTGCAAGTCAAACTACCTATTAGAATATCTATTGAACTTTAGATAAAATTGTCATTTAATATTTTTCATAAATTATTATTATCTAATTATCTATTGATAAGAAAAAGAAAAGCTATATGTAAAGCAGACCTTTTGGCTTGAAGAGAGACACAAAAAATTAAAGAGGACATATATTTAAGCACAACTTTATCTGGAAAATTTTTATTAGTTTTCTGAATTTTTATACTTAATATTATTTAATTAATACAATACACACGTGTAAAATACATATATTTATTATTTAAATTTTTGAATTTTTTTTCAATATCTTTAATAAAATATTAAATTCATTAATATTTTTTTAATAAAACTTTTTTTAATAAATATTTTTGTATATTCGCGCTAGACATAGATACAAGCTCAGCTCTTCCTCTCCGGCGAACTTGGTCTTCTCCGGCGAAATCTCCTCGGAGGTACACTTCCTCTCTCTTGTTATTGTCCTTAACACTCCAATTTCTCTTCTATGCGGAACAGCCCTAATTTTTTATTATTCACTGCCCTAATGATGGATTTTGGGTTTTAAAAAAATTGCATATTTTGATTGTGTTGCTACGTTTTTTTCTGGTTTTGTGTGTATGAATGTGTATAAAGTGTGTAACTTGGTTGTGCAAGGGCTTGACCAGTGTTAATGATGTATGTTGAGAATCATGAGGTTTCAGGTATCAAATCCTAGTAGAGACAAGGAATAGTGAGTTATTTCTTACTATCTGTTCAAGTTTAAGTTATCGTGTACCTGTGTTAGTGGTGTATAAAATGAACTTGGGCATCCGGTAATATTAATAGTTCCGTTGGTTGACTACCTAAACTTGACCTTGTTGGTGAGGATTTGATTCCGCACATTATAATCCTCTCCCCATTTCCCCTTCCCCTACCCCCAATTAAAAAAAAAGTGAACTTGGGCATCTAAGGGTGTGGCCCAATGTCAATGAAGTAGGTTGAGAATCATGATGTTTGAGGTTTCAAATCCTAGTAGAGACAAGAAATAGTAGGTTATTTCTTTCTATTTGTTCAAGTTTTGGTAGACATAGTTATCACGTACCTGTGCTGGTGAGAGGTATTAGGTACCCTGGCCTGGACACCATGGCTATAAAAGAAAAAGTGTGTAATTTGGTGTTCAAAGTTATGATAAGCAAGTTGTGTTGTTTTAAAATCTTAATTTTCTTGCACAAGCCTTTCAATTTTTTGTTTTGAGAAGTAAATTGTAGTTATACTTAATGCACTTTTATTGCCTCCAATCCAATTTAATTGGGGTTGTCTATTTTAATGCTCCGTAATTTTTCCACTCAATTCAGACCCATTTCTACGTAATGTGGGGAAATGCTGTTTTTAAAGGCATGTTAAGGGTCGATGGAAAGAGGGAATAGCCATATCTGCGTTTTCCTCCTCCCAAGAATAAGGAACTTGATTGAAAAGTGTTTTTTCTGTTAATCTAGTTGTCTTTTCTGGTAATGTGAGTAAATAGAATACACATGTACTTCCAAAAAAGGAGTTTTTGCTTGTGTTCGACCAATGAAAGAACAAGTCCTCTGCTACAACTATTCGCTCTTTAAAGGGCTAGATTGGCCTATAGCTCGAAGTGGATAAGAGAGGGTCTAGTTCATACCCCCTGCGGAGCATATACCAGTCTACCACATTCGGATTTGATCTATTTACTCAAACATCTATCTGAAGACTTCACAGTCACCAATGTAGCCCCAAGAAGTATCAAATAATAAGTGCCACTTTTGTTCCTACATTGACGTACAACTCTACAAAGTCTAACCAATCTATAAAGACCACAGTCGAACACTGACATGATGTTTTGTCTTGATTTCATCTAGTTAACCTCACCTATGTGGATATCAGGATGCTTATCATAGCTATTACAATCTGATCCTTATCCTTTAATTTACAAATATTTTGCAACTGCTGCAGGGTCAATTTGACTGGTTTTTGTGGATTTTTCATTCATCCTCTTAGCTAGGTCACAATGTGTAACGCATAAAACATATAGATATGTGTGTATACACATACTCTTCAGATATGGTAAATTCAACTCTCTAAACCCTGTCCAGGACATCTCCTGCCACCTTCGCTTCCCGTTGACTTGACCTTCCCACCTCTTCATTGGAAGTGGAAGGCTCTTGCCTTTGGAGAAACCAACCTTGTTGTACTGCAAACAATATAGTTGCATCATAGCACACATAATGGTGCTATTGTTTTCATCTCTCTACCGTTCATCACATGTGCTCTGTTTCCCAAGTGAAAGTTTATGATTCATGAACATTGAGTAATCCTCAGATCAGCTTTATTACTAGTTTGATGTCTTTCCTTTCTCAAACTCTTTTTCATGTTATGCTTTATTCTTGTACTTGATTTATGTAGACTTCAGTTTTGAAAAAGTTATGCTAAGTCTTCTCTTCATTGGTGCTGAAATGAAGTCACTTAGTTTACCCACAACATTATTCATGGAATAGTAAAGGAGACCATAAGGAAAAGAAAGGCATGAAATTGTTTTCCCTTCTCATTATTAGTAGAAAGCGTGGATCTTACTTTAACTCTTCTGTTTTAACTGAAGTGTACTCATAGGCTTGGTGAAGATTTCCAGATAATTGGAGCCAATAAGAGAAGCATCTCTGATATGGCTTATGGAGGCACAAATGTCAACCCATTGGCAGCAACAGGTGGTTCAACAACAGTGAGGCAGGTGAAGCTGGAAAAAGAATGTGAGCTCCGAATTGAAGCCAGTGCTGATTTGCCCCTTCGTCTTCGGCTCCTGACTGGCAATGCTGAGATTTTTGGGACTGAAATCCCTCCTGGAATCTGGCTCAACTTCCCTCCAAGACTTAAATTTGCAGTATGATTCCATATCCATCATCTATGCAATGAAATGAATGTGCGCTCTGGAATGATTGCTTAACTGTTGACATTAATAAAAATCTTTGCTGGATGCATCTAGTAGATGCCTCAAGTCTCATTAGTATATCTTTTGCACATGGGTATTAATTTAGGTTATGTTTGATCAACAAAACTGCGTATTGACATTCAAGGATATGAAAAATTCTTTCTAGATATTTAAATGGATTAGAAAGAGCCCAGCTAGATGGAGTAGTTTCAACTCTGTGGGAGCTATTCATAATTGCAGTCAACATTTTCTTTTTCTTGTTTTCCTTCTTGGTACTCGTTCAATTCCACGGATTATCCCCCTCCCTCCTAAAAGAAAAATGCTTTGGTCTTGGTAAGATCGCAACATGTGATGTGTGGTTAGGTGTATGTCACCGTTTCAAACCTGCCAAACACAAAAGCATACTGTTTGTGTATGTGTATATTTTATTGGATAAGGTAAAAGTTTACTAACTGAGTACTAAAGGTAGAGGGTTGGGCCTATTCCACCGAGTTTCGAATTGTGCACCACTGGCTCCTTGGAGATTTCTCGGGTATAAATAGATCTGCTATAAAAGGACAGGAGAAGGTACAGAAAGTGTTCTTTCTAAGAGTACTGGACATGTTGTGCAATATCAGTTAGTTGATTGAAATAGAGATGCTGGATTGAAAGAAGCACTGGACTTGTGCCGGAGTTTCCTTCGATGTTTAGAACTGAAGAAGGGTTTCGCAGAAGGAAACATTCTATTTTTAGCTATTGTTGTCGTCTGGAAATTTTGCTTGTCGTGGGAATTAATCTGCAATCACATTGGGGTTGAAGTCCCGAGTCTTCTGCTACCTTCACAGTAACTTTTTTAACTTGAGCAAGGCAAATTGTATTAATGTTAGGCAGCACTAAGTTGGTGTTGAGACTGTTGCTTGAAAACTAGCAAAAAATACTTAAGGTGCTAAACAAAGCCAATCAAAGAAGCATTATGTACAATATCCAATTTAAACGCGAAAACAGTGCCGGCAGTAAACAATTAGCTTTTCTCTTCTGTATAGAGTTTTCCTTGCGCCTTCACACACCTTTTTTTTAATCTCTCCCTAAGGTTCAACAATACCGGCAGGAATGGTATACCAAATATTTTTGAGCCCCTTCTTGGATTTTCCTGTTCCAGCAAAGAATCTTACTCCAGAATGGTCCTTGTCATAGCCCATGGTACCTAGTACGCTCAAAAAATAGGTACCACAACTGAGATGCTAAGAGACACTCTGAGACAGTATTAGCAGTTAATGGTTGATGTTAAATCCTGCTACTAAGTGCAACCTTAAAAGAAGCTAGATGCTTCAACAGTTGTTCTGTGGTAGGGGACATTCTCTGTGAAGAATAATTTGGATATATTTGTGGGAGGTTTTATTACTTTCAAGGTGATCTTTGGCAGACATGTAAATTTGGTTGAAGGTTTGCTTGTTTGTAGTTACAAATACGAGTAGTTGGTTGAATACTTTGTTGTACCATTGACTCATCTTGCTACTTACTTTGACTACCTGTATAAGCTAGTTTGATGCAATATCTAGTGTTTGGTACTTTGGTGGATGTTAGAAGTCCAGTATTAGTTCGATCTCCTTATATGGTTGTACATAATCCTCATAATGAGCTGACACTTGGAGTTGAGTTGGGCCAAATTTCAAGTTCTTAGCATCAGTTGTGGGATGGGTAGTTTGTCTTATATGGTTTTGAATAATTCTCACCTTATAACTTTATGAGTTAGTTTTCGTGTTTGAGCTGGGCCCAAGGTGCTTCTATTAATAGTGGATATAGCCTGCTTCATAGAAAGAATACCTACCAACTGGGATTAGCTAAATTGACAAATAGTTCTTTGAATAGCATTCTGATTATTTTCTAACATTGGTTTGGTTATATGGCATTGTTGGAGCAATATTGAGTCCAAGCTCCTACGAAAGATATAGGTTACGGAGATTTTGAATTGTTGTGATATGAATTGAGATAGACCAATGATGTGCAAAGGCCATTCATGCTCCGAGATAGACCAATGATGTGCAAAGACCAAATCATGCTCCTCTTGGTGTTACCTCCCGGAAAAGTGCAAGGAGGAATTGGGGAGCCTTCTCCAAGCACATATTGGTATGCAGTATGCGGGATGGCGTAAGCAAGGATATCCCATGGGATTATTTTATCCCACCTTCTATTCGGAATAGTACTCCCACCATTTTTTTAGTAGAAATGATGGGATAAAAATAATCCCGAGATTAGCTAATATCTCAAAGCAAACATGGGATAAAGTTAATCCTAATTTATCCCGAGACTGTTATCCTTATCCCACATACCATACGACCCCTAAGAGTATCCTTTTTAGGTCAGAGAACATCTTAACACAATCTTGAAAGTAGATAACCTTCACAAAAGAGGGAGACTCTTGCAACAGATTCTCGACACGTGTGACAAATAGAAACAACCAGCCAATTGTTTACTTCTTCACTGTGGAGTTGCTGAGTAGTGGCATATTTTCCTAGCTTTGGCATTGGCTAGGTAATACAAGAAAAAAGAAGGGTTTTGTGAAGTGGAAGAGAAGTAGGGTTGTAATGTCTCAACACTATTTGGGGCACTACTCCCTATTGTATAATATAATCTCTTTGTAAAGAGAGACAGGGAGTGGTTTGAATGTCAAGTTGTTGTGGTGCATAAATTTTGGATAATAGCTAGTTAAGTGTCTTTGTTCTTTGGTCTACGATTAGATGCAAGTTGATTAGACAGTTTCTGGGTTTTGAGAGCTTTAGAGATGTAATATTTGTACATCGCCTTTGTATTGCAGTAAGTATTATGTGCCAAATATTTTATTTTTCCGTGGGAAAAGCAATAATGCATTTACGTCTAAAGTGGTTCTATACTTCAACGGCTGTTAAAAGTGAATCAAATTCTAGTGGAAGATAAGAATAAGAATGACCTGTCTAGATGTCTTGCTCAAGATTTTGCATCTTGTGAAAATATATATTCCTTTCTTTTGACATGTTCAATTTTTTAATCTAGGTTTTTACTTGGTATGGAGCCACAATTGAGATGGACGGTCCCACTGAAACTGATTATACAGCAGACGAGGTGTGGCCTCTTTCCCCATCTATATTTTCTTAAGTTTCTGCAATGTTTATATCAAATGGTAAACTTTGATTGAATCGAGCTATACTAAATGAATCACTAAAGGCACTTGTATTTTTTATAGACGCCGATGATAAGCTATGTGAATGTCCATGCTGTACTTGATGGACGAAGAAATCGTGCCAAAGCTTCGCCTAGTGATTCTGACACTTCTCAGGTATTATTTGGTTATTGTTCAGCGTAGAGTAAAAGTCAAAATTCAGAAGGTTCTTCTTGTCTTAATCATTTACTCTTCTACTCTTCTGTTTATGGGGTATTCAAAAACCAACTGTGTTATCTGATTTACAAAACCACTGACAAACTATGTTTACAATTGTAGGGATGTGTGCTTGAGTGTTTGAGAGAGAGATAATTATTTGCTCTCTAGTCTTGTTTATAGGATATCCAGAAACCAACTTCTTTCTTATAAAATCACTGACATACTCTTTGTATCATGGAACCTATTTCCAGTTCTAAGGGAACGTGTGTGTGAGAGAGGAAGACATATTAGAAATGTTTGGCACTGTTGATAAACATGACTTACGGCATGACTCAAAGATGATATTATTAAGTAAATGAATGAGGAAGCTATATGAAAGCCAATTGCAAGCCAATCTAGGTTCACCTTGCTAGTTTTATCTAAAGGCAAAAAGCTTTGAATTCAATTCGGCTTTAAGCACAAATCATAGGTAAAGAACTAGGTTAATGAGAAAAACACAACTGAAAGGAAAGATGACACACACACACACATATATATTTATATATATATATATATATATATGTGTGTGTGTATATATTATGTATGTATATCCAACAATGTGTCTATTAGAAAGTGACCCTTCAAATCTGCATTACTATATTCAACAATTTGCTCATGTCCTTGATCTTTGCAAAGTAGTCCTCTTGCTAAAAGGGTGGCCCAGTGGTTTGCGTTTGGGGCTTCCATGGTGGAGGTCTCAAGTTCGAAGCCCCTTGCCAGCAAATGCTAGGTGTTTGCCTTCTGGGTCGAAGCCCAGTGCGGTTACCTCTCCTCTGTGGTTTTTAAGCTATTGCCTAGGAGCGGTGTTTACCCTGTGTGCACCCAAAGCCAAAGGGTAGCGGCTGCGGGTTTCCCTTGTCATAAGGATAAAAAAGTCCTCTAGCTAGAGTATATCTTATGTATTGAGAATAACTGTTTTTGAGTGAATATATCAGAGAGTATCCAAGAATTGACCTGCTACACTTACTAGGGAGGCAGTTTCATGTAGAATCACAGTGATATACTCTTAACTTGCCTGCCAACTTCCCCCTACCTGCTGAAAGTTTAGCAGTTGGGCCAACATAGTATCAGTAGGTATATGGTTTTTTGTTCCAGCCTCATCGAGAATATAAGTAGCATTCTTCCTTTGTGAGACGATAATTCCTAATTTGGATTGAATAACCTTAATACCTAAGAAGTACCTCAATTACCCATGTCCTTGGTCTAAAAGTGTTAAAAAATGTGTGAATCATCTGGACTGGACGAGGACAAGTCTGGAACATGCAAAAATGTAGTGTTATGTGTGAATCATCTGGACTTAGATGGAGTGCGGACGATGATGATAAGTTAAAAGTAGTGAACCTATAAAAGGTGAACTTGTAGTTGGTGGAGCTCTGGGAGAAGATAAAGAAGAGATAACGACATAATCCCCTAAAGATGGGAATCAGTAACTCCTCTGTAATGTCTTGGTTGTCTCTCACTCTCTTGAACATGTGAAATCTGGTTGAGTTTGTTTCAAAAAAGGCAACATCAGCGAATGTAAGGCACCATTGGAGTTCAGGAGAGTAGTGAGTAGCACCAATATCTCTTCCACATCTTCGAGTAAAATACACAACTTAAGAGCATGAGGTGTTAACTTGTCTTTGCTAAAGTAAGATTATGGACAAAACACATGCTCCTGCAAGAGGTTGAAGAGAGAACAAAGAGGGGGGGAGGGGCGAGGGGGGGGGGGGCAATGGATAACTGAGGAAGGGATACATTAACAAGATGACTTGATGTGAGAATGGCATCTCCAAAAACTTATGAAACATGAGATTGTATAAGTAGGTACGAGCTCTCGATGAGATGTCTATTTTTCTTCTCAGTGGCACCATCTTGTTGAGATATATAAGGAGCCTATGTTTGATGAATGACCCCGTAAGAGTTCATGAATTGCTTAAATGGAGAAGATAAATATCTGGTTGATTATACATACGAAATGTGTGGATAGAAATCTCAAATTTATTTTGTATTTCAACACCAAAAATCTGAAAATAGTGCTTCTGGAACAAACATCTGAAAACCAAAGTGAAAGGAGAGTTGCCCAGTTTCCATTATAGCCAAAAAAAAAAATAATACTTCACTTCAGATGATAGTAAGCGGAAATGGGTGCTCCTAGGATGCTCTAGCAGACTGTACATTATCCTAGTTTTGATATATGTTGAGGTTTTCTACTCTAATCTTATTCTTAGCTTCTTTCTGCTAGTTAACCATACACAGAACAGAGCAGTCAGAACTGCATGTGTTTCATTGACAATTTTGACATACTTGATTTGTTCAGGGCCCAAGAATTATTGTTGTGGGACCTACAGATTCTGGCAAGAGTACTTTGTCAAGGATGCTTCTTAGTTGGGCTGCAAAACAGGGATGGAAACCTACTTTTGTGGATTTGGACGTAGGTCAAGGATCGATAACTATTCCAGGCTGTGTTGCTGCTACACCAATTGAGTTGCCTATCGACCCAGTTGAAGGAATTCCACTTGAGATGCCTATGGTCTACTTCTTTGGCCATGTGACTCCTAGGTAGAAACCTTTTACCTTAACATTTATCTTCACACGGTGCTTCTTGTACATGATAAACTCTGTCTTTGAAGAAAATTTGCTTTAGCACTTCAAGTTTGTGTTTGGCATAGTTACTAACTAGCAGATACCTATTTCCTGTTTAACAGTGCCAACATAGATCACTACAAGGTACTCGTCAAGGAGCTAGCTCAGACTCTTGAGAAGCAATTTGCTGGTAATGCTGAATCTCGAGCTTCAGGCATGGTAATAAATACATTGGGATGGATCGAGGGAGTTGGTTATGAGGTATTTTAAGCTGGACACTATATGTTTTTCAGTGGAAAAGACTGGCTCTAGCATTTAGAGTTTTGTGGTCACCGTTCAGTCTTCTTTTGCAGTTGCTACTCCATGCGATTGATACGTTCAATGCCACAGTTATTCTTGTCTTGGGTCAGGTATGTTCCACTACTGACAGTGAGAAGGCATTTGATGTTATGATGTGTGATAAATTTAAAGGGAAACCCAGTCATTTGAACCAGGCTATTAAAATTCTCTCTGACACTTTATTGGTTGGAACACTCTCGAGTAGGCAGTTGTCTGTTAAGTACGTTACTTCAGCCAATTTCCATTCTCCTAGAATAAATCTCCTAGTGGTTTAGGAGGTTAGCAAATAATGATGTATATTGTGTAAATCCAAGAAACTGGATATGGAAATAGTTAGTTGGGTTGTTTTTTTAATGAAGAATGATGCCACATACTTAGAACTTGTTTTATCTTCAGATTGTCAACCATGCATCAATGTCTGTTACTAGGAGTAACTGATGTACTCCTTTAATTTTTCCAAAAAATAAATAAATACAGAAACCGTCTCTGTAATAATGGGTACTAAACTTGCATAAGAAGCTTTGCAGTTAATAAAGCATTCTATTTGATAAATCACACAACTTATATTTGTGTTATGCTTTTGATTGTTCTGGTTACCAGTAAAGTTTTTCACCCTGGTCATCACTATTTTCAGATTGTAATGGCAACCCCCTAAGTGGGATCCAAAATTTAAATTTAATGGGTCAACTTATAAGATATCTTAGCATTGATTATTGAACTTGTTGTAATGTTACATTATAGGTTCAAGTCTAATATTTGTTAAGATTTCAGTAGGTTTTTACATATTTATGTATACACTGTCTGAAATTATGGGTTCAGATGACCCCGAGCCGAGACGGATACAATCCCCCACCCCCAAACCAAAAAAGACGAAAAAAGAAATAATTAAATAATTGACCTCGAGAACGTGTATTGTAAATTGCTTGTTCGTAGAACTGTTTTTATAGTAAACTGCAAGAGTTGGATCTTATTCTATTATGTGGTTGTACTCTGGGCAGGAAAAACTCTGCAGCATGCTAAAAGATGTATTGAAGAATCGGCCTAACGTGGATGTGGTGAAACTTCAAAAATCTGGTGGTGTTGTATCAAGGAATGCAAAAGTAAGGCAGAAAGCAAGGGGATACAGAATACGGGTACAGATTTCCTTTGTAGATAAGTAATAAAGAGAGTTGGTCCCAGTTCATGCACTGGGACAACGCACGCTCTTGGGGAGTGAGGTACTCTTATTTTCCCCTTATCCTTGTAATGCAAAACCAAACATTTTTTCTGTCTTTGCTTCTTCCCCAGGAGTATTTTTATGGCCCTTCGAATGATCTCTCACCACATTCTAATGTGGTGAACTTCAGTGACTTGATCATCTACCGAATAGGGGGTGGGCCACAGGCTCCACGCTCAGCTTTACCTATTGGTGCAGAGCCTGCTGCAGATCCTACAAGATTGGTTCCTGTTACTATCAACCGAGACTTGCTCCATTTGGTTCTTGCTGTCTCATATGCCAAAGAACAAGATGAAATAGTTTCCAGGTAAGTTGACTTCTTTTTGTATCCTCATCTTTGTGTTGAACAGATTGTATTTTCTTCTGTTCTGGTTGATAGAGGTTAAAGTTATGTTCAATGTTCATTAGAATCCAGAAACAAGGTTTCTCATTTGTGGATGCCACCCCATTGGTCCTTTTGTAGCTAGGGTTTCAACACTTGATGGATCTTTCTAACTCAATGATGAAGTTCTAATAGTAATATATCTAGTCTCACATTGAACAAAGATTTGTCCTTGGACTCTTGCACCATGGAAAATGCATCTAAAACAGGAATCTAGGAGCCACAAATTTTGGATCGTTTTAAGACAATTATAATGATGTACTCTGTGGCAGACAAAATGAGAGAAGCGAGACTGTGATGGTTTGGATATGTACAGAGAAAAAATGTTGACACTCCTGTTAATAGGAGGTGCGAGGGGCTGGTTTTAGGGGTTGTGCGGAGGGGTAGAGGTAGACCGAAAAAGTGTTGAGGGAAGGTGATTAGACAGAATATAGCGTAGCTCATATCACCGAGGACGTGACCTTAGAAAGGAATGGAGGTCGTGTATTAAGATAGAAGGTTAGACGGCTAGTAGAGTAGAATGTTATTTGGCTGTATGGTATAGTAGGTTAGTAGAGGTAATCGTATCTTGATATATTGTGTTGTATTTGTGCATCATTCATTTGATTACTTTTATTGTCTTACTTATTATTATTTGTTTTCTATTCTAGTCGTTTGGTTTCGTATCTAGTTTTCTCTGCTTTTTGGGATGATACTTTGAGATGGAGGTCTTTCCAAAACAGCCTCTCTACCTGTATGAGGTAGTGTTAAGGTTTGCGTACACTTTTACACACAGACACACACCCCCAAACCCTAAAGATCCCATTTGTGGGATTTTACTGGGTATGTTATTGTTGTTGTGCTCATCTTGTAGGCCAATGGATATGGAACAATGGCTAAACTAGTGACAGTGAAAGATACATTTTTCCTGTGTATATGTGCTTATTCTCCATTCTCAATTCTTCTCATAACAAAGAATCAATGTCCCACACACATTGATGCGGTCAATTTAGAGGGAGCAAAGCCCTTGGACTGGTTTAAACCAGTGATAGGCGAAAAGCTTTAAAAAGTGCTCCAGGTCTATTAGGGCTTTAAGCTCATATCTTAGATAAAGTGTGGGCTTTTGTCTAAAAACATGCAATGAAGAAAAAATTTACGACTTATATGTAATGCTAGAAAAAGTAACAAATTCATTTATAATGTTTTCCTTAACAATTAATATATATGCCTTTGTCGATAGCTGCACTACAACATAGCTTATAGTGAATCGCCCTCCATGAGCTTTTCTAGTCTTCAAGGCTTAAGCACACCTTAAATGAGCCCTTGTAAACCAGTGGATCAGTGCCATGTCTTAATTGGTATCCGTTTCCTTGGTCCTAATATCACATTTCCCACTTGCATCCTCTGGCCACTTTTACGTGTTGGCTCTTTACTTATTACCAGATGATGCTTATAGAGATAGAGGAAACCTAGGAACTGGGATGTCTTGAGGAATGGACACTGGAGTATGCTGCCAAGTGAAAGAGGGTGGCTGACTGGACAGATTAAAGGGGGCGGTTGTCATTGTGAACGGAGATCCTGATGTAACATAACTTTGTCAACCATCTGTGACCTGTTTGTTTTGTTTTACCTGGACAATCAATTCATGTGATTCATTATAGGGTGGGATATGTTATTATCGCAAATACGCATGATAGATAAGTAGCCTTGTGAAGGTGTGCATCTATCTTGGAATTTCTCCATTTGTTTAAGTGAGATGATTTTGCCCAGTTTCACTAATAGAAGCAGCTATGATATTTCCTTATCCTCAGTACCATTACTTTTTAAATTTACTATTCTCAATTTGTGAGTCCTAAATGTCAAAGAAACCCTTGTTTAATATTAAAATTGCCAGATAAATAAGTCAGCATGTAATACATGACTATATCAACTTTATCAAAATAATAAGGGGTCGTTTGGTGTGAAGGATAAAGAGAGATAATCCCGGGATAAAAATTTAGTGGGCCTTAAATGAGTGTTTGGTTGGCAAAGGCGGGATAACTTATCCTGGGACTAATAAATAGTACTGGGATAAGTTGTTCCTTCTAACGGGTGGTATATTAATCCCGGGATAACTTATTCCGGGATAAAAATGACAATAATATCCTTTTACACCTTTTTTATACCTCATTTTGTATATTTATATTATTTTTAATACAATACAACAACATTACTCCAATGCTTCAAAGGCTCCCGTCCATTGCGGGGTAAGGGGGGTCGGATGTACGCAACCTGAACCCTATATTTAAAAACATAGCGTGACTCTTTCTGGATGACCCATGATGAGCGTCGAAAGTTGCATTGACTAACTGCTACTTCACAATTGAAAGAAGCGCAGACAGTTTAAAGAGTCATTTTGCTTTATTTCATTATACCCCAAAGCCAAAAAAGAGTGAATCTTTGGCTATATCCGAGATTGATGGAAAAATTATTTTTAATATAATGTATAACAATATTCAAAACTTTTCCTCTTTATTTTTATAATACTGATTCATATTTTCTATTAAAAAAATACACATTAATTATTATGTTCTTTATATTTTAATTTTTCATAAATTCTTTTTTACTTTAACAAATTTAAAAATGCAAGTTTTATTTGTAAATTAAATTTTTTTAAAAAAATTATTTTAAATGCATACGATATTATTATGTAAATGCACACGTAAAAATATTTAAGCTAAATAAGATGAGAGATTTATTTTAAAAACGAATATTGAATAACTAAAATTAGCAAACAAAACATATTAAAAACTAATAAAGTGAAGTTTATTTTTGTAAGCAAGCATAATATTCTTAAAATTTATCTAACAAATCAAACGCTCAATAGAATATAACCTCAACATAACTTATCCCATCATTACTAATCTCAACATAATTTATCCCATCATAACTTATATTCAAACCAAACGACCCCTAATAGTAATAACACTAGACTAACATTAAATTTTATAACAAATAATACACTCGTTAGGCTGTTCTGGAAAGGTAACTATAAATTTACAGCAAACAACTGAGGAGTTAATGCCTTCATGGGACCATTCCCCACACTCCTCTCTGCGTAAATCTTAATTCATGTATTACCAAATCTCATAGAACTTTCAGTCTCGGAATGAAATTGTTATGAAATCAAGAGTTGTGCGCAACTGTGTTAGGAGCCTTCAGTGATGTAGCCTGGAAATTTGGCATTTTTTCTCTTTATTCATTTTTGGCTCTTTTAACAGTTGTCATATTCTTTCGTTCGTTTTATCCTAACACTTGCTGCTTTTATTCCCATGTCAGTAATGTTGCTGGATTCATCTATGTAACGGACATAGACTTACACAGGTTTGTACTCAAATCGTCTTCTTATATTAGACAATCAAGTTTCCGGTTCTAAAATGCCAGTATGATCTTATCTTCATCTCCATTTCCAGGAAAAAGATTACATACCTTGCACCATGTGCTGGGGAACTTCCTAGCAAATACCTAATTGTGGGGACCTTAACATGGATCGAAAACTGAAGGTGTACAAGCGCAGTAGCCAGTCTTTTTTCGGGTTTTTGACCTTTGTGTGCCTTCCGTAGAGTGAGGGTCAGCACAGAAATGCCGACTAAGCTTTTGGCGTTGAAGAAACTAGTGTACCATAGGGGTGATTGTGAAGCTGTATGGAGAGAAATTCAGTTGTCTTTTGGCATCATTGGAGTTGCCAGAGAACATTTTGACATCCCTCAGTTTCTGGAATAGCAATGTTATCCTTGCTTTCAACAAATACTC
>JAOTQR010000001.1:3479082-3512426 GCA_025774065.1 Solanum ossicruentum | reverse complement strand
GAGAAGCGTTGTGTGACTTTATTGAGCTGTCGTAGTGTGTCCTCGATGATTTTGGTGATTGGAAATCATCACCATGTTGGACTTTCTATTTGCTTATAGCTGTCAATAATGGCTAGGCTCGTTGGGCCATGTTGGACTATGTTGGACTTTTCATATGTTATGAAATCACATGATAGAGTAGGAATATGGTAAGTATATTTTTGGGAGTGTTAAATGCATGTATTGTATTGTATTGAATTTGGGGGTTCTAAAATTGGCTGGGAAATAGATTATTATCCAATCTGTTCAATTCATATTAAATTTTTGATTTATTTATTTATTAATAATTTATTTAAATACCTAATAATTGATAAAAATAGGCATAATTTTTTCCCTTCATATGATTGAATTAGCTATTTAATACTATATTAGCTTTCCAAATCATTTTGTTTGAAATTTTCATGTAATTTTAAGTCACATTGTTTCTTATTTTATGTGGGCCTCAAAAATAATCTTTTATGTTTTTAAACATTAAATAGAAGACATGTATATTGTACAACTTTGATTTAAAATTATGTATAAAGAGTTTTTTTTTTTAAATATTGTTCCAAAATGTGTTTATGACGCAAGCTCTAAAGTGAGTTATGACAAAAAAAATAAAAATAAAAATGCTCTTAGTGATTTGGGAGACAATTATATCATGAGAAATTGATTTTCAAATTAATTTCAATTTGTTAATGACTTTTAAAATTAAAGAAGAATGAGAAATTAATTGAAGTATCTTCTCTTAAATGTTGTGTATACCTCTTCTTTAATACTAACAAGTATGTTCGATTATTATACTTAATTATTTGTAGCTTTTAATTATGAAGTAGCAGTTAGTCAATACAACTTTAGACGCTCATCATTGGTCATGCGGAAATAGTCGCCCTATGTTTTTAAACATAGGGGTTAGACTGCGTACATCCGAATCCCCTTTACCCCGTAATGGGCGGGAGCCTTTGAAATATTGGGGTAATGTTGTTGTTGTTTTAATCTAAAGTCATATTTTGTTGAAGGAAAATTTTCAATATTCTTAAGAACATTTATTGCATTCTTTCTTTTAGTGAATTAAATTTGTCGTATAAAAAAATTTAAAAGAATAAAATTAAAAAAGACAACTTCAATTTCTTGAAAAAGTTTTTTTACATGGACAATTTTATATTACACTTTTAAGAGGAATATTAATGTTTATAACAAGATTCAATGTCATGACAAAATAAAATGAATGAAAAAAATATACACTGAAAATATCGTCAATCAATGAGTACTAGATGAATGACGCTTCATTAAATGATTATGCTATATACTTTATAAAATCAACACATATATTTAAGTAAACTGTGATAGATCGTTTATTTTCGTAGGTTTAGACGAAATGCAGTCATCTTGACCTCGACAACATAATTTGTCACACAACAATTCATATTGATCATTCACACAAACTTGAATTTATTATTCTTTCATATATAACTATTTACTAACATATTTATATAATAATATTATTATTATATTACAAATCATAATTTGTATGACACAATATACACGTGCATGCACTTAAAAACTATTTTAATAAATGTGAAAACTACTAACAAAAATAAAGTTTACTATGTCATTTTAAATATTGGGCTAGACACAAAAGACCTTCCTTATGGATATGAGATTTAATAATAACTTTGCTAATTTTAGTGACTCTTTTATTCAAAAAATTTTTTTAGTGAAGATTAATTTACAAATTATTCTTGAAAGTATGAAAAGGTAAATAAAGCCTTTACTTTATAGAAATAATAAAACAATTAAATGATTTTTTTTCTATTTATTTAAATTTTAATAAATAAAATTATTAATAAACTTATTAATATGTGAGCAAACTGATCTGAACATCATTATTCGTAAAACGAAGAGGTTAATACATGCTTGGTCACCTTGGCTAATACACAATTTCACTAGAAATCTTTAACATATTAATTTTTTTTCTCTATTGCATGTAAATATATTTTACTTTGATGGACGTATTTTTATTTTTTATTTTTTCAGATAGGTGCATCTCAAATTCCACTCTATCAAAAAAAATCGGGTTGACAGAAAAATATCTCATTTTTGGTCCGGCTATTAAAGGAAATTCCACTCTATCAATAAAGACTGAGCTGACTGACAACGTTCACTAACTTAAATCAAAATTTAAAATTATAATTATGCCTCTTCTCTTAATTGTTCCCACCAACATGGCATGTAACCATTTGAAAAATCTTCTAATTAATAATTTTCATGTTGAAAATTCTTTCTAACTACCAAGATAATAACTTTATTGATATTTAAGGATGAAAAGGCTCAATTAATAAAAATAACATCAACTTTTTTTTCTTATAATAAATGAGACTCAAGTACATTATTGTTAAAAAAATGGAAAGATGATGTTTCTTACATTAATATTGATGGGTCTAAAATAATAACTATAATCACAATCAAGATCTTAAATACTTTTCAAGATTTTGACATTCATGGTGCTAATTAATGAATTTACTTTCAATATATTTTCTTTCTTCATATTTTAGAATTATTTTGTAATGTATATATTTAAAAAAATTGTGCTTATTTATGGCCTAGTTAAGAAAGGTAATCAAAATATATGGTGAGATTAGACGTAAAACTGTTATTTTATTTATAATAGAGGAAAAAAAAGATAAAAAATGACACTAATATAATGCATGAAAGTCATCCAATTACAAGGATAAGATTATAGTCTCAAAGTAGGATTGTTTTATTTGTAATTGATTGAATTTTTAATTATGAGATTAACAATTCCATATTATTTTTAGGGAAAAGAGTTTGATATATGGGGTTAGACTATCCTTGTTATACGGGATGAAGCGTAGATAATCAAGAATTTACATGTCTAAAAAATGTATGGTGTGGAGATGAAGATATTGAGATGGATGTGTGGAAATACTAGGAGTGACAAGACTAGAAATAAGTCTATTTAGAAAAGGTGAGAGTGACCTATGTGGCAGGCAAAATGATAGAAGCGAGATAAAGATGGTTTAAACATGTGCAGAAGAGGTATGCCGATGCTCCATTTTGTAGGCGTGAGAGGTTGGACTTAGGGGTATACAGAGGGTTAAGAGTTAGGGGCGGAGCAACATTTGTCCGAGGGTGGTAAGATAAACATCATTCGCGGAAAAACTTTTTTGAATATATAGATTAAATATAGATATTTTGATAATCATCCATCTGAACACCCTTGATACAAAAATAATCCATCCTTGTTCTAAAAATTATGAACACCCTTGACAAAAATATTGGCTCCGCTACTGACAAGAGTAGATTGAAAAAGTATTGGAGAGAGGTGATCTATTGCAATTTTATATTACCGAGGATATGACCTTACATAGAATGAATGAAGATTGCATATTAGGGTAAATAATTAGTAGAGATAAATTATTGTCGTGCCTTGTGACGGTTTAGGATTTATAATAGGACTAGTCACACTATTATAATTGTGTTGTTATTGCTCTTCGATTATCACATTATTTTGCTATTATTATTCTCCTCTTTGTTTTAGTCACTATACTATATTTATTGTTTTTTCTTCTTTTATTTGGGTTGATACATTTAAGTTGAAGGACTTTTGAAAATATCGTCTCTATGTTCATGAAGTAGTGGTACACTATTCTATTCTCTCCAAACTCAACTATGTGGAATTTCATCAGATTTACTGTTGTTGGGAAAAGAATTTGATATACCTCTCAACTTTGTCATTTGGATTTAATGTATCTTTCATTACAAAAGTAATTCACATATCCCTGTCATTATAAGAAATTGCTCATGTATACCGTTTTTATTCAAGAGAAATAATTTTTAATTAAAAAAAATCATGTAAGGGTATATACAATCCCTCTCTCTAGGGGTATATACAATCCTTCACTCTTGTGATCTTTTTTTCATTGATTTCTTCGATTATTATAATTTGAGTTTCTTATTTTTATTTCACTCTCTCTTTATTCTTTAATGTAAGAATATGAAGAACTAAAAAAAATGTGAATAAAAAAAAAGACAAAAAAAGTAAGACAAAATGTAAAACAACTTTTTTCGATTATATTGTAGTCTATTTGTTTTTTGCTGTAGATTTTTTTTGGAGCATCTATGATAAATTTTATAAAAAAGTTAGTGAAAAATTTAATTTGACCATCAAAATGATAAATTCAAATTCGCCGTTGAATCAAAGAAGTCAAACGAAATGTGTCTACACAAACTCTATAAATTTTATAAACAATAATTTTTTCACCTCCGCTTAAAAAGAATAAACTATATATTAGCCATTTATGTTGGGGGTAAATAAAAGTGAAAATAATTAATTACACTTTTCCTCTTTTAAATGTTTTTTCTCTCAATTTCTTTTCTAAAAATACCAATATTTTTTTTGGATAAATAAATTTAAAATCAAACTCACCATTTAATTTAATGAACAAAAATTTGAATACATATAACTTTTTTGTTAAACCAAACAAGCCCTTAAATAGTACAACTCCGACCGCCGAGCGCCGTTATTTCATCAAATAATCATCGGATTCTCAGTAGAGAGAGAAAGTGTATGTATGGGTAGAGAGAGAAACAAATGGAGTGTTGATTTTTAGAGAGAGAAAGTGCATGTATTGGTAGAGAGAGAGAGAGAGAGAATTGATCGGAAAATTTCTGCATTTGAATCGGAGGATCTCAAATTAGGGTTTCTAATTGCAATCGTATAGAATTGAATTTGGATTTTTCAGGTATATGGACTTAGATTCTTCAATGTTGTCCGAATCCGATCAGGATCCGAGGGTTCAGAATAACGGTCCAGCATCGGCGAACCAGTCATCATCCGCCGGAGAATCGACTCCTCTGGTTGAGGCTACTGGTGGTGGTGGTGGTGCTACTCCGGTGGTTGGGCCGAGGTGTGCTCCGACTTATACGGTGGTGCAGTCTGTTATAGAGAAGAAGGAAGATGGTCCAGGGCCGAGGTGTGGGCATACATTAACAGCGGTTCCACCAGTTGGTGAGGAGGGTAGTCCGAATTATATTGGTCCTAGGTTAATTCTATTTGGTGGTGCTACTGCGCTTGAGGGGAATTCTGCTGCTGCTGCAGCTCCTTCTTCTCCTGGGGGTGCTGGAATTCGTAAGTTTGCTTCATTCAATACCTGATTTTTTTTGTTGATTCCTTGTTGAATTTGAGGTGCTGGGTTTTTGAGTTGATTGGGACTTTTAGATGGGGTGGTCACACTGCTGGAATTCGTAAGTTTTCTCATTGAAAAATGGATTTTTTTGTTGATTCCTTATTGAAAAATTTGAGATGCTGGGTTTTTGAGTTGATTGGGACTTTTAGATGGGGTGGTCACACTGGAAATCATAAGTTTCCTCATTGGAAAATGGATCTTTTTTTGATCCCTCATTGAATTTGAGATGCTAGATTTTTGAGTTGATTGGGACTTTTAGATGAGGTGCTCACACTGGAATTTATAAGTGTCCTCATTGGAAAATGGATTTTTCTTGATTCCTTATTGAATTCGAGATGCTAGGTTTTTGAATTGATTGGGACTTTTAGATGAAGTGCTCACACTGGAATTTGTAAGTGTCCTCATGGAAAAATGGATTTTTCTTGATTCCTTATTGAATTTGAGATGCTAGGTTTTTTTAGTTGATGGGAACTTTTAGATGAAGGTGGTCACACCATTCATCATTTCTCTGTCTTAGGGGTTAAGACAGATGTTCTCCATCTTCTTAGCCACTCTTGATTGAATTGCTTATCTATTTTTTTGCATTGAGCTGCATATTCAGCTTGACCAGAGAATCCCTACACAAAATTATAGATGTTTTATGGTATTCTATTAAAAAGTTAAATATTAACGTGTGTTGTTGCTTTGAGAGTCAAGTTTCAGAATTTGCTCAAGCTCATTTAAGTCTGGTTTCACAACTTGCTTTGTTTCCTATTTGAGGCTGTAGATGCATTATGTGCACATTTCTTATATAGAGTACACATAAGTGAGTTTTCCATGGACAACGTTTTACAGTAGGAAATAGGAAATATAAATCCTTTTTGGATCATTTTTCAGTTTTGGCTCGAAATAATTGTCCATGTAACAACATAAGGTTTAAGGATGGTGTTTTGGTTCTATCGTTACAACAAAGGTTGATACAATGCAACTATAGCATTTCAATAATATCTTTGGTTATTAAAGGTTGATGACGGTGTCTTATTGTTGACTGAAACATGTGAGATGAGTAAGAGTTGAGATATTTGTAGAAGAAGTGACTGCTGTTCATAAACAGAAGTTTATTGGAATGGTCACTTTTTATGATTCAAAGTAACCAGAGAATTGAAAAGGATTTAATCAAAGAACGTTTTCCCTGCATTTCCTGAAGAGAATTTCAGCCATGCCAAATACAGACACCCTTATTGGCTGTTATCTCGAAGAACCTTCAGGGAACACAAGAAGAGGAGGCTTCTTTGGAGCTAGTTCTGTTTACCATATAAAGAGTGGAATCCTGTTAATCTCGAATAATCAGTTGATACTTGATAGAGGGGTTCTGTCATTCCTCTTAAGTAGAGAAGCATGCCTTTTGATTGCTAGTAAAACTGAAATAGGGGCATTTTAAAGTTATACTAACAATTTAGCTTTCCATCTGATTCCAGGCTTAGCAGGGGCTACTGCTGATGTGCACTGTTATGATGTTTTGACAAATAAATGGTCTAGGTATGTCTTGATTGTGAGTCCGTAATCTGCTACATTCACTTTTGTGCTTTCCACAGAAAGGTTGAAATGTGGTTCTGTTTCTTGATGAAATCATAGGATCACACCAATTGGAGAGCCACCGACGCCGAGAGCTGCTCATGTTGCTACAGCTGTTGGAACTATGGTTGTCATTCAGGTTTGTATTAACTTACATCATGTTGTTTTCCTTGTGCTTGATCGTCTGCTTCATCAAGTTTAAGATGCTTATTCTGATCAATGCCAGGGTGGAATTGGTCCCGCTGGTTTGTCAGCTGAGGATCTTCACGTTCTGGATCTTACACAACAACACCGACCCAGATGGCACAGGTCATCACTTGAAATAACTGTAGTTGTCATTGAACTTATATGCTACTGAATTGTGAACATGTATTAAATGCTGACAAACTTGTGTTTCAGCTACTGAAATAATTTTTATCACTTTAGGGTTGTGGTCCAAGGACCTGGTCCAGGGCCTCGTTATGGACATGTCATGGCTTTGGTAGGGCAAAGATATCTCATGGCAATTGGTGGAAATGACGGTTAGTCTAATAAAGAGGCTTTGTCATTGTAAACAATGATATCAGTCAGAATCTTAACATGGTCCAATGTTTTCAGGAAAACGACCTCTAGCAGATGTTTGGGCTTTGGACACTGCTGCAAAGCCATACGAATGGCGAAAATTGGAACCAGAGGGGGAAGGTCCTCCTCCTTGCATGTAAATTTCATGTTCTCTCTCTCTCTCTCTCTCTCTCTCTCTCCCTCTTTCTCTCTCTTTATATTGCAAGCATTTCATGGTTTCGATTGTGTTGTGCTTTACATGGTGGAAAATCTCAATATTATGTCTATTTGGAACTGTAACTAATCACTTTACAAATAATAAAGTGACATGAGAATGTAACCAATGGTGACAAACGTCATTAACGGATTGATTAACTTACATAGTGTATCTATATGATTGTTGATTTTAAGAATGTATTACTCCATTTACTTCGTGGGTATCCACTTCTCTAGTCTAATGCTATGCAACAATATTGATCAGAATGAGAAGTGCATTCAGTTCATTTAAGGCACACTAACTACCAATGGCACTGCACTTGAATGTGTCATCTACACTCGAGTGCATTGGCAGTTACTGTACCTTAAATGAACTGAATGCACTTCTCATTCTGATCAATATTGTTGCATAGCATTAGAACAGTAAGGAGTCCAAGTCTGAAGGCTGGGCTTCCAAATTTGCAAGAAAATTTTGTGTGGTGTGATGTAGTTTAAATACTGCACCTGCAATGGGCCAATTGTTTTCTTAATGATCTGGCTGTTTCCAGCTTTCTCCTTTTGTTGTTGTTTTTCATCTATTGTGTGGAGAATCATGAGGTAGTGGAAAGGTCTGCGTACAATCTACCCTCCCCAGACCCCACTTGTGGGATAACACTGGGTATGTTGTTGTTGTTGTGTGGAGAATCATGTTGCGTCATGCTAGAATGAGGTTCCAAGTCTGAAGGCTGGGCATCCAAAAATTGCAAGAGAAATTTAATGTGGTATTATGTAGTTCCAGATTCAATGAGCTGACGCGCAAACACGGTTTTCTTATTTTAGCTAGGGGTATGAAATATGTAGGTTGGAATGGATTTGGGTAGGTCAAAATATGTTAGCCAATAAATGGTTGGGCTGAAATCAGCCTAAAGGTTTCTTGTGTTGGAATGGGCGAAAAACGGGGTGGGTCATGACCAGCCCAACTTGACACAATATTTAAGGGTTTTTGAATGCTAATTAGAAAGAATGCTCTATAAAAACAATGTTTTTCTGCTTCTATTAGATGGATTTTAAGTTATCATCCTAATTTTGTGTGTTATCATTTTTTACAAAGTATTATGGCAAATATGAGCACTATTACACCCAAGAAACATCCAAATTTACCTTCTATCGTGAACAATTTATAGTTACACCCATTTCTATTTTCGGGTCACTAATATTCTTGTTATTAGCATATTGTCTCGTATTAGTCTTAATTCAGGCAAAGCTTTGACATGAAATATAGGAAGCTATTATCTGGGTCAAAATGTTAACATAATAAATTTCACAAATCAAAATATTTCAAAGAGAGATCTTTATCCATATACTTCTACTTTTTTTTTTTTCTAAAATCAACCTTCTTTATATTTCATTCAGTTTTATTTTAAAACTTTTGGAAATATTGAAAACTTATTATGTAATTAAATGTGGTTATTGTTTGCACTATTTGACAAATTATGTTAGTTTTATGCTGTGAAAACTGCATAACGTCAAACTTAGGAGATACATGGTACAAGAAAAGTGAACACAGAGAAAAAATCAAAGTAGAACTCAAACAATAACGCAAATTAAAGTAAATCTTACAAATGGGTTATGATTGAGTGACAAGATCAATTTAAAAATAGGTTATGTTGGGCAGGCTAAAATTAGCCCAATACAAAATATCTTGTGTCCAACCCATAGGGATGTTGGGTTTCTATGCAGGCCATCAATTTTTGGGCCATGTTTTGACACCCCTAGATTTAGCTATAGAACAGTGCAATGATTTGGGAAACTAATACTTCACATTCCACAAGGTTCATTTGAACTCTGACAACCATGTCCTATCAGTACTTGGTTGATTGATGTAGTCTTGTACTCCCTCCCTTTACCTGTTAAGTATCTCTTTGATTAAAGAAACCCATACTAGAGAGATGACAAATCTTTATCAACAACAACTGAAACTGATCTGTTATTGTTGGTACCTCCAAACCTTATGTGTAGAGCTTCTTTATTCTTCACCTTACTTCGGGAGGGATGTGGGGACTTGGCTGGAGTGAAGCTTGCAGTATAAATTAAACTTAAGTAGGAAAACCTAAATCAGCTACATGTACTGTGGATATTAAAAAAAAACATTAGGAATATATTTCAAACTTGCTTTGTTATTTTGTTTTATTTTTTTAATAGTATATTGTAGACAGTGTTATTAACAATAATATATTAGAGTTGCTTCTGCTTTATTGCATCATGCTTGCCTGTGTGCCTACAGAATGTTCGCAAAGGAAATAGGAAATGCCTTCTTTCCTTGTTTGGAAGATGGGCTTAACAAGTAGGGTCTAGTGACATACTACCAGATAAGTTGGCAATTCTGTGAGGAAATCCCTTCTTGTTTGGTATTTCCATTTGAATTTTCTTTGTGGATTATCATGAGCTTCCTTCCATAAGGTCAATGCTGAAATGAATTATTGCAATCCTGATCTGTACCAACCAATGGAAAATATATGGAAATGAATATCAGCTTGTGATATTTGGCTAGGTACGCAACTGCAAGTGCACGCTCTGATGGTCTTCTTCTGCTTTGTGGAGGAAGGGATGCCAATAGTGTGGTGAGTGAATCATGTTCTGTTGCAATAAAAAAAATGTTTCTTATGCTGATAATTATTCTTTATTGTCTTATAAGCACATTCACTTTGGAACGCTATGTCACCATGAAGTTTACCCTTTTCTTGAAGAGGAATAAAATTCCTCTTTGCTTCAATTCCACCACCTCCACTACCTCTTCTATATTCATGATTACTCACAGAATTTTTCTTTTTTACTTTCCCTTGCACATGTAGCCCATATCCTTGATGGCTAAGTTGCTCGGACTCTCCAAAAATGTTGTCGCACACGTGTCGGATCCTTCAAAAATACATTATTTTTGGAGGATCCAACACACACCCGTCGCCATTTCTGAAGAGTCCAAGCAGCATAGCTTGATGGTACATGATTTCCTGCTATGTTACTAAGTTCGTAAGATGTTGCCAGTCAGCTTCATGGATAAATAGTGGCGAAATATAGTTGTTCACACTCCCCAGTTTTCTATTATTTCTTCCTTTTCATATGTGTGGAAAATATATTGCATATGTTAGCTTTTTCTCTTATCCATTCAAGTGCAGGTCTGACTTTTTTTTTCCTTGGGTCAAGCACTTGAACAATATTTCTGTTAATGATTGTAAGTTAGACCTGAAACCGGCACCTCTTGCATGCTCTAAATAAGATGTTCAATTGTTTATAGAGTCCAAAGTTTAAGCTGTTGGAAGGGGCCTTTTTGTTTATTTGTTGTAGGTTAGCAGCAATTATGAATTGCCACACTTACTCATGTTTTAGATCATGTCTGATCTTCGTTGATCCCTTGTGTTCCATTGTCTTGCCATCTCGTTCTCTCAGTCTCTCTCTCCTGATAAGTGATAACCACCAAGTCTGGCTTACCAATTTGCAGCACCAGGTCGTAGATGATTTGATGTCTAACTTTGAGTTTTATTAAACGAACTTAAACGTTAAGAAGCTTCTTGAGGGGTTTGGATCTGATTTGCAGTTAATTTGTACCATGGATGTTGGGACTTGGATTTAAGCATATGGGTTCTTGCGTGATTGTTGTACTTATCATTTTCTTTTGTCTTGTTTGGTTCACAGCCACTAGCAAGTGCATATGGACTGGCGAAACATAGAGATGGGCGTTGGGAATGGGCCATTGCTCCTGGTGTGTCGCCATCTCCTAGATATCAGCATGCCGCGGTAAGTGGTTCTGATGACTCAATCAATCCTCACAAATTGTAAGGTGTTTATTTGTTGTATTCTGGTATTTTAGGTTTTTGTTAATGCTCGGCTCCATGTTTCTGGAGGGGCTCTTGGTGGTGGACGCATGGTAGAGGATTCCTCCAGTATAGCCGGTACTTTTTGATGATGTTCTGTCAATCTCTTATGGACAACTGATTTTGCTTGAATTTTTAAATGTTAATCCCTGATAATCATGCATATTTCTTTCTTTCTTTCCTTTAACTTTTGTCTGGTTGCAGTACTTGATACTGCTGCGGGAGTGTGGTGTGACACAAAATCTGTTGTCACCAGTCCTAGGACAGGTAGATACAGTGCAGATGCAGCTGGAGGAGATGCTGCGGTTGAATTGACCAGACGTTGTAGGCATGCGGCTGCCGCTGTTGGTGACTTGGTATTTATCTATGGTGGTTTACGTGGAGGTAATGCTAGAATATGGATATCTTGATTGCTTCTAATTTTATATATTCAGATGACAACTATTTTCACTTTTTTGAGTATGATCTGAAGATATTACTTATTTTTTTTTAAAAAGATAATTGGAGACATTAAATTCTATATTCTTACTTCCTGTTGAGGATGTGCTGCTTGGTGTACGTGTTTATAAGTAGCCCAGCTAATTCCCGATCTTAGTTACTTGTAAAGTGAAATATAGATAGAAAATGGAAGTTTTTGAAAAGCTCGAGCAACGTCTCCTGTGTATTTCTCGGTAGATATTTTTTCTTAAAAATCTATCCCCAGTTTCACTGATTATGGATACCATTTGTAAGGTAACTGCCTACTTTTCTTATGTTTCACTTTCTAATAGGCGGGTTCTTTGTCTTTTATAGGTTCATTGTGTAATTTGTTGCTGTGCGTATACTGCAAGCCAAGCGATGCTGATATAACTAAAACTAAATGCTGCTGTTTAAATATTTAATTGTTTAGAGGAGCACAATTTATATGCACTTCTACATTGACTTGCAATACACTCCCTTATGTGTGGGCTGTGGCTGGATTCTTTTTCTTTGGCAAAGCACTCTGAAATTCTCTTTGATGATGGGTAGCAATGTGGACCACATAGAATTGTGTGACTGTCTCATATATTTATCTGCAACAGAAATTAATGTTTTAGCTCATCTATATTTAAGTTATGAAAATATTAAGACGGAATGATTCCTAGCAATGTAAAAAGGTCTAGTCTTGGTTGGCCAAATTTTGCCTGGTGGAGTTGCAACTAGAATGAGTTCTCTTCGTTTTGCACCTAATAGTTAGCTCTCCCCATTGAAGGATTTTAAATTGGTGCCATAGGCCAACAAGAATCTCTTCCTGTTTAAGAGAAATGAGATGGACTCTTTATCTGTTCTAGTGAAAGATATTCCTCTAAAATGCTGAGATCGCATGCTTTGTTTTCTATGTTGCTGGATATTTTTCCATTTGAATGAAATGATCCCAAAGTTATGTTTATAGCTATGCTGCTGGAAAAGGTTTAAAAAAGCGGGCTTCCACAGTAGATTGAGCTGCAACTAAGAGCACTTCCTTTTGTTCACATCATAACATCGTCTCAATCAGAATTAGCTTACATTGATAACTGATTGCTCTATATGCAAGCTATTGAAGGCTTACCTGGTTAAAAGAAAAAGTAAAATGTATTCCCTATCTGTCTAGTGTAGGTAGGAGGTACTTGGTGGAGTAGTTGATGTCTGCGCAAGCTTGCGTGGATACTCTTGTCATGAGAAAAAACATAAATTCTTACCAATAATGTGCACTTCAATGATGAGTTTGAGATCAAACATAAACTCCTGTCATGAGAAGAAACATAAACTCTTACCAATAATGTGCACTTCAATGATGAGTTTGAGATCAAACTCCTCTTGTTTTTCAATGGAACATGTGCCTTTGGATATTTGATTGAACTTACCACAAAGGTATTGGAGATGTAAAATAGAAGCTTTGATCAATTATTAAAACAATAGTTAGCTGATCTCAGATGAAAGTCGTTTGTTGAGTTGTTGCTATTCTTCAAATCATGGAACTGTTGACTTTCCTAATCGTAGGTACCAAAATACTGCCAGATTCCTAAATCATAGTTAATCTCCTAGCTTGTACCTCTTTCCAAGTGCTGTAATGACATTGTTCAGTTTCAGCCAAGAAAGCTGCATCAAATTTTTGATAGAGTTTGATCCTTCTCTTCCCCTAAGGCTGAAAGTATTGTTGTGGAGTATACTTGCTTAAAGTACTGTAATGAATCATGTGCCCGGTGAGATTATTATGGACTCATGCCTTCAAAACATTCATTGAACTTATTCCAAATGAACTGTTGGAATCTTGGATATGTAACTGTTGAGGCTGAAGTAATAAATTATCTGATCTCAGATTAAGATCCTTAGTTTTTTCATTCTAAGTTATGCAATTATTGACTTTCCAAATTATAGGTACCAAATACTACTAGCTGTGTGAATCTCAGCAAATCTCGTAGCTTTTATATCTTCCTGAGTACCCTAAAAAGATCAGACTTTTCATCACATAAATTTTAGGATTCGGGAGGTGTGGAACCGAGTGCAGATACAGTTACTAGGAAACAACCAATAAAGTGTATCATGACAGATGAAGTATGTATCTCAATTATCTTTTCAGAAAAGAAAGGCATATATCTTGATTGATTGAGTAACCAAATACCTAATCAATATATACTTTCCATTCGTAGATGAAGGCAAAGCATCCAAGGTAAGTTGACCGGATTTCAGCGTGGATTCCACCCCCATTCCAATGTCATGTTGAAATGGGTGTCACAGGAATTTTGATAAGTCCGAGCAACTTAGTTTTGCAAATAGGATTGATCTCTACTAATAAAAAAATATTGTGTGATGAAATATACTCGCTTAACAAATAGTTAATTATGTCCATTGGTGCAGTTATTCAGGTAATTTCCTGGTTTATGCTGCAAACTTGCTTCTGGCATTGAGAAATGACTGATGTTTTGGAATCTCTATGTGTAGGTTATATTTTTGTAATACTAAGACAGCATCTGAGTTGGTCTTTTTGCTGCAGGGGTACTGCTAGATGACTTGCTTGTTGCTGAAGACTTGGCTGCTGCTGAGACTACTAGTGCAGCTTCACATGCAGCCGCTGCAGCTGCAGCATCTAATATACAAGATGGGAGGGTTACAGGAAGGTATGGTTTTGGTGATGAAAGAACAAGGCAAACCATTCCAGAGGAAGTTAATGATGGTTCTGTTATATTGGGAAGTCCTGTTGCACCTCCTGTAAATGGTGATATGTTTACTGATATAAGCACTGAAAATGCTGTGCTTCAAGGAAGTCGGTGAGTTTGCAGTTGCATAACAATGACAATAACTGCTGTTTATTTTTTGAATTCCATCTCCCATGGTTTCATTTGCAGGAAACTTGGCAAAGGTGTTGAATACCTTGTGGAGGCCTCTGCAGCAGAAGCAGAGGCCATTACTGCTGCACTAGCAGCTGCCAAAGCTCGACAACAAGGTAATGGTGAAGTTGAACTTCCGGATAGGGATCGGGGAGCGGAGGCAACACCTAGTGGTGAAGGGGAATCTACTTTGATCAAACCTGATACAAATAATTCTACCCCAACTGGAGTTAGACTGCATCACCGTGCTGTTAGTCCGATGCCTAATAATATGTTCTCGTATCAGATTAAATTTGTACATAAACTGATTGAATGTATTTAATGCACCTGTAGGTGGTTGTAGCTGCAGAAACTGGGGGTGCCCTAGGTGGCATGGTGCGTCAACTTTCAATTGATCAATTTGAAAATGAAGGCAGGCGAGTAAGTTATGGAACCCCAGAAAATGCAACAGCAGCAAGAAAACTTTTGGATAGACAAATGTCCGTCAACAGTGTTCCCAAAAAGGTATGATGACTTAGCTTATGTGGTTCAACTAATATTGATTAGCAATGGGAATTATGGCATTAGCTTGAGACGTCTACTGGGTCATTCCGACAAATTTGTACTCTCCAGTTTCCATCACCCTAGTTCCACACTCTAATTTTACTAGTTTTGCACCTTGTTGTCAAAGGTCTATTTATTGCATGGTTAAGCCTTGAAGCTCAGAAAAGCACACGGATGGTGCTTTGATTGCTTTAAGTTGTGCTTAAATGTAGGCAAGGCACTAATGTATATGCCTCATTGCCCATGTCTGTTTTGAATCGTGCGGTACGAAACAATAAATATAATCGGCAAAGAGATGTATCAATTGTGCCGGAAAACATTATGAATGAATTTGTTACCTTTTTCTTGTATTATAGACACTTATTTCCCTTTAATTGTGCCCTTCTTTTACTATTAAAACCTGCACTTTAACTGTGTGTGGTGCTTCAAGCCCCAATAGTTGTGGAGTGCTTTTTAAAGTTTTTCGTCTTTTACAACACTAGTTTTCTGCGGCCAATGTTTTGGAATGGCAGAAGGTGACAAGGAACTGCCTTGCCACGCGGCGAGGCGCTTGCCTTTTTGAAGTGAAGTTCTAATTAATATTACAACAATAATATACCCAGTGAAATCCCACAAGTGCTAATTAATATTAAAAAATTAAATTATTTAATCGCTTATATAAATAACCAAAATATCGATAGTAATAAAATATTTCAAGCAAAAACTAAAAGTAGATAGTAGATTATAGTCTAGAACTTGATGGGACTCAATATCCTTTTTTTGGCTAGCATCCGATGCTCTTGAAATTTCTGAAAATGGATAATGCTATTGTATTAATAAGTATATAAGACAGAGAAGTTAACAGAGTTTAAAAGTAAATAAAACATCAGAAACAAAAAACAGAGCTTAACAGTGAAAGAAAAAAACAGAGGTTAACAGTGGTACAGGGAAAAAAACAACAGAGGTTTAACACTAAAGAAGAAGAAAAAACAGAGCTTTAACAGAAGAAGAAGAAAGAAAGAGAGAGAACCGAAAAAGAAAGAAAATTTAAGACGGAGAAGAAGAAAGATGTACCTGTGGCAGAAGGGCTGGTCAGAGTCGGAGATGATTGAGAAGACGCATAATAGTGATATATGGTTGCAGCAGCTCTAATGTGAAACTTAAAAATAAAAATGAAAACCCTAAAATTTCTTTAAATCCTCAAACTGTTGCCAAAACTTAAAAAAATTGAAAAGACGTCGCCTTTCACTCCTACGTCGCCAGGTTGCAATTGTTGCCTTCCTCTCGCTGTTTCAAAATCGCCACGCCACGTCCTACATAGGCGAGACAGCATCGCCTTGCCTCGCCTCTTGCCAAAGGTTAGAAGGCAATCGCCTTTCATAACCCTGTGCGTGGCCTCCTTATTTGTCTGGGCTTCGGAACGGCAATGTGAGCGAACTCGTGCAGGTGGATTTAACTATTCGCACTTCTTTTACTGTTACCTTCTTCAGGAAAGAAAATATTCCACTTGTTAGAATGAGTATCTGTTGTTAGCTTTGGCTGATATAGCTTGTATTATAAGCCACATGCTTTTGGTTTTATATCTTTTTTCCCCTTACCGTTTCAGGTGATTGCCCATCTTCTGAAACCTAGAGGTTGGAAGCCTCCTGTCAGACGACAATTTTTCTTGGATTGCAATGAAATAGCTGATCTTTGCGATAGTGCAGAAAGAATATTTTCCAGTGAGCCTAGTGTTTTACAGCTAAGGGCTCCTATTAAGATATTTGGTGACTTGCATGGGCAATTTGGGGATCTGATGCGTCTTTTTGATGAGTATGGTTCCCCATCAACTGCTGGCGACATAGCGTGAGTGTCTTGACTCAATCTCGCTTCATGTTTCTTGCTCTAACCAACTGTGGCCTTTAAGCAGCTTAGGTTGCGTTAGTTCTGTATCTGTGAATTTTCTGTACTTTTTTATATTCACAAAGTTGGCAAAGAAAGTGTTATGATACCTTAACTCAATATTTATATTGAATGAAAATCACCTTTTTCTTCGTCATGTAAAATTAGTTCTTTCTAGTAATTAGGGAACTCATACATTGATTGCTCTTTGTAGAGAATCATGTTTTTGTATGAGAATCTGAGATCCTCTACTTTGTATACATCTGTTTGTGGGAATTTCTTTTGTACTTTCATAAATTGTACATCTTAAAAAAGAAAGTCTGTTAGTAGCTACCCTAAGATTAATAGAAATTCTCCTGAGTATACATATAGAAGGTTAAGAGCGTAATGAGGAGGGAGAGATCCTTCAATTGCTTTACCAAAAAAACAAAAAACAGAGGGAGAGACCCAATTATGTAGTTTTTTTTCCATACTTGTCTGGGCCAGCTTTTGCACCATGCATATATATATATATATATATATATATATATATATATTTTTTTTTTAGAAGGAAATTTGAAGTACTTCTTAAATTAGTCTAAAATAAGAATGCACTCTTGCAAAGTATTATGGAAAAATGTGCTAGATCAAACAAGAACATTTCTACGTCAAGGAAATAGCTATATGGATATGGTTAGAAAATGTGCATAACCACTTTTTGCACATTCTCAAGCTTTCCATGAACCATAATTTGTCATTGCTAATTTTTTTTTTTTAAAACAAAGAAACTAGTGGAGGTGCTAATTCTTGTAGTCATATTTCCCTCCTTCAGCTTAGGTTATTTCCTTGGAGATGTTTGAAGCAATGTTTTTCTTTTGGGATTAGTTCACAAACTTTCCGTGAGATTCTGACTATCAATACACACCTCCCTTATTACATACTTGTCACAAAGCTATTTGTGATCTAAAACATGACAGATTTGCCTCTAAGGTGTTAATTTTACTTTTTTTTTTTGATTTTATTTGACCAAACTAACCATTTCTTCTTATCATTTGATGCAGTGAGATAATACATTCATGCCACTTAATTTTTTAAGATATCCTGGCGTGAAGAATGATAAAATGATTAACTGAACGTAGTCCCAAATATATTTGGATTTTTTCCATTACTATCCGAAAGTAAACATGGTTGTTGTAGGTTTTGACAGAAAGGGGTTAATGTTGAACAAAAAGCTTCATATAATGATACCTAAGTTTCTTCCCCAAACTATTAGCAGTTATTATTAGATGTATGTTTTGCTGAAATGATTTGGTGAGAATTCATCATGCTGATTTTTAAGGATGATTGGACTTGGTAACTTTTTTCTTATGTAGTAGCAAAAGTGATTGATATATATTCTCCTATATATAAGAGGCTACACGCACACAACTAATGGACACTGTCTTGTTGAGTTGTGTGCTTGTAGTAGACCCCTTCACTTTTTTTTCATTTTAATTTATTTGTATTACTTTTTTTGATCTGTTATATATTTGAAAATTATGTTAAAAGTACTATGAATCACAATAATAAACACCTTAAAGTATTTGATTATATATTTAAAAATTACGTAGAAAAGACTATAAATTATAATATAACAATTAAAATATTTAAAAAATATAAAAAATTTTTGGATGGCTCTCAAAATTTTATCAATGCCACATAAATAATTTATTAAAGGTATTATAAATCACAATAATTGATAACTGAAAATCTTCGATTATATATTTAAAAATTATGCAATAGGACTATAAATCATAGTATAACAATTTAAAACATTTTTAAAAATATAAAAAGTTGGTTAACTCTCGAAATTTTGTTAGTGGCTTATAGATTGAGATAGGGGGAATAACGTATATTATTTGAAAATTATATAAAGATTATCATAAATCATAATAATTAACAATTTAAAATATTTAAGAACCTAAAGAATTGAGTTGGCTCTCCAAATTCCATGACACATAAATTGATTGAGGGAGAAATACATATTATTTGAAATGATGTAAAAATTAATATAAATCACAATGGTTTGAAGCTTCAAATCTTTTTAAAGATATATGAAAATTAATGACTTTCCAAATTTCATCTATGTCGCATAAATTGGATAAAAAAAAGTAACATATATTAAACTTCTGGGTGACCCAGTGGTTTGGGCTTGAGACTTCCATGTTGGATACCTCAAGTTCGAAACCCCTTGCTAGCGAAACCAAGGGTTTGCCTTCTGGGTCGATCTCGTTGCGCTGGGCTTGCCTAGTGCGGGTGACCTCCTATGTGGTTTGCGAGTTTATTGCAGAGGAGTGGGAGTTTGCCTTGTGCACACTCAAAGGTTAGCGGTTGTGGGTTTCCCTTGTTATTATAAAAACTAACATATATTGGGTTTGTGCTGGCACAAGCTCCCGTATCTAGTGTGTGCATATGAGACAAAGACTCCTTAATTTGTAAGGTTTCAATATTTAATAAAATACGTTATCTTCTCCAAAACTTGGTTAGGTGGACTTGTTTAAGAAATAAAAAGAATAACAAAAAAGGAGAAAAAATCTCTACTCACTTTTACGCTATTCTCTTTTATTTTATATGTTTTAGTGTTATATGGTATATATTTATTTATCTTCTTATCAACCAAAAATTATTTGAATAACTTGAATGAGTGTGATATAATTGAATACATATCCAGTGAAGTACAAGTATATAGTTCTGTTATATAAAAGGAAGAAAATTGACGTATAAGTAATGAAGTTTCCCATTTGTAAATTAAATGATTAGTTTGCTTACCCAAAATTTGAAATGAGGTTTGTATATTGAAATGTTATAAAGTCGTGCGCCATTAATGTATGCAACTACGACAACGACATACTCAGCATAACTCCACTTGAAGTATAAAGTAGGGGTATATAGTCCCTACCCTTACCTTAAAAAGGAAGAGAGGCTTTTCCTGGTAGGCCCTTGACTCAAAAAAGATGAAAAATACAATGCCATTAATGTATACATCTGACTATAAAATTTCAAATAAAATAACTTAAATTTTGGGTACTGTAATGGACCAATTCAAAAATAAATAAGTTTATTTTTATTTTTTTTCACATAATGGAAGCGAAATTAAAATGGGTGAAACAAGGGACAAACTTGTCCTTATCGAGTTAACAAGTTTTTTTTTTTTTTTTTTTAAACACTAAGCATGGGAAGGGAGGTGTGTGTAACATTAGAAACTGCAGGGGAAGTATTTTAGGAGGCGTTTGTGAACTTATCCCTTATTATCAATTCTTGCTTTCAGTGGGGGAGGAACCTTTACATATGCCATGCTATGTGTGGTGTTGAAATTTGCTTTATCCTGATCTTGTGGAGGTACCAAATGTATTATTTTTTCAATCGTATAATAACCTAAGCCTTGGATACGAGCACAATGACATGATGTGTTATCAAAATGATACAGCTGGAAAATATTTGGTCATAGCAGAAATAAGGATGTCGCCTTTGGGTGAAAGGAAGACTGTTGAGCTGATTCACATTGAGGATCAACAGTGAATTGGTATGAATTAAAATGGTGTAAAGGAGTGAAGTTTATGAGCAGGAGCTTCTAGATGATCATAGTAGCAGGAATCAGTAGATGAAAAGAGCCTACTATGTGCTGTTATTTGATGAACACAAAACAGTTGGGTAAAATGCAGAGCTAAAGGCTTTGGAAGAGAAATGTACAGCCAGATGAATATAGGCTTGTCAAAAGGCATGATTGATGTGGAAATACATAAATATTGAAGAAAGTTTAGGAAATAGGCATACCATGTTATGCAAATAATCAACAATATAGATTGAATAATCTAAACATTTTTTAAGAGTGGTAGCCTAAATACTATAGTTGAGTGAAATAGGAATAATATTTTGATAAGAATGAGCTATGCACAAGGTATAACTATGTATGGTGGCACCTATTTAAGTTGGGGAGGCGTTTTTTTTGGAAGTTTAGATGCAAAAAGGTAAAGTATATTTTGTCAATGATATAGCACTAAGATGGTGCATTCTTTTTTTTTTTTTTTTGATAAAGGTAAAGTTGTATTCTTCAGCAGAATGCTGGCAACCAACAAAAAGATTTACATTAGTAGCCCAACAAAAACAGACTTAAGAATTGCTGCTACTAAGCTTACAAGTAGGAAAAAAAAATCCAAGATTTGTCCAGCATCCTCTATACCCTCCTCTTTACACCAAAAAAAGGAAGTCTTCATACAAAGCCATTTAGTCTTTTGTATTGGTTCTGCAGTGTTTTCCATGCACCTCTTGTTTCTTTCTCTCCAGATAGTCCACCATATACAAGAAGGTATCATTCTCCACCATTTCTTGTGACTTTTATTCCCCCCCTCTCCTCACCCAGCAACTAAGAAGGTCAGTTGTGTGTTCTGGCATTGTCCAACTTGTATTTGTTCTTCTTAGGAAAATGGCCCATAGAAGATGGTGCATTCTTTATGTCAGAAATAGATTACAAAATAGTCCCCTAACTAAAAATCTACTATGAGAAGCTGTAGAATTTGTAGATGAGATTAATAGAGTAACAGGAATCTTTGGATGAGCTGAGCCTGCTACTTGATGTGATTAGCTGACCACAACATTTTAGAATACAGAGCAGAGCCGAAGTCTTCATGCGAGAAAGGTGCATCCATATGAAGTTGAGCTGATGAAAGGCATTATTGGTATGGAATATTCATTGAAGTTGAAGAAACTCGACGAAATAGGAGGGAGTACTGTGGTTATCCTTAAAATAATCATCAGTATGGAAGCAAACTAAATTGAGAATTTCATTGACGAAGAAGAGCAAAAATTACATGTAGCTGACAAAAATAGGAATAATAGAATGAAAAGAGTGAGATATGCACAGATTGCAAACTAAAAGTTGGAATAAAAACTAGATTGGACAAAAATCAATTACGACATTTTTTTTAATTGGTGATGGTGTTTAGACCAATCTGCATGCATCTTTACTAATTGGTCTTGCAAGCTGTTACAACCCACAAGTATTAGGTCTTAGGCAATGGCAGAACCAAGATTTAAAGGGTGTCAAAATATAAAGAAAAAATATATATGCTGCTATCAAGGATAGTATACACAACCTTAGGCTACTTTTGCAACCCCTTAACCACTACACCAAACTTTAACTTGTGTTAAGAATTGTCAATACTTATATACATATTTATTAAACTAAGTTTCGACCTATATATACAATGTAATTTTTCGATGAAGGGTGTCGCCTCAGGCAAGAGTAGCTCCTCCCATGGTCTTAGGTACTCCTGCCCACCCAAGTAGTCAGAAGGTGAAAAGTGCAAAGTTTGCTGAGGCTTGAAGCGCAAAGTGCAATTAAAGCATGGATTTTAGCAAGAAAAGGACCAATAGAAGAAAAAAATAGAAATGTAATGTAACTATAGACGCTAAAAATACTCTCTCCGTCCCATTCTATTTAGCACCGTGTTTAGGAAAAAAGGAAGACTTTTAAAACTTGTGGTCTAAAATAGTCCTCTAATATTTTTGTGGTTGTAAATCATTTTATTAAGGTCAAAGAAAATTTTAAAGTTAGCTTGTTTCTAGATATAGTAAGATGACATTCTTTTTGGGACGGACTAAAAAAGAAAGGGTACCACATAAAATAGGATGGAGGGAGCAGTTATTTGGACTCCCTCCTAGGGCGTTCTTCTAGTGGTAAGAGTGTAGCACGTGATGTGTGTTACATGCGTATCATGGGTTTGAGACTTGCCTAAAACAAAAATTGGGTATTTAAGTGGAGAAAAGTAAAGGAGCAATCCATTATCCATAGATTTTTGAACTGTGTGCCACAAGCCTTCGGGATTTATGCATCATAAGGAAAAAATTATTTGAACCGAAGAATGGAAAAAAATTAGTTAATGCTTTCTTTCTATATATGTATGTAGTTAAAAATCATTTAAATTTCTGAATCAGATGAGATGCAGTTTTATGTTTTTAAGTAGCCAACTTGCTTACACGAAACTTGTAATTTCTTATTCGTAGTCGCGAGCTATATGTATCATCAATCGTGGTGCTCTTATAGATGGATCTTGTAGACGGAAGCAATTAATGAAATTGTGCTTGCCTTTTTGTCTTGATGCCTACACTGGAGCCCCAGTTAAGGCAGATGAAGCGCACAACTCAGGCTTCACTAAGATTTAGGGCTTAAGCACGCTTTAGGTGATCCTTTAATTGCTAATCAGTGGTTGTCTCAATGATTCTTACAAGAAATATTCTTTGTGCATCATCATCAGGTACATCGATTATCTCTTCTTAGGAGATTATGTTGATAGGGGCCAACACAGTTTGGAGACCATGACTCTTCTCCTTGCTTTAAAGGTACCTGTTCTCTCAGGATGTTAGTCCACTTTTACCTTTTGAATTGATCAATTATTTTTAATGCCGATAAAATGGTTGATTTAGGTTGAGCATCCCCACAACGTTCATTTAATTCGAGGGAATCATGAAGCGGCAGATATTAATGCACTTTTCGGCTTTCGAATTGAGTGCATTGAGCGCATGGTATGGTATCATTTGCAGGAAAGAAACTCTAGTTTCTGTGTTAGCTACTGATGGTTCATATCTGGAACAGGGTGAGAGAGATGGAATCTGGGCTTGGCATCGGATCAATAGGTTGTTCAATTGGCTTCCTCTTGCAGCACTAATTGAGAAAAAAATAATCTGTATGCACGGTGGCATTGGAAGGTCGATTAATCATGTAGAACAGATAGAGAATATCCAGCGTCCTATCACCATGGAAGCGGGGTCGATTATTCTGATGGATTTGTTGTGGTTAGTCTCTTTCTTTTCTTTTTCTTAGTTCATTCCTTTTGATTATCTCCCACTTTCTTACATTACTTGTGTGCATCTAGGTCTGATCCAACGGAAAATGATAGCGTTGAAGGATTAAGACCAAATGCAAGAGGTCCAGGGTTGGTTACTTTTGGGGTGAGTAATTCTTCTGTCTCTTCTTTCAGGGTAATGAAACTGGTTTTCACTTGATCAGTTTTAGAAACTTTTTGGAAGTTGCCACATTCTTTTTCAGTTGTATCAACTGTATTTACTTAAAAGGTCCCAGTAGAGAAGGAACTGGTATTTGAACCATAAAAGCCATCCTCCACATGCCCTCTATTACTCGTATTTTTTCATTGATAGGTTGTGCTTTTCCAAAATCTTCCTTTCCTTGCGATCAACTGCAGTTCTGCTATTTGTAATAATTCTATGTTTTAACTACAAGGGATTTAGCAAATTTAATCTTTTTGTGCAATTATTCTCTTTCAAGATGATTGCATTCAGAGAGTCCTTTAATGGTAATTCGGTTCAGTCAGCTGGGTGTCCTTGAAGGTTCGTAGCAGGGACACCATTTTGCTGTTGGCTCTATTCTGGTTTGGGTCTGTGGAGACCGTAGGTTATTCTTCTAATCTTGTTTCTAAAGGTGTTTGGTTGAGTGCAGTTTCTCTAGCATTTCTTGTGGCCTCATGTAAGCCTTTGCCAATGTGCAGCCTGATCGTGTGATGGAATTTTGCAACAACAATGATCTTCAACTGATAGTGCGGGCGCACGAATGTGTTATGGATGGCTTTGAACGATTTGCTCAGGGACATTTAATTACACTATTTTCAGCCACCAATTACTGTGGTATGTTCTAATTTTTAGATGTTTGAAAATTGGGAAGAATTCTACTCCACATAGTGAGGCAAATATTTCTGTGGATTTTTCTTATATTATTCTCTTTTTGGGCTGCAGGTACGGCTAATAATGCTGGTGCAATCTTGGTATTGGGTAGAGATCTTGTAGTTGTTCCAAAACTTATTCACCCATTGCCGCCAGCACTTTCATCACCAGAAAATTCACCTGAGCGTATGGAAGACACTTGGATGCAGGTTCAATATTTCCAGATCGTTTGTTTCAACCATATATTTTTACTTTGACTATTTACTTTTACTTATTTACTTCGATCTATGTTAATCTTGCTTACGTTGATTTGTTTGAGTAGGAGCTAAATGCTAACAGACCACCTACGCCAACTCGAGGTCGTCCTCAAACTGCCAATGATCGAGGTTCTCTTGCTTGGATTTAGATAGCATTGAAGATTGTTTCCTGCACTTCAGGCTCATGCTAACGTCAGGGAATTGCAGTTATATGTACAGCATGATGCCATTTGGAAAAATGGCGGAGTTATAAGATATCTTCTTGTAAAGATATGAATGAGGCTTCTGTGCCCTATGGATCTTCGACAGAATGAACAGGCTTCAGACACAGCAAGATTGAACTTCCACCGGTTGCAGGTGCATCTGTTCAGCTTGATGGACACAGTTGGGGTTTAGAACTGCCCTTTGTAAATTAAGCACAGTAGAAGGAATTATAGTTGTCGTCGTTGTGATCAAGGGTTTGTAGTGCTGGATTTTGTTTTGTTTATTGTACTTCATGGTTGGTGAAATATATAGCGTTCTTCATTTAGGTGTAGTATTCTTCTCTATGATAAAGGAGGACTTGAGGTCCCATATATATTATTGATCAAATATATAATCTTGATATCTCTGGTGGGAGTTGTATCATAGATATAGGGTGTTCATTTGTGTAATTTGTGATGATACCTTGTACAATGTAACTATTTTGAAGAAGAAAAGAAGCTTTCACTGACAACAAGAATGTGTATGTCTGTTTAAGGTTTCTCGGAAATTATTTCTCTATCTTAGCGGTAAGGGTCTGTATACATTTTACCCTTCTCAGATTTTATTTGTGTGATTTCACTGGGTATGTTGTTGATGTTTTGATCTACAAGAAGCCATGATCTAGACACCATCTTTTATTGATTGGTTTTTCCTCTCTAATTCGTTTGTATCATTTTTTTTTTTCAGTTTTGATCTCAATTATATAGTATGTTGTGATGCTTTTCATGTTGACTTAGGTTGTGTTCTGATTCAGCGGGGTTGAGTTATTGCTTATGTGTCCCGACCATTGAGAGTTTACGAGTATAACTATCCTACTCAGGATCTAGAGTTGGTAGCGACAATGTTTGCGCTCCAAGGATCGGAGACATTACTTAAATGGTGTTCACTGTGATATATATACATAGATCATCGTAGCTTACAGTACATGAGTCAGAGGGACTTGACTTCCAAGTTCTGGAATAGGTGATCTTTGGCTTGTATTGTTGTGATTTAGCTATAGTCATACATAGCTTGCTAGATAGGTTACCTTAGATTATTGGGGTGACTTGCCTGTAGGCAGGATATAACAGGCACCATCACGACCTATAGTGTCGGGTCGTGTTCACAAGATTGAATGACCAATTCTCCTCCGAATCCTTGAGCCATCCACATTATAGTTTTAACACATTATAGTTTTGTCTCATCCATTTCACCAAGCTAGAAATTAAATTGGTTCCGCTCAAAGCATATTGTTTGATACAAATGCTATTGACAAATCAAATACGATGTTCACTTCTTTCTTTCAGGTTATTGTTAATTGTCCACTTTACTGTAAATAGTTGTCTCAGATTAGATAGTCGATTTATCAAAATAAGACAAAATTAATTCATTTTACCCTTATGATTAGTATTTTCTTGAAATCCTAAAAAATTTTATTAGTTCTAAAAAGAATTATTTTTCACAAAAGTGGATAAAAGATAGATCAATTTTCTATAAAATAAAAACGAACAACTAATATAAAACATGGTCGAGATATTCCTTGTCTTCCCCTTGTTGGGAGATTCATAATATTAGCTACAATATTTTAAGATGCTCTGAGGATTATTTAATAAATTATTAAATATTTGGCAAAATAAAAATAAGAAATTGACTTTTTCTGAAAATATCAATAAGGTGTATCAGTTTGCAACGTAGCCATAGAACCTAATTCCCTATCCATGCCACCAACTCATCCCATCATTGCAATAATCGTTTAAAAGAAGTTGTTCTACTTTTCATTTTCTTTGTTTCAGTTGATGTTCAGTATCTGTATTGAAGTAATAATCAAAGTTAAAATATATACTGCATAGTGTATTCTCAGTGGCGTAGCTACATATAGTCCAGGGTGATCAATCACACACCTTTCGTCGAGAAATTATGCACGCTCTCTCTCTCTCTCTATATATATATATGAAATCTTGGACACTCCTAAAACGAATTTCTGATTTCACCATTGCAACAAATCTAAATAAAAGTAGAACAATCTCGTAATTGCACCACAACTCATGTTGATATTGTTCTCCCTATCTATGCATGATGATATATAATAAAGGTGGATATTTTGATAAATGTAGCGAATTTCAAAATTACTGCATCCATCTACTTGTTATTTTTTTTCCTCACGAAGAGTTTAATTATATGAATTTTGATTAAAATATGAATATATAGTTTTTCATCATTACCAATATGAGATGAAATTCCTTTACAAATTACTTTTAGAATATATAAATTTTATTTAGCATAAAAATAGTCAAATTGATTCATAGAAACTAAAAAGAGAAACATGACAAAAATAAATAAATAAATAGAATTAGCTATAAATTTTATCAATAGTTTACTTATAACTAATAAAAATTCATCGCCACTTTATCTATAATCAAAAATAGCGATAAATTTTACTATTTAGCTACATAATTTATCTGTCGCTAAATCTTGTATTTTAATATTGATATTCAATGTTTTATCTTATACTATAAGTGGGGATGGATAAACATCAAATACAACTTCAAAAATGTAACCTCTTTTAATAAAAACAAGTGTTGTTGGAGAGGAATATATATCTTCACTTTTTCTATGATTTACAAACACATACATACTTTTTATTTTGCTTTTGCACATATCCAAAAGGAGAAATGTGAGTTCTTTGATCCAACAACTCACCATACATTCATGAGAATAAATATGATCTTTTCATACAAATAAAAAAAATAATACTCTCCTCATTTCAATTTATTTGTCCCCTATTGATTTGATGTTTAAAAAAATAATAAATTTTCAAATTTTGTGATTATAAACTAAAGATATGATGAGTGTATCAGAATATCTTATAAGCTCGTCAACTTATACACATGCTATCTGTTTAAAACTATAGAATATCAAAAAGAGAAACAGATATTTTTTAAACGCACTAAAAAAATATGACAGATAAATTAAAACATATTGAATAATTTAAAATTATAAGATCAATATTTAATTGTCACAACATATTAGAATGCCACTTGTAACATGCATGTCCTCAAAAAACCAAGGACATAACCACACAAAAAGGTATGTGATCCCAATTTTAGAATTAGTGGACTATTCCAAAAGGGGATTAAATTGCAATTTATATAGGATTATTAATTTATTTTGTGTTTTTCCCCCTTTGGTAAGACCTTAGATGGATAAAATAGTTCTTTTTCTTTTTCATTTTAACTATCTGATATTTGAAATTTAAAATTTACTGATTAATTTAAATTCGCTTTAAATAAATTCATATTTATTTAAAAGAAATAAAATATTTTTGATTATTTTTTTTAATTGTCAAAATTAAGTTTAAAAATTTCTTATCGAAAAGCATCTCTATCATTCCATCACACGTCGGATTCTTATGAATTTAAAGATACATTAGATCTTTGAGATGTTTTGGACTTTTGGTTGTCAAAGACAAGTCATGTTGAATATGAATTGTTAGTCAAGCTAGATTTATGATTGGATACCATTATTCCAACTAGCTAGCAACCATATAGTAGTATATATATATGTTGTCTACATATACTCTATACAACATTAATTATATACATTGAATTGAATCAATTTGTGTGAAAAGTTACATTTTCTAGATCTTTTAGTGGAGGGAATATGGAAGGAAAACTTCAAAAATTGGACATTATCTTTGAATTTAGGCTTAAAACGATCTAAGTTTTTATTTGAAAGATTTTTTTTTCATTCAGTACTCGATATTCGTATTGATATTTCGATTAATTTAAATTTATGTCATGGATTATTAATTAAAAGAGAAAGCATTTTCTTATAGGACTTTCTTCATATTTAAGACTCAAATTAAAAGGAGACGTAAAATACTAATAATTCACTTTCTTTGAATTATGAACACAATTTCTTTTGTTTAAAAAAATTATGCGGAATATGATATGAAATTTTGATTCCCATTTTCATTTTAAAAAAGAACGTCACTTCACCTTTTTACTTATTAGCTTGTTTACACTTTCAAAATAACTTAGGATAAAGTAAGACACATCCAATTCTATCTTAAATTTGTGAATGATAAAATAAGTTTGGGAGGGTAGAGTGAACACAGACCTTAACACTCTCTCATAGAGATAGCGAGGTTGTTTATGAAAGACCTTCGACTCAAATATATCTGTAACAGCCCATGAAATTACTAAAACGCCCCTAAGCTTGGTCATACGCACAACGTATCTTTCCAAGCTCCAATGGAAAATTTGAGATCGAATTTGTGATCAGTCTGAAAAACTGAGTCGAAAAATGGTCTCGACTCAGCTTTAACGCGAAAAAACACGAATTTATTTGTCCAAAGTGAGCTTAAAACAGTGAGGTTTCCGCGACGCAGAGAGGACGCGGAACCACACTTATATTTTTTCAAAAAATTACGAAAAAATGAGAATTTGTGAAAAATCGAAGAAAATCACTAGTGCATGTCGCGCACTAGTGTATGAGGGAGCAAATTTTTCTTTTAAAATTCGGGAAGGGAAATTTTGTCCTTCCCGACATATTTTTATATCCCAGTTTATTTTTTAAAACATAATTTCATACAAAAGGGTTTTAAACCTAAAACCAATCCAAGTCTATTAATTTTACACTAAGTCTAAGAGAGAAAAAAGAGAGGAAAGCAAGGGTTTTCAGAGGGGAATTCAAGATTCTTCAAAGATTTGTCATTCTCAGGTATGTAAAGGCTACCCAAAAGCATGAAATTGATCTTCCATGTGCCAATATAGAGTTAGGATAAAGAAATCATGTTTAGAAATCTTGAACTGATGCTTTCTTGCAAGTTCTTGAATAATTGCTTTAATTTCATGGACAGTATCTTGGATTCTTGTTCTTATTCTTTAAATTATATTTTGTACCCTAATTTGATGATAATCATGTTTAAAACTTACTGTATGTGTTCTTTATTATGTGATTGTAACTTGATTTTAAAAATTGCTCCCTGTGAAGACTTGAATAATGAACTTAGGGGGATATATAGAACCTTGAAAGTGATGTTTGATGGAGTCTGAGTCCTGAGTTGAGTGTATTGATGACGGTGATAGCTGAAATTATTGTTGATAGAGTCGAATGGGATAATTCCCTTAGATTGGATAGATAATCTTGCTGTAGAGGTTGAGTGATGAGAATTCTTGAAAGATTGATAGATTTATGAGCATGTTAAGTCCTGGGAGGAGTATTAGCACCGAAATGGATAAGAGTGTGTCCCACTCGAACCCATTAACTACGTGGCCAGTGTAGGAGAGGATTGGATCGTGAAAGTGGATGTTTAATTTGTCCCAAAAGAGGATTTGATAGACTTTTGGATCCATTGACAAACTCGTCCTTTACCTCGACAAGGTAATGGACAGATGTGGCAATGACATCTCTTTTTTGTATCACTACTGGCTCATAGATAGTGGTTATTGGTTATGCAAACTCTCAGATAGGTTTTATGAGGATGGAACTCCGATATGATGTGAATGTTTGATGCTTGATAGCTAGTGAGGTGATAAAGTCTTGTCTCTTATATCTGAGGTGAGGTTGAGTGACTGATGAGTGTCAATTATATTGTTTCCTTTTTCTTAGCCTGTTTTATATACAGTACATTCTACATACTAACGCCCCTCTGGTGCTGCATCATTTTATGACGCAGATTCGATAGACTAAGGACTTCAGTAGCCCGATTGTTGAGGTTTAGAGCTCTATATTTCAGACAGTGGTGAGTCCTCCCCAGCATTCGGAGGATGGTTATTTCTATTAATTTTTCTAGTCTTTTATTTGATTTTGGTAGCTATGGACAGTCATGATACCGTCTTAGACTATAGCATAAAGGCTTCATAGACATAGACATTGGTATTGATGTTGAGGGTTCCTTTCCCTCTTTCTTTCCTTATGTTGAGACTGTTGACTTTCCTATTCTATTTCCATATGATAAATTAATGTTGATAGTATGAGCCCACTGATAGGATAACATTTATTGTCTATTATATCATTTCTTTTCCGCTGATGAATTGGCTGAATGATGGCAAAGTGACTGAGTGGTCCGCTTGGGGGCTAGCAATAGTCTCCCAGTGCCAATCACGTATAGGGTACCCTCCCGGGGCGTGACAATATCAACCCCAAAAGTAGACAAATACTAGATATAGAATAACAACTAAAATCAAAAGCAACAATGGTTTTATAGATAAATAAAAGTAGCAAAATAAATGACGGACAATAACATACAATATATAAAGACATGATCAATCCTACTAATCTACTACATCACAAGGCAATACAACATCCTATCCCTAACCTGTTAACTTTCTATCTTAATAAACAATCCATATTTCTTTTTATCGAAGATCATATCCTCGGTGATATAAAACTGGTCATAATCTGTCTAATCACCTCTCCCAATACTTTTTCGATCTATTTTTACCCCTTCGCGTAACCCCTAAGGTTATGTTCTCGATGATGTGAAACAATTAAAATGAATTGAGGAGGATAATAATTTATACACCCTATAGTATTTTTTTCAAAATATACCTAACAATAACCAGAAAAGAAATATTTTATTTTATTTATTGTCATATATTAGGAATAAACCATTCAATTATTGGTTCTCCTTGGAATTGACAAGTTAGCACTATGATAAATTCAAAACTAGAAACTTGAAAACAGCAGGTATTTTTATTTTTATTTTTGCAATAACAAATCAAATTATAGGAAAACTTAATTTAAAAAAATTAAAAACAGATAAAAAGTGGAAGAACCTTGTTCCAATACCAAGAATATTACCTAAAAATCCAAAGAATATGACTAACTTTTCCTTGGACTAACTTTTCCTTTTTATCCTTAATTTAGCAACATTTATTAATTTGAATATATATATATATATATATATATATATATATATATATATATATAATAATAATAATAAAAGAGAAAAGTTTTCAATGTAGTTAAGCCAAGTGGCAAACTATTGAAAAGCCACTGACAATTTTAAGACAAAGCAAATATATATTGTAATAAAAGATTTGAATTGAAAAATTAAAGTTATTTGAATTTGAAAATATTAGACTTCGAGAAGGAAAAAATTATTAGCTTAACTAAATCTAAAAGTACATGGTTATAGAGGTTTAGATAAACTCTTATTGTTTCATAAGCTTATCTTTTCAATTATAGAATATATTTGAATACATTTGATTTCAATAGTAATAATCAAAAAATAGTGATTCTCTTCATAAAAAAAAATCACCATAGAATTCATTTTGAACACTTTTACGGTTTTCATTAAAATAATAATAATAATAATAATAATAATAATAATAATAATAGTAATAATAATAATAATATAAACTCTTTTAATTATCACTATCTTATTTGCTTAAAAATAATAACTCATAGGAAGGAAAGCCTAAACGAACTCTTAATAATAATAATTAAAAAAAACTTAGCAAACTAACAAACAAAAAAAAGAAAGAAGGAAAGAAAGAAAATAAGATAATTGAGGAAAAGAGAACAAATAACGTATGAAAGAAAGAAAAGATAAATGAGGGGGGAAAAAGAAAGGAAAGAAGATAAATGAGAAAAAAAATCATCTCATTAATTTAAAATATTTAGCTAATATAGACATTAATTTTAATTAAAGAAGTCAAGAATAAAGAAAAATAATAAAAAAATCTTCTTTTATAAAATTAATGTACTATTTGAATTGGAATTTAAATAAAATTTGAGTTAGAATTCTTAATGTCACACCCCTCCCTGGAGTCGTGAACAATGCCCGATAGGGGCACGTAATCACCTACTAAGTCGAATTTCTTTAAAATCACGGCCTAGAATTCTACCGAAATTTCGGCAGAGTTTCCTCTGTTTTATTGACTAACCTCACCTGCAGCAGCTCCCAGATTACACAGAAAAATACATGCATAGATACATTCAGAAAATAACGCGGGCCGACAAGGTCTCCGCTGCGGTCCTGCCGCCTAATAGAATATCAAACACATACATTTACGTCTCACACGAAACTTACACCCACTCGTGCCCACA
>JAOTQR010000001.1:3449072-3466187 GCA_025774065.1 Solanum ossicruentum | reverse complement strand
GTGTTTATAATTCTCGTGTTCACCATTTTTATAATTTAACTCTTTCTTTCTTCCATTACATTATTCATGTTGCTTTAGATTTTGGTATTCATATGAGCTTGTCATCTTCTTTTGTAATTATCCATTACATTTCACTACTCCTTCACCTGTAATTTGATTTTTTTATGCTATGTTGGTTGCTACTTTGCCCATACCCACTCTTGTTTTTTATATGCTTCTTTGCCCAATTTCAGGGCTGTTTTTCCTATTTTTGAAGCTTTTCTTTACTAATTTTTTTGGGCCGTTCTCCCCCTCCCAGATTGTTTTCGTTTCTTTAAGTTTTTGGTTTGTAGGTTGTTTTATGGTAATTTGTGTGCTCTTTAATTGCATGTGTTTAATGTTTAATTTAAGTGTTGATTTTATTTATATGAGTTGATGGCATGTCAATTGCATATGTTGTATCAATATGAGATTGAATTGAGACAACAACCAAATATAGAAGTCGTTGGAACAAATGTTATGAATATGTGCACTGATGGTTTAATAGCGGTAGGTAAGACTCAAAGCTCACTGTCCTACCATCCTATGGTCCAGAGCAATTTAGTGATTTTGACAATCCATATAAATATGAAAGGACAGTGAGATGCAGAAAATGATGAAGTACTACGACAACAACTAATGTTGCAAAAAGTCCTCCGGATGAAGATGCGAATCCAGATGTACTGGTCTCTTCAACGAAGGATGTGAATCCAAACGGGGAACCTGACTGTGGTACAAGTAGTGGATTTATGAGTGGAAATTTAAATGAAACACAATTTGGTATGGATTCATCGCATTTTGATGATGGTTTTGGTTCAGGGTCACATAATTTGGATAGTCAAATTATGATTTGCAATGCTCAATCATTGCAATAGTTTCCTAATGATAATGATGGGCATGCCTCTCCTACACGTCCTGATCAAACATTTCCCACGGATAGAATGATTGCTCCAGTAACTTCAAAATCTTCCATCTCATTGCCATCATCCCCAATTCCTCCATCACCACTCATGGCCTAAAGAAGGAACATTAACCTTAACTTGGATTACAAACTTAATGTTAGCCTTTGATTGGGCATCTAGGAATCTTCTACCATCAAAGCTCCCGTTAATGTTACCAATAGAGGATTTTGATCATCTTGTAGTGACAATGTCAGGGATCTTGCATAAAGAGCTCAACTGCTTGCAGATTGATAGTGGGTCAGGTTTGGGTCCAAATTCAATGGCTATTGTGGTTGGAGATGTGCATGGGCAACTACATGATGTCTTATTCTTATTGAAGGATGCAGATTTTCCCTCTGATGATTGGTTCTTTGTGTTGAACGGAGATTATGTTGATAGAAGTGCTTGGGGTCTTGAGACCTTCCTTCTCTTACTCGTTTGAAAGGTAATGAATAGTTACCTTTATTTAGATTATCAAGCTAGTGTTCATTACTACATGCGTTTAAATCATCTGACATAGTTTGACTTGATACAATATTTAAATGAAAAAAGTAAACAAGTATGTTCGCTCTAAATGTAATGAATTCTTATAATACTATATCTCTCTTCCAGTCATTAGGACTTTACTTTTACTTTTACCGAGTCTTATAGCATGCAAAGTAAGGTTCATTGCAATACTTGTGTAACAGTTCTGCTTAAAAGATATTTTCTTACTTATGTGAAAATAACACCATTTAAAGTTTTAGAGCATGTATAACAAAAAAATGCTAAGCAAAATGGGAATATGTAAATTCAATTTTTTGTTTAGCATTACTACCCTTCTCTTTATAAAGTACCGTCTCAATAGAATTTTTCGTTGTTCTGCTGGTTCACTTTTGTGCCTTAATTTGCTATAATTTAGTGATATGTATGATTTTGTAGTGAGGTTATGACATATGCATTGTGTTTTAAAATTGTAATGGTCAATTTATATGAATCTTTGGGGTGTGATTGTAATTGTGGATATTTAATGGATCTATACATTCTTTCAGGTTCTTATGCCCAATAGGGTGTTTTTTCTTCTTGGAAATCATGATTCGAAATACTGCACTTCCGTTTATGGCTTTGAAAAGAAAGTCTTAATTAAATATGCAGATAATGGAAAACATGTCTACAAGAAGTGTTTAGAATGTGTCAAAGAACTTCCTCTTGCCTCCATCATTAGCGGTAATACCTATACTGCACATCGTGATATTTTCCATAGTATTTCTCCATGGAATTTAAAAGAGCAAAAGGAAAAGAAAAGAAGAGGCGCAAAATAGTTTTGAATCCTAATGTAGGCAACTTTTCTCTTGGTACTTTGGAGGAGTTATTAGAAGCTAAAAGATTTGTCCTTGATCCTCCCTTGGATGGTGCAAATCTGATATGGGTGATGTCATGTGGTTAGAGCTATCAAATGAGCCTGGACTATCCACGAATGATGAAAGAGGAATTGGTCTCCTATGGGGTCGCGATAGTACAGAAGAATTTCTTCGAAAGTTCAACTTAAAGGTATTATTTTTCTTTCTTTTTATATGTTCAATTTGTATATATCTCATGCTTTCCTTAAGGAGAATACTACTCTCTATCTACTCACATGACTAACAATGTTAACCAATTACAAGGGCTTAAGTTTGGAAATGCAAAGCCAACTCAGTTTAGCTTTATCCTGTTGCAAAGTTACATACGAAGGATAAGATAACACTCTACTTGACATTGTAGCTGTAATAAGTCTCTAGTATTGACTCTTCTAGTTAATCTTACCAAATCGATTTACTAATGAGAAAGAAAGGATTTCTTGGATTTCTATTTTGAAAGAAAAAAAGACGATCTTCCTGGAAACATAGCACAATCATTTTGTTAAAAAAGTAAGAAAAGAATTCCAGGTTCTATCAAACATGCATTATAACACGTGACCAGAGAAAAATGAATAAATATCAGGGATTAAAGATAGTTTTACGAAACATAAACCTGCGTTTATAATTCTCGTGTTCACCATTTTTATAAACTCTTTCTTTCTTCCATTACATTATTCATGTTCCTTTAAGTTTTGGTATTCATTTGAGTTTGTCATCTTCTTTTGTAATTATCCATTACATTGTCCATTACATTTCGTTGCTCCTTTACCTGTAATTTGATGTTGTTTTTATGTTATGTTGGTTGTTGCTTTGCCTATACCCACTATTGTTTTTTATGCTTCTTTGCCCAATTTTGAGGCTCTTTTTTTTCTATTTTTGTGACTTTTTTTTTCTAGTTTTTGGGGGTTGTTCTCCCCCTCATGTTTGTTTAATGCTACGTCATTTGACACGTGGCATCAAGTGAACCTCTTGGATGAGATATGAGGCTCAATGAAGTGGATCATCCTTTGTAGCCCAAATAAATGAATTTGAACTTTTAATTAAATCCATATTTTATCGAATTTAATTAATAAACCCAATTATATTAATCCACAATATTCATTTTGGACTAATATATTTTTGAATTTAATATATTTTGAATCATTTACAAAATTTATTACATATATGATTACAACTATATAAAAAATAAAGTTGAAAGCTTAAAATAGAACAAATGCAAAATAAAGTGTCAAAATAAAAAATAAAGTCAAGTTAGAGGGATTGTGTATGTATTTTTAATTGGCTTTTCTTCCATGTCATGGCATTGATGTACACTCTCTCCCAATTTGTTGATTCTTTGCATAAAATTGTCAAAATGGAATATGAAAATTGGAGTTAAATAGTTAAAATGGAACAAGGTGAGTTAGAGAACCAAAATGAAATTTAGGATCAAGTTTAAGCGGTTACATATGTGTTTACTCCATTTATCTTCCTATAAATACATAAAGAGTGATTCTGTCACTGATTTTGATAAATATGATATTATAGTTCTTTACAAATTTGTGTTTAGTTTTATATTTTTTTTACAAGAAATTCTTATTTTTGCATTTAAGTGACTCGAAAAGGTTGATTTCTTTTATTTAATTTATAAATGGTCATAACAGATTATTTCTATCGAAAAGTTTTCATAATTGGATAAAAAAAAGATATTTGAATTCATTGATCTGAAAAATTCAAGTTAGTATCACATAAAATTTACTTAAGAACTCTCTACCAAGATTTTCTATTGTATCGAATTTCATGCTCCACTAGTTCGTACTAAATAAAAGGCTTCTACATGTTAATAATTGTTGCTTCGTTTAGCATTCATTATCGTTACATTACGCCTCAATCTTAAGCAAGTTGAGATGAAATATATAACAACAACATTATCCCAATGCCTCAAAGGCTTCCGCCCATTGCGGGGTAAGGGAGGTCGGATGTACGCAATCTGACCCTTATGTTTAAAAATATAGCGCGATTGTTTTCGGATGACTCATGATGAGCATCGAAAGTTGCATTGACTAACTGCTACTTCACAATTGAAAGAAGCGCAGACAGTTTAAAGAGCTATTTTGCTTTATTCCATCATACCCCAAAATCAAAAAATAGTGAATTTTTGACTCCATCCGAGATTGATGGAAAAGAGAGATGAAATATATGATTTGCATTATTCATGTTATTTTAGTATTTTATTTAGACTCATCTAAATTGTAACTTAAATGTAAGATATTATTAAAAGTTCTCTGTTATTTTCTAATAACATATAAATGTCTAACAAGAATAAAAGACGTCTCAAAAATATTTCACTTACATTATAACATGTTGAACTTAACAACTAAGTTCACCAACAATTTGATGTCAAAAATAAACTAAATACTGAGTCAATTGTCATATTCAGCGTTGCAACTGAATAATTTGGTTTGATTTTAAAAGTTGTCGAATATTGATTTGTAGATATGTTAAATTGATCATTAAATTAATAAAATATCGATTATCAGTTAATTAATTATTAATTTAACTGATAAGAGTTCCAAACTAATAAGGAAATTTGAACAATCTGAATAACACAAACATAAAATAGATTTTCAACCACTAATTCAATCTCGATAACGAGCAATATTTTTGTGTTTCAAATTATATGTTAAATCAAAATTTGCAGTCACCCTAATCCAAACAACATTATTAATCAAAAAACTAAACCAATGAAAAACATTTCCTTAATTGAAAAACTTCCAATTCACTTTTTTTCCTTTCATTATTTTCACAAAGATAATGAAGGAGTATCGATGATCCTGTTAGGAGGTGCGAGAGTTTGATTTTGAGAGATACTCAGAGGGGTAGAGGTAAATTGAAGAAGTGTTGGAGGAGGTGATTAGACATGATATGTCGGATTTTGATCTCACTGAGGACATGACCTTACATAGAAAGAAGTGAAGGCTGCGAATTAGAGTAGCGGATTAATGGTAGAGTTAGGTGTTTTTTGTTATGAGTTCGCATTATATGTTAGTTTTATCGTATTTACATACCGTCTTTAGTAGTCGCTCTTTTCGTTCCATTCCCTTCACTGCTCCCTTCTTTTTTGTCATATCTAGTTTTTTCTACTTACGAATTTTGTGAGAGGGTTTCAGGAAACAACCTTTCTACCTTGGTAGTGGGTATGTTGTTGTTATTGTTGTTATTGTATTATTTTCATAAAGATATAACAACAAAATATAGCAAAAAATTAAAATTTTTGCTACCACTCTTTTCTCTAACCGAAATAGGAAAAAGAAAAGAAAAAAAAAATCAATTTCCTCTTTTTTTAAAAAAAATTGTTTATTTTGTGCAAAAATTCATATAATTAATTTTTAAATTTCATTAATTTAAAAAAATATTTTTTTCTTACTCTTTTAATCTTCTTTTTTCTGGGATGAATTTCTCCAAAATCCACCCTCATAAAACCTGCCCCACATCTCCATTTCAGATTCCGCCGATGCCGGTTTTCCGTCACCGCCGCCGACAGGGCCGCCGATGACGACGACGTTGACATTGACATTTTCCGACTCCTTTCGGTCGCCGGCAGCGCTAATTTGGCAGCATTTGTTCTCATTCTTGTTATCCAAAAGCCTTTTCTGTTTATTCTTCCACAACATTTTCCGGCACAGTCCCGCCGGAACTTTGTACACCGCCAGTATGAGAAAATGAACCACCGTACACGGAACACAACAGCACACCGTCGCGCACTCCGCCGCCGTCCGACCTGCGACCTCGCCTTTCCGTTCATGAAGAGTTTCACAATGATTCATCATCTTCTTCGTCGAAATCGTGGTTTCTGTTCGTAGTAACGGTTGTCGACGGTGCACCGTCGAGGAACCTGTTGGCCCTGTCATCGCCTGCGATTTAATATTGACGGGAAAAAAGGGTCAAAATAGAAGGCGAATTCATATTTGAAAAAAGGGGAATCAAAAGAAGAAGAATTCCTGAAAGGGGACTTATTATTAGGAAAAGAGAATTATGTTTGAATTATGAATTTCTGGAGAAATAAACAAAATTAAAAGAGGAAAAAAATGAAAATCTCCAGAGGGAGAAAAGGGGGTGGTAATTTGAAGGGGAAATGGGGTGAAATAATATTTCAAAAGAAAAAGAAATTAAAATTTAAAAAAAATATAATTTTTGTTTTTAAAGTGAAAAAAAAATATTTGAAAATTAGAATTATATTGGATAATGAATTGGAGTTGTTTTTTGAAATTTTGTAAGAGATTTGAATGTTTAATTTTTAATACTCCTCCGTCTCATTTTACGTGACACCCTTTGATTTGGCACGATGTTTTAAAAAAAAAAAGATTTTTAAAACTTATTGTTAGACATTTGTGTAGCTGAGAATCATTTCATTAAGGGTAAAAAGAAAATTTTAAAGATACATTGTTTTTAACTTGAGTAAAATATACATTGTTTTTAACTTGAGTAAAATAACATTCTTTTTTAGAAGGACCCAAAAGGAAAGGGTGTTACGTTTTTTTTTTTTTTGGTGGGGTGCAATTTTTTTTGAAATTAAATTAGAATTTATTGTATTTGTTTTCTACCATAGATTCTTTAAATATATGAATCACATAAAGTTCAGCAATATTCTCATTTTTAAATTGAGGTACAATATATAAAATATTCGTATTACTTTTATTTTTTATAACATGTCGAGCTTTAGATGATCTAATTTAAACAATACAAGAAGTACTACTACATCTATTTTCTTTAACATAATCAATAAATTCTAATTTGGAGAATTTATCAACATCTATATCAAAACAATTGGTAACAATATCTTTATTATATTTAATATGGAGTTATTATTGTAATTTTTTAACATGGTAAAATCTCAAATATGCGTAAAATAATTACAACGATTCCCCCTCCCCTCCTCCGATCCCCAAACAAAGAGAGTTCAGCTCTTGAAAAAAAGGGATTAAAATTGACAGCTGTGGGATTTGAACCCACGCCCTTTCGGACCAGAGCCTAAATCTGGCGCCTTAGACCACTCGGCCAAACTGTCTATATGCAAATGTAAGTTAATATTTATATAATTTATATATTCCATATTAGGTCAGGAAATAAACAAGGTATCTTATAGAAATATTTTATCCACTTTTTATGTGAGGTAAATATAAACCAACTATTATACTAGTGGAATAAAATAATTCAAAATTAGCTAAAATATAAAATAAAATTAATCGATCAAAAAATTATTATTCTTATTTCAAAATCTAAATAACCCTTAAAAGTTTTTTTTGTTATAATTTAATATGATATTCTTTTCCAAGAATTGTACCATCCAAAAAAGAAAATTGTTTCTAGGGATTGTCTCATTTATTAGTGTAATCGATACTAGGTCAATAGTAAAACACTAAAATGATTGAAGTCTAATAATTATTTTTCTTGAATTTTAGATAAAAATGCATAAACTTCACCCATAAATAATTTTAGATAGATTATTTAAATTTTTTAAAAAAATCAAACTTAATTTCAAATACTATATATTTGAAGTTAATATATATGTGCAACATTTAAAAGGAAGGAATACATTAAGGTATCAAATTTTATTATAGTATAATAAACGTGTGATATGTATTTATTATTTTTATAATAATGAATAATAAATAGTTCAATTGGCTATAATGTTCATAACGTGTCCTCTTATAATTTTGCAACGTGGCCTACGAAACTAATTCATAATAAAACTATTTGTAGTCGCGAAGCACATCAAAGGACATTCGGAAATAGTCGCGCTATGTTTTTAAACATAGGGGTCAGGCTGCGTACATCTAACCCCTCCTTACCCTGCAATGAACGAAAACCTTTGAGTCATGGGATAATGTTGTTGTTGTAAAGCACACCAAAGGACACAAGGAAAGAGGAACTTATATTTCTTAACAAAAAATATTCCTCCATTTTCTCCACTTTCTTTGTTATGCATTATAATGATTTGGAGAAAAATTTCAATAGCATGGCTTGATCTATATAACTTATTTTAGCATTTAGAGGCTATTTAACAAAAATTAGGTAGGTTTAAAAATTTTTCACGTGCATTAGCTTAGGGGTGACAATTTCAATCCATATAAGGTAAAAGAAACTCATATTTACTTAATGGATCACGCATATTTTTTAAATGGATAAATATGAGTTAATCTATTTTAAGAATTCATACAAATATGATCAAAATGGACAAAATATTGATACACATATAGACTCATAGATCCTCCAACTCATAACTCATAATAGAAAAATTCTTAATTACTCTACAAAAATTTTTTGTATGCATGAACTTTTTTTTATTTTTCTTAAAAACAATTTGTACCGGGAGGGGGGGGGGGGGGGTGATGGCAAAATAATTTAACTTTTTTTATTGAGTTGTGCATAAATACCAAAAAATCAAACCAAACTAGATCAAACTAATTCAATTTTTCAATTCGGTGTCAATGTTCTTTTTTCAAAAATTCAGTTTTTTGGTTCGGTGTTCGATATAGGGGTCTCAAAACTTCGGTGCACCAAAGAACATAATTTTTATTTTATATATATATATATATATAAATTTATAATTTGGTAAAGTAGAATTGAAGAACCGAATGCCCACCCATTGGTGGTGATAGCATATAAATTTAACTTTTTGTTGGATTTTTCAAATTTTTCTTTAGAATACATTTGGGAGTGGGAGTGGGGGTGGGGGGTAGTGTGAAAAAAGTTAACGTTATTGTATCTTTCTTTAAATGTTTTTCAGGGTGTGGGGGTGTGGGGGAGGGGGAGTATGTTGGAAATAGAGGGTGAGGTGGTAAAAAAATTTAACTTTCTTTTTTGATTATTTTAAAAAAGTATTTGGATATAGGGGTTCGGTGGGTCTTGGAGAAGAATTTTTTTTTAAATGGTGATAAGGTGGGGTGTAGGGGACAGTGAGGGGCGGATAGAGTGGGCAAATTTTTCTTGATATTTTTTAATTTAAAAATTTGGGGTGATAGAGGTACGAGTAGGATGAGGATGAGGGTTGAGGTGGCGTGGGGTAGGAGTGGCTGGGTGATAGAGTATGAAAGTAGAAAAATTTATTTTTTTCAAAAATAATAATTTGAGAGTAAGGTTGGGGTGATAGGGATTGAATATTAACAATCTAACTTTGATTTAATCTTTTTTTTGGCTTCAAGAGAATTAAGTGGGTTGGAACCATTTTTATCTAAATTATATTTGACCAAATCCATATTTACCATATCATATATGTATGGATGTGATCCAATCCATTTTGACTCAATTCATATTCAATACATCCAAATTCGATCCAATCCACCCATTTGTCACCTCTACGTTAGCCCATGAATTTTTTAGCAATATAACTTCCAATTAATTATTTTGCAAAAACTTAATAAAACCATTAATAATGACCTTGGAAAGAATTTCAATAACCGTGATCTGGTTCTCACAACTTTTTTTTTTTAAAACATGTAAAGGTCACACAAAAAGAATTAGACGATTTTCTTTATTTTTCATGCGTGTTAGCTTATAAATTTTTTGGTGATCTGACTTTAGGTCAATATTTTCACAAAATCATTACAAAATCATGCTTAATGATAGATAGGTTCAGAAGCTTAGACTCAAAGAGATTGGTTCGATAAAGGTGTAAAAGAAGCACTGCCCGGTTAGAAAGGTGACTTGGAAGACAGAGTTTGACATGTGTGCTAGATATGCGGCTGTTGTAATGTATATATGTTTGCTGCAATATTATACTAATATAAACATAAGCTATACGAATTTGAATAAGCTTTGTGTAGTACCTGAGCTTATAAAAATAATTTCAAGATAACTCTGAGATTAACTTTATTTCATATTTAATTTGAGGTATTAACTAATTTCAAAATTGTTTTATCGTATAATTTGTATTAAAATGGCGATATTATTATTCAATATCGAAGGTGAGATCAAATAATTTTATGAAATATCTTTACTTATCTCATTCTACGTATTAAACTGCCTGTAAAGTACATATCAAACTATCTATAATGTGAAAGAAGGATTAGTACTTTAAATTGGTTTTGGGTGATTAAATATTCAACTAAACTTTGTCAGAGTAATTGGTACAAATTAGATAATACATTTCAACAAATCAACTAAAAATGTTTCAATAATAGTTGTAATTGTTGAAAAATCCAAATAATAAATGTTGTGCACTTTGGTATAATAATTGAGGTTGCTTCTGCTCTAATTGAAATGTTATAACAAAAATGTCTTTCGATAATAGTTCAACTTGCAATTGATATTAATAACATAATAATTAAGTCCAATTCTTCTATGTTTGGTGATACAAATACCTTCTTATGGTGTAATTTCATTTTTCAAAATTGAGTAAATTTTGGTTAATCTTCTTTTAAGTGGACCTGTGTTTATGTGAATAAAAATAAAATAAGATTAAAATATACTGGGGAAAATAATTAATGGTATTTTCTGCTAATTTTGACTTTGGCTAGAAGAAAGGTTGTAGACCTCTGTCAGTCAAGCATATCATAGGTAAGAAAGGAAGCTTGAGCGGCAAAAGAGCCACATGTCATGACCCGCTAGTTTGCAATCAAGAAGAGGGAAGAATCTAGAGTCTAGGAGAGGTTTCGGAAGACTCTGAATATTGTAAATGTCATTTGAAGGTTCTTGAAAAACTCTAGACACCTAGAATCTTCTAGAGTAAGGACTAAAGTATAAATTGAGAGTGACTAGTAAAATAAGTATTATTTGCACTTTAATCCATAGGGAGTAATATAAATAGAGGGACACCAGGCAATCAACAAAGTTGTAGGCAATCTTTCAAGTATTATACAAGTCTTCTAGTGAGTAAGTTGTCAAGTGTCACATGGAAGTCTTAGTCGAAGTTTAAGCCTGTCAATGGAAAGATGGGGTCAAGCAAGGTCGGTGTTATGAAGTGAAATCTAATAGAAAGATTTGAAATAATCCTGTTTGATGAATTCAAAAATCTTGAAAATTACATAAAAGTTATATATGAATAGAGTTGTATCTATATCAAACATTTTCTTAAACGCCCCCATAATAAGAAAGCCATATAAATCGAATGAAACTTTGTCTAATGCAACTACGACAAAAGTTATACATAAATAGAATCATATTCGTATTAAACATTTTGAAACTCTCCCAAATAAGAATGTCATATGTGCTCCATTGGTTAGACGGAGAGTGTGTATGCGAGTTATTTTTAAACAAGGGGTGTATCGACGCTAAATCATAAAGATTTAGGGATATATTACTTTAACAACAACATTACCAAAAACTAAAAATTGAGTCAACATGTATACAAAAGAAACATAGTGGATAGCCATATTATATATATGAACCTCAAGCAATCTATACATTTACAAGAAATGGATAAAAAAATAACAAGATACTTGCTTTTATGTTATTTTTTCTTATTTTGCTTGCAAGTCTACCAAGAGCTCTTAAACCATATATATTATGAAGCCTTTATTGAAAAAATGACTTCATTTGAATCATTTTATGGTTCTAGTTTCCTTTCACTCCCTGAGTTGTGAGCCCGAATCCGAAGGGGAACAATGGATCATAGTGTGGATCGCCAACGTTCATTGGGAGCTGAGCGACTCTCTTGAACCAAGTACGAGCGAGTTTGCCAGTGAATCCATAGTCACCAAACAGATTATCAGCAATGCCTTGTCCTTCAGTACCTGGAAGCCAAGCAGCTACAAGTGCATCCATTTTTTCAACGTATGGCTCGATCACAAGAGGACGTCCAGAGATGACAACTACAACACATTTCACTGCCCCGCAGACGTTTTCTATGATGCTGGGACCTGGATCAGGAATTGTGAGGTTTGAGCTATCGCCGTACATCTCAGCATATGTATTTTCACCAACAACTACGACAGCATAGTCGAATTTCTCAGACTGCACAAACTGAGTGTCTGGCACCTCCTTGAATACTACTTTTGTTGAAGGATCAACGGTATCCTTGATAGCCTTTAACACGGTTGTTCCTGTAAGATTTCGAGATGTAATATATCAGGATCCTCACAAAGTCGAGTGAACATCTCAACCATATCATAACGGATTTGCCTTTTCTATTGCTGCATCGAGAACGAGAGAATAGAACAGAACATACCAATTGTAAGGTTATTGTGAGGAACACCCTGCCATGTTATTGTCCACCCTCCACACTGGTAACCTAAGTTGTCCGCGTGAGTTCCAGCAACGAGTATCTTTGCTGCTTTCTTTGGAAGGGGAAGTAATGGTTGCTCGGGTTTCTTGCCGTTCTTCAAAAGCACAAGTGATTTCCTTACTGCTTCTCTTCCCAATTCTCTGTGTTCCTGCACAAATACCAAGTCTAATGTGAAAATGCTAACGAGTCGAAACACTCACCACATAAGCATTTTGTACCTTGCTTCCCAAATGGTGAGCCAAGCTAAGATCAGCCAATGGGTCCTCAAAGAGTCCCATGACAAACTTAACCCTCAGTATACGCTTCACAGCATCATCGATTCTGCTCATGGGAATGGCGTCTTTCTTCACTAGGTATGTCAGATTGCCAATAAAGTCTGTGTAGTTATTCGGAACCATAACCTGTATGTAGACGAAATATTCATAAATGAATGACCAAAAGCAACATATCAACCATCATCATTTTCTTACTAACCATGTCAATTCCCGCGTTAATACTTGCTTCAACTGAGTATGTGTAATTCGAGTTAGCAGGGTTAGTAATCCTGTTAATACCTTCCCAATCTGAAATGACAAAGCCCTGAAATAGACGTGGTTATATACTTCCATCATCGACCTTAACCAAATATACGAGCTAATCGTTCTTACCCTGAAGTTCAACCTCTTCTTTAGGAAACCAGTGAGTAGATGTGTGTGGGCATGCATCCTTTGACCATTCAAGCTCGAGTAAGATGCCATAACTGTTGCAACACCCTTTATGATTGAATCATAATATGCAGGCATGTGCATGCTAAATAATCCTTTTGAGTCGACTATTGTGTTGTTTTCATCGATTCCATTCACTGTGCCACCATCTGCCACAAAGTGCTTAGCACACCCTGCAACCTTTGTCCTTTACCAATTGATACAAACGTCAGCGTTGTTGCTTTGACCACTCAATGAAAAGGAAAGAACAAAGATTCATACTTTCCCTGGACGTAGGGTGTTCCCTTGCTCACGTTGGCTGGCAAATCGCCTTGTAAACCAGGAATGATCTCTGTCATTTTTCGCACAATACTAACGTCTTCACTGAAGCTTTCATAACAACGTCCCCACCTCGGGTTTCTACATACCTACCATAACACAATCATCATATCATATAAGTTACAAAAGAAACAAAACACTTTCTATGTGTAAATCATATCAACTTACTGCAATGCAGGGAGAGAAAGCATATGGAATTCCAGTGGCTCTAACTTCAAGTGCTGTTGCAGCACCGATACGCTTTATAAGATCGGGATCCCTGCATTAAATTTCGAAATCAAATCAAAGAGAGTAGTCTGCATTTCAAAGAAGGATGTATCGAAACTTGCCTAGTGACACCAAGTCCAACATTGTGAGGAAAGATTGTAGCTTTGTAGACATTGTTATGACCATGAACTGCGTCAATGCCATAAATCATGGGAATACCAAGACGAGTCGCGAGAGACCCCTTTTGGAACTCATTTACCATATTCACCCAATCCTCAGCTGTGGCATTATCTCGCGGTACGCTCCCTCCACCACTCAATACACTCCCTGCCAGAAAATATATAGTTGAAGATGAAAGGGATCGTTACACAAGTACCAGATCGGATTTGCTCTTTACTTTTTCGAGCTGATATACATGAATTATACAATGTAGGCAAAGATGAACTTCCAAACATAAGAAAATGTTGATTGTTGAAGCTTTGCCTCAATCTATATCATATCCTCCAAAGATAATGTATTTTTCGAGGATTTGATACACACTCATCAACATTTTGAAGAGCGATCCGAGCAACATAGTTGACTCTAAAATATCAAGAGTTGCCAATTCATCAATCCTCTAAAAATGCATTATTTTAGAGAATCTGACACACACTCATCCACATTTTTTAAGAGTCCGAACGATATATTTTTCAACTACCAAATGAAAAAGATTTTCAAGAATGACAAATCCATTAAAAATACCCTATTTTAGTAAATTCAACACGTATTGGTCCGCATTTTTTAAGAGCCCGACTAACATAGTCTTTAAACGCCAAATGGGAAAAAAATTTCAAGAATGGCCAATTCATCAGTCCTTTAAAACTGCACAATTTTAAAGAATCTGACACGCACCCATTCACTTTTTTAAAGAGTTCGGACGACATAGTTTTCAAACACCAAATGGGACATTTTTCCCAAGAATGATCAATTCATCAATCTTTAGAAAAACACTATTTTAGATAATCCAACACCTATCAGTCCATATTTTTGAAGATCCGATCAACATAGTTTTAAAACACCAAATAGCAAAAAATTTCAAGAATAGCCAATTCATCAATCTCCCAAAAATGCACTATCTTAAAAGAATCTAACACGCACCCATCAACTTTTTAAAAAAGTCTGAGCAACATAGATTTTCAAACACCAAATATATCAAAATTTCAAGAATAGCTATTCAACAACAACATACACAGTAGAAACTCATAAGTGCAGACCGTACCACTATGAAATAGAGATAGAAAGACTGTTTTCAGAAAACTCTCGTTGCAAAAGAATAGCCATTTCATAAATCAAATAAATAAATAAAAAATTCAAACATACCAATGAAAAATGTCTTCATAACCTCAGCAGATGCAACTTTCCTCTCAATTTGAACCATTTGACCAATTTTTTCTTCAAATGTCATTCTTTTCATTAAATCTTTAATTCTAACACCCAATTTTTGTTTTGGATCTTTATATTTCATATACTCTGCCTCAGCAACCATAGCCATGACACAAAATAACATAAATCCCAAAGTGGCTATTTTTGCAAATTGCCCCATTTTTTTCTTCTTACAATCTCAATAATCTTTTTTCAGGGGCAATATTATATGAACAAACGAAAAATGAAAGTTAGATAACAAGGAGGATAGGAAACATAAAACAGGTGAATTTTTCCTATTTTTAAATTTTTATTTTTTTGTTTGATAGAAAAATAAATAAATAGAGAGCTCTTGGTGAAAGTTCACATATATTTTATGTATTATATGCACATAAACACATATTTATACACCCAAAAGAATGAATTATATGCACATAAACACATATTTATACACACAAAAGAGAGTTACAAGGGAGTGGCTTAGAGGTTTTTTAGCTAGGGAATGGTTATCAATGAGTAAATTTTGTAACAAACTCAATTTTGAATAATGAATTCTTCACAAATTTTCGTGTGTTAGTTGATATTTTTCGATAAAATAGGAAATATAAAAAATTAAAAAAAGATGTTTGACATATTCTTATGTGTTAGTTGGTATTTTCTCGATAAATTTGGAGACACACGCAAAAAAATGAAAATGAATTTGTGACAACAACAACATACTCAGTTATATCCCACAAGTAGGGTCTAGGGAATATAGACTGTACGCAGACCTTACCACTACCTCATAGAAGTAGATAGTGTGTTTCCTAAAACCCTCAGCTCAATTTGTGACACACACACATACACACATATATATAAAAGAATGTGTAACACATTCTTATGTGTTAGTTGATATTTTCCGATTAAATTTGGAGATACATAGGGAAAAAAAAGATGAATGTGTGACTTAGATAAAATCATTTTTTATAGTAAGTGGAAATAAATAATTTAAAAATAAAAACAGTCCTAAAATATTTGGTAAAAGTAAAATGTATGATAGAAGGTATTGAGACAATTAATAATTAAGGGGTCTTAAAATATATGGTATGACAAAATATATTTTAGAAAATTAAAACATTATCAAAAAAATATGATAAGAGTTCTAAAGTTAAAAGTGTTCTAATAAATCTTATCTTTAAATTGCTTATTATACGATTCTTTAATTTACACGGCACTGTAATTCGAAAAGGAGATTAATTTGCATTTTATTTAGGAAAAGATTATTCTTTCCCAAAGTTTTATGGTTTTGATATTGGTTTTTCATATGTACGGAAACAGTCGCGCTGTGTTTCTAAATATAGGAGTCAGGCTGCGTACATTCGATTCTCTTTTACCCCGCAATGGACGGGAGCCTTTGAGGCATTGGGATAATGTTGTTGTTGTTGTTTTTCATATGTACGTTATTTGAATAAATTATATTAAATATTATGTTTCTTCTATTATAGTTTGTTTTAATTTGATTTATTGTCGAAAAAATTAGAACTGTTAGCTTTTGCATGATATCATATTATTTTGATTGCAATATTTTTTTTTGATTTTACGAGTTTTTTTTTCTTTTTGGATTATTATGATTGATCACTCTAAGCTCATCATGGCATTATTAGTGACGCATCTATTCACTAATTTAATTTCAAATATGGTCAAATTATAGTTGTATATTTTGTGTGCTTAATATGCACTTCTCTTTTCCTTAATATTGAATAAGCAATAATTATTCAAATAATATTTCTTCATCAGTTTTATCGTAATTTTGAATTAATTTTTTAAGATTTTTTATAAATAATTTTTTTTGTAATACACACGTGCTAGTCTATATCTATATTATATTAAAAGCGTGAAGACCCTTATAAATGTTGTTTGAACATTTTGGCAAGATAAAATTATCTTTTCACATTTTTTCTCACATT
>JAOTQR010000001.1:3417320-3427465 GCA_025774065.1 Solanum ossicruentum | reverse complement strand
ATACCCCAACGCCAAAAAATAGTAAATTTTTGACTTCATCCGGCTATGGAAATAGTTTTTTGGTTAAACAGGATAAAAATTATCTCTCCCCCACCCCCATAAGCACTGTTATTAATTAGTTATGATGATTTTTTTCATTCTTTTATCCAAATAATTATACTTTGTGTTTTATATATGAATAATTACATACATTTTCTTGCTTTACATTTCTATTTTTTTTCCTTCATTGGTGTCAAATTTTGGCCCTTTGCCTTTGCTTAAATGACATTTTACTATAGGGTGCACTAACACTAAAATAAATAAATAAATTAGTTATGACTTTCATCGCTAATTCATCGTTAAATTGATCATAGCAAATAGCATTTTATGATGATTTGTCGTTAATTCATTGCTAAATAAAATAATTAATGAATTTTTTTTTTGGCTACAAAATTTACCAGTCTCTAGTTTCTGTTTTCTTTTAGGGGGAAAGGGAAACATATACCCCCTCAGTTTTTAATTTATAGTTAATATATTCATCATTTACAGTGATACATATATACCTTCGTTGTCTAACAAATACAACATATTTTCCCCTTTTCATTAACAAACTCATATTTAATTTTCTTAATTAAAAGAAATATCCAAAAACTGATTTTGTAATTCCAAAAAGGGATGTCAGATGGCTTTAAGAAATTACCCCACCTGTTTTTTTCTAGTTGGATCAAGTCTGTATAAGTATATCAGCACTAAATCGCAAAGTTGATGATAGCTTAATTACAAAAAATTTATTGTTATGTCCATGTTTATATATAGTTATTACATTTTTCGCATTATGTTTCTATTTATTTCTTCACTAAAGTCCACGCTTTAATTTCGATTTGCCTTCAAAGCACCAAAAGGCGTTAGAGCTTTTTTGCGCTTTTCGGTTTTGATTACTCCTAAGTCCTAACTATCCAAGAATTGTGTTGGATTATTTAAGATCTGTAACTTCCAATTTAAAGAAGGAAGGAAGAAGATGATGAATAATGCTTCGTTTTTTTTTTAGAGAGAAGGGAGAGTAAAATTGTTAGAGAGAGAGAGGCTTTTTTTTTCGTGGTAAACCCCAAAATGAATTGGGTAACCTCCACGGCAACATGGTATATATATTAATGATATTCGGATATTTACAATTACACAGAATACACATATACATGAAGAATGAATAGTAGCACCTAAATTTGGTTGAATCGCGACAGCTACTACATATATTATCAGGCTCCACTATCTAACAAATTGAACATTGAAATTCAACAGGTTTCAAGAAAGAAGAGATAAAGATTCAATTGTGCAAAACAGGAATTTTGAAGATAAGGGGACAAAGGCCAGTCAATAAATTCTTAAGCTTTGAGAAGGACATTCATGTTTCAACAAATTGTGATAAAAGTAAAATCAATGCAAAGCTTTTAAATGGAATTCTTTATGTTAAACATCCAAAACTCATAATTTCATCACAAGAAAATGAAAATGAAAATGAATTGCCATCCTCATCCAATAATGAATCAAAGCAGGACGACGACAAGAAACCAGAACTAGATGAATTGAATAAACAGGACAATGCTGAGAGTTCCCCTAAACAAGAACAACCAACAAACCATGGACAAACACAAGTTGTTCAACGAGATGAGTCGATGAAAGATGCCACGAAGCCAAGTACTAGTGATTTATTAGCAAAGTTGAAGGTGAGAGGGAATGTGATGAACATTGCCTTGGCTACTTTGGTGGTTCTTGGTATTGTGCGCGGCGTTGTCAATGTGATGAGGTCTTCCAAGAAACCTAAAGAATGATGAGACTATGTCTAGCTTGTGTCTTGCTTCAATTCAAATTTCAAAGTCGGGAAAAAGATGTGCATTTGTGATTGCAAATATAGAAGTTTATAAAGTTTCATATTGAAATGTAATGAATCAATTTGTTACTTGTTTATATTTGAATAAAACATTAGTGTTAATGTAGTGAGATGGTTTGTGTCACTTGTGTGCTCATTGTAGTGGCGAAACTAGGATTTTCGTTAAGTGGTTTCACAGAAATAATGAATTGATAACTCTTCAGGGTGGCCCAGTAGGGTGGCCCAGTGGTTTAGGCCTGAGACTTCCCTGTTGGAGGTCTCAAGTTCGAAACCTCTTGCCAGCAAAAGCAAGGAGTTTGCCATGTATATATACAAGAGGGGTACACAAGGGTGGTTGTCACGACTCGTTAACTTCAGCATCTTCGCTGACTTTTAATCTCCAAGAATCGCTCTACTGGCTGACAACAAATTTGTCTGAAACCTCAAAACTTCTGCACATCCGCTGCACTGGTCAAGCTCGTCACACCGGACTTGCCTAGTGCGGATTACTTCTCCTATGTGGTTTGCGAGCTATTGCAAAGGATTAGAGTTTTACCCTATGCACACTCAAAGGGTAATGGCTGCGGGTTCCCCTTGTTATAAAAAGAAAATGATTTGTTTGGTTGGTTTTAACTTGATAGAGAGTTTAAGAAAGTAAAGAAGACTTTAAATCTTACAATCTTAAACTAAAATATGCAGAATGTACGAAAATGTCTTTTAATTTTGTGGTTTTGAAAATGTCATGCAGAAAGTTAAAATTAAAAAGTTGTTAAAAAAGAAAAAGAATATTCTTTTCTAAACAGATTAAAAAGAAAGTAAGACAAACAGTTTAAAATCAAGGGGTAATATATGTTACGAAACAATGTCTTCATGAGCTGACCCAAAACTTACCTTGATGAACTTCAAGGATTGGAGTCTCGAGTCAGATCCCATGTTGAGAGTAGGGTTTTGGGATGGGGTCGAGATACGACTCCCAAGTCAATAGTCAAGTCTAGGGTTGATGTCAGATATCAAGTCCTAGGTCTAGGGTCAGGAGTCGGATCTCAGGTCAGGGTTAGGACCAAACTACTGACCTAGACCTGAGATCTGACTCCCGACCAAGATTTGACTTGACCCACAAACCAATTATTGGTCCCTGACTAGAAACTCGCCTCTCAACCTTGACCCAAAACCTAATTCTCAACCCTGGATTCAACTGCTATTTATATTATTTTGAGTCCAATGTCATAGTATTTTCTCATATTATACCTGAATATTTTTGAAAAAAATATTTTCTTTTAATTGACCAGACTCTAGAAAATAAATAATAAAAATCCTTTATTTTCCATTATTTCTCGAAATATTTTTCGTGGAAAACATTTTTCCTTTGTAACAAACACACCTTTGAGACTCAAACCTTGCTCCTACACTTAAGGTTTCCTATTTAGGTGTCCTTAGTGTTATTCTATTATTGTACAAGAAAAGGTTTATAAACAAAAAGTAATGGAAATTACTTAAGGGATATGTATCTTAAAAGAAAAACAAAGAAAGCAATTCAAGAAAGTTCTCTTATTTTATTTTTATAAGTGAATACAAATACACACTAAAAACTTAAATCCAACAAAGCCTTGAAGCAAAGATTACACATTAGCAAAAGAAATAAAAGAGACAAAAAATGGATTCAACACCAACTCTAATATATGAAGATTTTGTGCCATCAACAAAGCTGGTTCAGGAACAACATTTTGACACTCTTCACCTTACTCTTCAAGGTCCTTTTCTCCTAAGTCATCCCTCTCATTAAATAGTTTATATTATATATATTAGTATTACCCCCTCCGTCTTAATTTACATGACATCAGACAGAATTTAAGAAAGGAAGAGTTTTGAGGTTTGTGGTCTAAAACACTCCTTGACCATTTGTGTGAAAAGTAATTTGAAAGTTAAATTGTTTCCAACTATAGAAATGTGACATTCTTTTGGGGCAGACTAAAGTGGAAATTTTGTCGCATAAACTGGGATAGAAGAAGTAATATTGAATTGATGTAGAGTGAGGACACAAATAGAGGCGTTTTGGACAAATTTTAATGTGATAGAAAATAAATTATAATCACAAATAACATATAAAAAACAGAAATTTTATTCATAAATAATGTAGGTATAAATTTGTTCCTCCCTTGATACTTCTCTCCTAAGGTTTCTCCAAGATTTGAGGACCATTAATTGTGTATTTCTCGAACTAGGATGATTTGCACTTGATCTCCCTGAAAGGATTTGTGTGGACTTTCTTGAAATATTTGATTATCAAGAAGAGTCTGGTATATTTTGATTTCTTTATGAATATCCCAAGAGTTTATGAATTTTTGAGATGCCTCTTTAAGAGAATACAATATCCTTTATATAGACATAAGTTAGAGCGCAAGGGCTCCAAGACATCCTAATTGTAATCCAACACATTTTGAAGAGTCCCATAAAATTTCAGTGTCTACAAGCGAACTCTAACTTGTTTGTCGATCTTAGAGGTCAGCCAGTCCCTTCTATTTGACCCATTCTCATCAGCCTGCATTCCGTCATGGACGTCACATAAACCTACCGATGTATTCTCTTCCTCGCTGAGTCCCTAAGGGGGGTGTATGTGCATCCAAAGAAAATCTCACATCAACATAACACAGAAGAGATGTTTAATATACAAGGAATCGTGCATTAGCCCCTAGTGACGTGCTTTGAAGGCGTGCAACTTAGCCCCTTGCTAAACTTTTGCTACACTACTAAATGAGATGTTTTTTTCACTATCCTAGCATAATCTTAACATCCTTAGTTAACCTTAAAGATTGTATTGTACATTCAACAATGTATTGATGTCATTAATGATATATATCGTTGAAATTCGACAGGTTTCAAGAAGGAAGAGCTGAAGGTTGAACTGACCAAGACAGGAATTCTGAAGATCAGTGGACAAAGGCCAGTTGAGACGCCGAACAAGTGGCAGAGCTTTCAGAAGGAATTTCCTATTGCAGTAAATTGTGACAGAAGCAAAATCAGCGCGAAGTTTGAAAACGGAATTCTTCAAGTTAAACAGCCAAAACGGATAACAAAGGATAACGAATTGGCAGCCACATTAGCTGAAAATACCCCTGCAGCTAACAGACAGAGCACCACTTGACGAGACGAATTTAGTAAACAGGACAATGCTGACAATGCTAGAGTAGAAACAACGAAAACTAGTCTTAAAACGAGTGAGCAAATAGAAGGTAAACTTCATTCAGATAAAAGCAGTTTAAGTAGTAGTTCTTACAGTGAATCGACAGATGATGAAACAATCGGAAATGAACGTTGTTTGGCTGCAAACGCGACAAAGCCAAGGAAAGTGATGAAAATGACTCTTGTTGCTCTTTCATTTCTTGGCATTGGGATCTATATCGCCAACGTGATGAAGTCTGCAAACGAAGCTGAAGAATGATAAAGAGTCTTACTTTCTATAACCAAAATTGTAATTAATCAATTTGTTATGAATCATAAGACCATCATAACTGTTAATTAAGGTGCAATGTTGTTCTTCATCTCATATTAAAAACAACATTTCAATGTAATCCGACATTTGGATCTAGGGAGGGTGATGTGTACACGGCCTTACTAATACCTTGTGAAGGTAGTTGAGAGGTCGTTTCTGATAGACCCTAGGCTCGAGTAAAGCATATCGAAATTAATAAGAAAATTAAATACATCGGTGAAGCAATCATGTAGAAAAGAACAGTCGAAACAACAAATAATATGATAATCGAAGCAGAGGATACAACAGGTAATAATAAAATTGAAGAATAAGATAGTAAGAGAATAATAATAATAATAATGAAGGAAACTAGAAAGGTTTGACTACCTACTAACATTCTTCCCTAATCGTCGACCTCCAAATCCTTCTATTTAGGGTCATGTCCTCGGTAAACTACAGGTGTGCCATGTTCAGTTTAATCACCTCTCTCGAATACGATCTTCCACCTAGCTCTACCCTTCCTTAGACCCACCATAGATAACCTCTCACACCTCTCCTCCTCACTAGCTTTCGGTAATAACAAGAAGGCAAAAAGTGAGGTCAAGTTACATTCAACTCACAATATGTTGAAAATATGTCTCAGGATATTGCAAAAATAAAAAAACTACCCACATTTTCTCTGAAAGATTTTTTTTACAAAAATTCAGTTTATGAGTAGCTAAGTTTTCGAATTTTAAAATTATGTTAGTAATGCATGACTTGAATTTAGGAGTTAGTTTTGTCTAATGTTATTTGAATTTTTCTTTTGATAAGTTTAATAGCATATTTTTCTATTTTTTAATTAGAAGTTATAGCTATAAATATATGCATGTTTGTGAATTATTAATAAAATGTATCCCTTTTGACAATACTTGTATTTTTTTCACTCAAAGTTCTGTTATTTTCTTAGTTTTTTGTTAAAAAAGCCAACACAATAAGAAGCAATTGATTTTACACATGCAATGCTGATAATTGTTAGTGCTAAAAGTTGATTTCAAAATACCCTTAATTAAAAAAAAGGGTATTTTCTCCCTTCTTTTGTATTATATACTTTCCATATCCCCAATTAGAAAGGGGAAATTACATATTATACCAAAAAAAAAAGGTAAAAAGTTTTTTTTAAAAAAAGTAGCACATGTTTTATTTATATAAAAAATAACTCCAAATCAGTGAAACTATACATGAGTATACAATATAATTTATCAAAAGTTATAAAAAGTAGACACTACTGTACAAATGTATACAACTTATACATGAGTTATACACTAATATACATTATGATACCTAAATATCCACTGACTATACGTGCCTATACAACGAGCGCTACTTTTTTTGTAATTATTTTAAGTGAAGTATCTTTCGGTGTAATTTGCCCAATTAGAAATTCTTCAAAAATTTTGAGCCTACCTTAACTTTCAGGTTCCCTATTTAGGAGTTTTTTTCATGAACAAGAAAACTCTGTAGCTTAGGCAAAAGGTTTGTAAACAAAGTAATTAAAACTAGTTAAGGAATATGTATCTTGAAAGAAAGTATCTCAAGAAAGTTCTCTTATGAATATTTCTAAGTATATATAGAGAGAGAGAGAGACTACAAACTTAAATCATTTCCATCAACAAGAAGAAATTAAAAAGTTAAACAAAAGATTACAAATTAACAAAAGAAAGAAGAGAAATACAGAATATGAGTTCAAAGGGAGCTGCACCAACTCAAGTATATGAAGATTTTGTGCCATCATCAAAGCTTGATAAAGAAGAACACATTGACACAATTCACCTTAATCTTCAAGGTGATTTTGTTGTAGTCATTCTTGTCATTGATTATCTGTTTTCCTCCTCCTCTCAATGGGGGAGCTAGTCGACGAAAAATTATACTGTTTATATGTGGTTAACATTATCTTTTACAGTAGATGCTGAACACCCTTCCACGTTTGACTGCTTCATATTTTGAACCTCCTTAATGAAAATCCTGGCTCTGCCCCCTACTGTTTATATATGGTTAACATTATCCTTTTATGTATATATATGTTAGATGTTAAACCCCCTTCCAATTTTTATTTTTTCATATTTTGAACCTCCTTAATGAAAATCCTAGCTCTACCGCTGTTGTTTATATATGGTTAACATTATTTTTTATAGTAGATGCCGAACACCCTTCCACGTTTTACTGCTTCATACTTTGAACCTCCTTAATGAAAATCTTAGATCTGCCACTGTTGTTTATTTATAGTTAACATTATCCTTTTATGTATATATGTTAGATGTTAAACCCCCTTCCATGTTTTATTTCTTCATATTTTGAACCTCCTTAATGAAAATACTAGCTCTGTCGCTATTGTTTATATATGGTTAACATTATCTATTTATGTATATATAGTAGATGTTGAACCTCCTTCCACATTTTACTTCTTCATATTTTGAACCTCCTTAATAAAAATTCTGGCTATGCCACTACTATTTATATATGGTTAACATTATCTTTTATATATATATATATAGTAGATGTTGAACCCGCTTCAACGTTTTACTTTTTCATATTTTGAACCTCCTTAATGAAAATCCTGGTTCTGCCGCTACTGTTTATATATGGTTAACATTATCTTTTTATGTATATATGTTAGATATTGAACCCCCTTGCACGTTTTACTTTTTCATATTTTGAACATTCTTAATGAAAATCCTGGCTCAGCCACCACTGTCTCCTCCTGTTGGTGATGGATCTAGACTAGACTTAGATTTAGTAGAATCTTTTGTGTGAGAAAAAACGTGCACATATATAACGAACAAAATCCATTGACTCTAAATTTTGGATTCGTCTCCAACCAAAATTTCGTGGTTAACCTTAGCTTAAAGATTATATTCTATCTTGATTTCATATATGATCATTTTAAAAAAAAATGGACGTTGAGCCTAACTCGTAAAATTAAGATTGTCCAAAACCATATAAGGAGACAGTAACGTACTCCCGCCTGCTACAGACTAATATACATTGAGAATGAACAGGTTTCAAGAGGGAACAGCTGAGGGTTGTACTTACCAGCACAGGAATTCTGAAGATTAGCGGACAACGGCCAATTGGTCCGAACAAATGGCAGAGGTTTCAAAAGGAATTTCCTGTTGCGGAAAACTGTGACAGAACCAAAATCAGTGCGAAGTTTGAAAACGGAATCCTTCATGTCAGACAGCCAAAGCTGATAACTTCATCAGTGAAAAAGGATAAGGAAATGTCATCCACATTAGCTGAAAATGCCCCTGCAGCTAAAAGACAGAAGACCACTTTACGAGACGAATTTCGTAAACAGGACAACGCTGATATTGAAACCCCTGCTAAAGAAGAACCAGAGAAGACTAGTCCTGAAATACGCGAGCAAAAAGAAGATAAAAGTCTTGCAGAAAAAAAATTACCATCAGATGATAGTAGTTCAAGTAGTAGTTCCTCCACTGAATCCGAATGTGAATCGACTGATGATGATGAGACGGATGATGAAACGATCGGATATGCCAGTTGTTTGGCTGCAAACCTGAAGAATCCGAGGAATATGATGAAAATGACTCTTGCTGGTCTGTTGGTTCTTGGTATCAGCCTCTATATCGCCAACGAACGATCCCATTAAATTTCATTTCTAAATGTACTTAATCAATTTGTTGTGAATCATAAAATCATCATTTGAATAAATAGTAAGTGCTAATGAAGTGAAATGATCTGCATTTCATGTGTGTTCACTTAAGGTCTAGGCTGCACTCGCCTTTACTTGCACGGTCGAGCAGCTACTTAACAATTTATTTACTGATTGTCATTTTTCATTGAGATACTGGTCAAAATATGCCTGAACTATAACTTTTTCGCGAGTTCCGCACCTAAACTTTCAGTTCTTCCCTTTCCCGACCTGTACTATTGCCATCGATGTATTAAAACACACCTCAACTATCACAACCCGCAGGACAAGCCGTCCGACCACCTTTTTTTCTTGTCGGGAAGACTTTCGGCACAAGGCATTACCGCAGACCTCCACATCGCTAGGTTGCACCATCTGATCTGTCAAATCATCTTATACCGCCCCCAACCCCGCATTAGTATGATATTGTCCGCTTGGGCCAAGCCCTCACCGATTTGTTTTTGGGCATGTCCCAAAAGGATAACTCACAGGACACGTCGTCCAACCATCTTTTTTTCTTGTCGGGAAGCCTTTCGACACAAGGCATTACCGCAGACCTCCACATCGCTAGTTTGCACCATCTGATCTGTCAAATCATCTTATACCCCCATTATCACTCAACGGGACATGCCACCTGTACCATTATGCACCATCTGATCTGTCAAATCATCTTGTACCGCCGTTATCACTCAACGGGACATGTCACCTGTACCATTAAGACTTCCGATACAAGGCACCCTTACAAATTGAAATTTGATTATGTTCATATCGAGAACTCCGCACGCGTCAAAGAATCACTCCATCCCTCCAAACCTTGGCTAATACTACTTGTTAGAGACTGCGCACGCGTCAAAGAATCACTCCATCGCTCCAAACCTTGGCTAATACTACTTGTTAGAGACTGCGCATACCCTCACCCCACATTAATATGATATTATCCGCTTTGAACTAAATGATCTGTCAAATCATCTTGTACCCCCATTATCACTCAACGGGACATGCCACCTGTACCTTATGCACCATCTGATCTGTCAAATCATCTTGTACCACCGTTATCACTCAACGGGACATGTCACCTGTACCATTAAGACTTCCGATACAAGGCACCCTTACAGATTGAAATTTGATTATGTTCATATCGA
>JAOTQR010000001.1:3405677-3417220 GCA_025774065.1 Solanum ossicruentum | reverse complement strand
TCATATCGAGAACTCCGCACGCGTCAAAGAATCACTCCATCTAAGGTTTGGAGGGATGGAGTGATTCTTTGACGCGTGCGCAGTCTCTAACAAGTAGTATTAGCCAAGGTTTGGAGGGATGGGACATGCCACCTGTACCATTATGCACCATCTGATCTGTCAAATCATCTTGTACCACCGTTATCACTCAACAGGACATGTCACCTGTACCATTAAGACTTCCGATACAAGGCACCCTTACAGATTGAAATTTGATTATGTTCATATCGAGAACTCCGCACGCGTCAAAGAATCACTCCATCTAAGGTTTGGAGGGATGGAGTGATTCTTTGACGCGTAAGAATCACTCCATCCCTCCAAACCTTGGCTAATACTACTTGTTAGAGACTGCGCACACCCTCACCCCACATTAGTATGATATTATCCGCTTTGAACTAAAAGCTCACGAATTTGTTTTTGGGCATCTCGCAAAAGGTGTTATACTAATTAATTGGGTTAAACCTATTTAAATAGGTTCCATTTCTTCTCTTCCACCGATGTGGGAGGAGTGATGATGATAATTCAGGTAGGAAAAAGAACAACGGGTAGTTGGGATGTGAAACTAGCGAAAAAGTGACGGTTCCATGTGTGTCTTTGACCATTAACTCTTTATCATTGGATCATGTTATAGAGTGATACCGGTACGACTGTAGAAAGAATAGATAACTTGTCATGAACACTTTGTTCATCTAATCCTGCAGAAAACAGCAACCACAACTAAAACGGAATATAGACGACATCTCAAGGGCGAGGAAAAAGAAAAAAAATACCAAGATAAGTTCAGAATAGCACCATTTAATTTCCACACACTTCAATGTTTTAGAAAATAAAACACCTAATACAAGTTTTTAAATAGATAGTAGCTATAATCACGTTGATTCAGTTTAGCCTCTATGTATAAGAGGACGATAAACGTAACTAACATTCTTCTACTGTAATAGTACTTAATTAGCCACACTTCTCATTGAGGAATTCCAAGCTCATGACAGTCCACTTATCTTCAGCAATAGGAAGGACAATAGTACCCTCGGGGAGGACCTCGTCTGGAATGGATGTGTAAATTCTAAACCTGTTGGAAAGGAGGTAACTGTTGGTTTCTGCAGTCCTCCTCGCACTAGTATTTGCATCCGAGACAGTAGGAGATTTGGATGGTGTAGTTTTGCTAGGCAAAGAAGGGGATTTCTCGTTTACATTGAGCTCTTGGACGCGCTGAGAAAGTGAAGATGCATTGACCTTTTCATCGCCTATGGACTTTGGAGATGTAGGTTTAGAGTAAATGATCTCTTCTTCATCTGTCAAAGGCATGAATAGTTAGTTGCATCAGAACAAGTCATAATAAGACAATTTACATTAGTCGAAACGAGTACATAGTGAAAACTGTGAGACAAACCACTGAATTCTTCTTGATCAATGGAATGGACAGTGAATCCTTCATAGGTTCAGTTTTGACAGTTTCATCTTCCGAGTCGGAGGAAACAGGTGAAAGACCACCAAAATGAATGGGTCTGCCTGATACGGTAGAACAGTAAAATGTCATTGTTAAGTTGATCTCAAGACAAATAGCTAGTAGACTGAACGGAGGTAAACTAGTTGGCCGAAAGGTATATATCTGTAACCTTCCCTTCCCTTAATGTCCGATCGTCTCATGTACAAAGAAGGTAGCAGAAGAATACTTACATTTTGTTAAAGTTATATAAGCATCCTTAGCAGCATTTTCTTCTGCCTGTTTCTTGGACTTTGCACTGTCACCGTGAAAGATTTCTTCTTTAATTTCCACACTTGAGAAGAACGTTAAATTGTGAGGCTCACCGACACTGATTGTTTTATATTTGGGCAAGCTGATATCTCTTTGATGTGCCAGTTCTAGCAGGAAACTCTTGTAACTGGTGGTATTACTCTGCGACAAAGATGATAAAAGAACAAAAGAGAGAGATCATAAGAGTGGCGCATGAATGACACTATCATCTTTCAGTTTTCGTGCCAATTGCCAAAACGAAAAGGGATCTTCACACAAATTTTGCCCGACAGATTTACTGTTTAGTTTTTCTAGCCGGTATACATAGACATCATACATATATTATACGTTCACCGGCTATTTTTAGTTTAATCAGTTTGGTGGATGGCTTTTTAGGACACAAACTGGAATGGATAAGGGGCTATACCTTTTTTAAGGCAACGGTTTCAAGTTTCAGTAATGCAAACTGTGCAACAGATTCTTCAGCTTCCTCTGCAGTCTTGTATGTTCCGGGACTTTTGAACAATTCACCAGCCACTGTCACAGTTGCCTCGAAATAAAAATCTTGAGCTGAACTCAACCTTTTGTTGCGGTACACAGGAACGCCAAGGTTTTTCCTTTTTGCATACATCTGCAGCTTCATCTTGTACTGATAGTCGGAATCTTCTGTAACAAAAACAACGTAGTTTAGACATTCAAGGAGAAGCAGAATTTCGCGGTAATGACATCAAAATCTCAAAAAAAAAATGAAGGATTCATTGATAAGTAAGCATCAGTCGCTATGGTAATGACATCAAAATCTCAAAAAATCGAAATGTAATAAGATGTAACAGAAAGATCGTGTTAAACATTTCACCTTTCTTGATCTCAGAAATACTTTTATCCTGCAGACTTGGCTCGAGTTTTGTTAGTCCACGATCTTCTGTAGTTGGAAGTGAACCACCTAAATAATACAGAGAAAAACATGTTATGATAAAAATTCATTTCAACAGGACGTGCACGAATATTGTTTAGTTAAGTTTAACACATCATTGTTTTGTGAAACAATACAAGAAGGTAAAACAAGTGCACATCACCTCTATAAAGAAAGCGAAAAAGAAAACATAAGACTGGTGCGAATCCTACACTGGTGTGATAGTATTTTTGGAGAGTTTAAATCAATATGACCATCGATATAAATCAAAACGAAGACTTCAAAACATGATCTTTTAAGAGATATATTTTATCATATATATACCACTAGTAAAGTGAAGGAAAGCAAACTTAGCAGCTTCATTATGTGCTTCTTTTGATGATTTGCACGAAGGCGTAGAGTCGAAATTGATGCCATTGACAACAACAGAAGCTTTAAATTGTGGATTGTGATCTGCTCCATCTCTCATACAACAATATACTGGAAGTCTCCATTTCTTGTTTTGACACAATTCTTGAAGCTTAGACTTAAACATACTTTTTTTTCCTTTGCTTCTAAGTTTGTCCGTCTTTTTCGCTTCAACTTCCATTTGTATAAGTATATATACACACAGAGATGCCCCCCCCCCCCAATACACACACACCCGGTGGCAGAGTCAGGATTTTCTATAAGGGGTTCAAAATTTTAAAACTCCTAGGTGGCGGAGCCAAGATTTTCTATAGGGGGTTTCAAAATTTTAAGCAGATACACGAACTAATCGAAAGTGGTTCGACACATATATTTTTATCATATATAAATAGTATAATTTTTCGCCAAAGGGGTTCAGATGAAACCTCCTAATACCTATGCCCCCAACCCCCACCCCAAACACACACTATGGTTCATGCATTTAGTATTGAGAATCTTGAACCCCCCCCCCCTCCCACCCCACCCCAATTCCCATAATTTTCTGCATGTTTTAGTACTTTTAGAAAGGAGGAACAAAAAGGTTCTGTTACAAAGCTGATATTGTGAATGTACCATTTGTTACAAAGTAATAAAACTGTGAAATTAATTATTCAGCAAATATAAATAATTTCATGGACCAGATTATGACAAGTCATTTGCCACGTAGGCGATGGTGACATGCTGACATGGCAAGTAACATACGGGGAAAGTCCAAAGTTGGATTACCATTTTATCAGTACGCTAAATTAAAATATTACAGATCATTTAATTAATTAAATATTAAATAATATAAATATAAAGAATATGAAGTATTTGGAATTAATAACAAAGTTTTGTGTTAAATATAATCTCATCAATTGTATTGAATCAAATAATTAACGGAAGAATTGTTCATCTACCAAATAGTTATATAGTTAATGCATGATATTAGTACTAATGCAAGTTAAACGTATACACCTTTTCTTTTTAAGGTTCATCCACTTTTGTTTTCGTCTTTTGAGATTTCATTGATAATAACTTTTCATTTTCTTTTACTGCATTTTATAAACGCTTACAACGATTAAGAGCATAATGTCATATTCACGACAACTCCTTGTGTTCCACAATTTTGTCTTATAAATAATGACATTTGACACCATATTATGCACACTTGGAACTGTCGAAAATTATATATAAGTAAATCTCTATGTTCTGTTCTCGTCTTGTTTATTTGTTTTGTTCAACGTTTATTGCACAAGCTATGTTTTGTTATTATTATTGAGAATTTACATAGGTTTGTTGCTTTTTATACATTAGCCTTAACTATAGTATTTTAGTATCTTTATTTGAATATTGTATTTGTATAATAGTCATTTATTTTTATTTTATTCCCTTTTAGACAATTCTATAATTAGGAATGTATTCTTTTTATTAGGAAGATATATATACTTTTTATCGTAAAAATGATGAACTCTTTTTAGTAAATATCAATAAATTTGAAGGGAATAAAATACTAATTGCATTACAAAATTTATATAAAGTATTTTGAAATAAACATACAACGAACATTCCCAAGACTAGTTAACTAAAAATGTGTTCAGAAAAAACATAATACACAAAAAATAATATCAAAAGAAATTATCTCAGAGGAATTATTTTTTTAAAAAAACAAATCCATATAGACTTTAACCAAAAAGAGAACAAATGAAAAATAATGGATTTATGTAGGCTATATAGTCTGTTGAAATTATGGTTTAGTTATTCATTTAATTACTTTCACAATTAGGGTGTGTTTGATAGGATGGAAATTCAAATGTTTTTATGGAAAATATTTTTAAAAAAAATAAGTAATTTTTTTACTTAATTTATTTTATTTTTAAAACCATAGTGTCTTAAATCAATTTGTGCTCAACTCAATTAGTTTCATGGGATAGTCGTCACCTTTCAACAACAACAGGTATCAAAAAACTTCATCCATAAAGGTTAGGACCAATAAAAATCACCTGTTATTTTTGCCTCCACTGAAATTTGGACAAATGACCACATTGTTCTTAATCTGCATCATTGACCATTAGATCACTTCCCGGACCATTAGATCACTTCCCGGGGTGTAATTTCTTACTTATTTTCTTGGGTTCTTGGCTTCGAACTCAATAAGCTAGCAAATACTATGATGAGGGCTACACGAGTGATGATTGGGATGAAGATGAGGTGTGTCGAACAGTGGGAAAACACAATCAAAATGGAATGTCACATTGAGATTTATATTTCCTACTTGGATAAATACAAGAAGCAATGATGAAAAAGGAGCCAATATAGCAAACCTACATATTATTTCTTGAAGAAGAGTATTCTCCCTAATTTTTGCAAGTAAAGAGTATAAAACAGCCATGGTAATCTCAAATGGGACTTCACGTTGGATCGACTATCGTCCTTCAACGCTCATTTTGTACTGGCCAACTGGTCGCGGAGGAGCTTAGCAGCTGCCACCATGTTGCTGAGTGCAGGCTTAACTTCAGTATACTTGCGCGTCTTGAGTCCACAGTCGGGGTTGACCCAGAGGATGTTGGTATCGAGGACTGCAAGCATCTTGCTGATTCTGTCAGCGATTTCTTCTTTAGATGGAATTCTTGGCGAATGGATGTCGTATACTCCAGGGCCAATGCCAGCGCCATACTTCACTCCCTCGCGGAACACAGAAAGAAGTTTCTCGTCAGACCTTGAGTTCTCAATGGTGATCACGTCAGCATCCATGTCGATGATTGAATGGATGATGTCATTGAAGTTTGAATAGCACATGTGGGTGTGAATCTGTCACACGTGGCAAAGATCATTAGAAGTAGGTAAAAGAAGACATACTACCTTTTGTATGAGTAAAGCCCGGTGTACTAAAGCTCCTGCAACGAGCAGGGTCTGCGGAATGGCTCGAACATAAGGGTGTATAACCAATAAATCCTTGAGAAGCCAGCTGGCGCACAATTTGAAACTCGATGGATAATGACTCGCCCCTCTACCCTTCTCCGCTTAAATCCAAACTTCTATACAGAACAAGGTTTGAACTACAAGTGCGCATAAACCATACATCATGTTTTGTACTCGTTATCACTGAAGTAGAGGCGGCAAAATAAGCCCAAACATAAGCAACCCGTCCATAATTTTATGGGTTGGGTTCAGTATGATTTAGAATTGGGCTAATTTTCAGCCCAATACAATTTAGCTCATTATAAAATAATTTTGAACTGAGCCCAATAAGATTCTCACTTTAGCTCAATACATCATTTGTTTTGTATGTTCAATGCTAGTATTAAATTAATCAGGTTAAATTGGGCGGTTCATGACCCAACCCGAATTTAGCCCATTTGAGCCCAAAATAAATTTGGGTGGGTCAAAACTCAACCCGATATTTACTGTAGCTCATTTTAACCTCCCCAATTTCAGCCCGACCTACCCATTTGACACCCCTACACTGAACCAAAGCACCGGGGACAACGAAACAATAAAACAAAATGCCACTCAATTCTACCTAGCTCTTAGTTTTACCGGACAACTATTAGGAACAAAGCACCAGTTCCACACATCAGAACTTGTTTATGAATCTTTCGATCCCACTGTTGCAATATTGTTGGACATCGGACATCCTGGGAAGCATCATGTTCCTTAAACCTTTTCTAGTTTATCAATTCTTATCCTTTTTCTTCTACTTCCGTGAATTAAGGGTGCATGAATTCCAAAGGCTAGCTGGGTAGGAATAGACATAGACCATCCAAGATAGAACTAGTGTAGGAAGGAACTTTTGGAGAAGTAGACAAGCTCGACAGGTTTCGACACAGTTATATTCATTTGACATAAAGAATGACCAAAAGTATATATTCTCGTAGGTTCTTGTTCTTTAACTATTGTTACTGTCTGTTGCTGTTTCCTCGTATTTTGATTACCTTATTATTTTGTTGTAGTTATTGTTCAATTCTTTTCAGCATACTTTGTCATGCTTTATTTTTCTTGCCACAGCTTCTTTGCTTCCTATTTCTTTTTCCGAACTGCTTTGAAATGCTTTTCCTTGAGCTGACGAACAATAATATCGATCTCATCAAAGAAGAAAACCTTTAGACTTGTTCTCCAGGAATTTGATCAGAACCCTCATCTATGAGATCATCATAGCTAGATTCATCAGTAACTTAGTTTCTGGATGACGGGAAGTCAGGAAACAGCCTCTCTACCTTCAAAGGTCCGCGTACACCTTACACTCCCTAGACGGCTAGACCCCACTTGTCAGATTACACTTACATTAGGTATATTGTTGTATTTGATATGGCGAATGAAAACTAGAATAAATACGGACCTGGGTAGTGTCTTGAACACCACAGTTGGTAATCGTGAATGAATGTACAGCCCAGTTCAAATAGAAAGCTTCCTCGGATTTTCTAAGAGGCAAACCCTCTCTTAAAGCAGCTTCATCAATCTGAATGACATTAATGCCAGCCTTCTCAAGATCTTCAACCTCATTTTTAATAGCCAAAGCTATTTGGTAGCAAGTCTCGTATCTAAAAGCAACAGTAATTAGATGTGCGCCAGAGAAAGAAAAATATGATACTGTGTCGAAGCTTAAAAGTTCGAACCTCGGCTGGTCATCTCTAACAAAAGACCAGTTCAAAATGGTAACAGGTCCTGTAAGCATTCCCTTCATTGGGCGCTTGCTCATGCTCTGTGCCCGTGAAGACCAGAAGACAGTCATTGGTTTTGGGCGACTGACATCACCGTAGATTATTGGTGGCTTAACACAGCGAGATCCATAAGATTGAACCCATCCATTGGCTGTAAAAGCAAAACCAGATAATTGCTCCCCAAAATACTCAACCATATCATTTCTCTGCGTTTTAACGATGAAATGTCGGGGTTCTCAGTTTCTTTAGCAGAACCAGAAAGACAATTAAACGTAACTTATGTATCTCACCTCTGGCTCTCCATGCACAAGAACATCAATGTCTAGCTCTTCCTGGAGTTTGACTACTTTGCTGATTTCCTCCGTAATATATTTTACATAATCTTCCTCGGAGATCCTTCAATAGTCGGAGGGAGAAAAAAAATTAATATGCAGACACAAACCACAACAAGCTAAAAGGAATAACTGCACAAGTAGATAGTTAACTTGTTAGCCTTGTATTCTCGGCGAACTTTCCTAAGCTCCAATGTCTGAGGGAAAGAACCAATGGTAGTGGTTGGAAGAGCAGGAAGACTCAGCTTCTTCTGTTGAACTTCCAACCTTGTACTGACAGTTGTGGCTCTGCGATGATCAGACCCCTTCAAAGCAGCAGCCTGAACATGAAAGGCAGATTATGAGTTGATAATTCCAAAGAGCTAAATCTATAATAAGATGGATATAGAACACCGAAAAGTACTTACAGCCTTCTGCACAGCCTCGTTGGTCACTCTCGGAGAGGATTTTCTGGATGTGCGAGCTGCAGCGTTAGCGGAGAAGAATGCCTGCAAACAGAAACAATAGCAGAAGGAGAAATTAAACAAGCTTCGACAAGAATGTTATGAAGCTTAACTGCTAGTAAAGACATTTTTCGAGGACCACACTTCACTGAGTTAGAAAAACACTAAAAACATGAGTGTTCAGCAACACAGCAATAAGATGGTTTCTAGACCAATAAGAGTCAGTGGTATCAGAAGCAAGAAGTGCAAACAAACTCAAGGTTGTTGAGGCTTCAAGCGCAAAGGGCAAATAAAGCATGAGTTTTAATGAAAATAGGACTGAATGGAGAAAAAGCACAATATATATGTTTAGTCAAAGACTATTAATTATAAGCACAAACAACATTTATATGGACGAAGAAATTAAAAAGAAATAACAATAAAGAAAAAGTATGTCTTAGAGCATTGATGACAATTGATGCCAATGAACTATGAAGCGCAAATCAAGCAACACGAAGCGCTCAACATGCTTTGAACCTTGCTTCAAGGTTTAAGTGTGCCGACAACACTAATAAGAGTCAATTTGTTATGTGGCTAAAACAGCGTGGGTAGGGTAAACTTCATCGAATATGACTGTTACAAAATCTATATAATAATGTACATAGATAGTACAGCGATTTGATAAATAATATAGTTGATTGTTAGGGATTTGAATATTTAGTTACCACAGTTAGCTTATTTAGTTACCTTAGTTAGCTTTTCCTCTCCATGTATTTATATCATTGTTCTCTTTGAATAATAAACAAGTTATTCTCTCCTTGTCTTATCAATAACATGGTATCAGAGCCATTACTGCCTTTTTGAGGTGAGTTATCTCCCTCACAACTTTAGGGTCAGTTTCTATCTCAGAGGTCAAGTTCTCTCTTTCTAGGTGGTTGTTCACAATACAATCTCTTTCCAGTCAGTTCCTTTTTGGAAATTAACGGAGTTGCTGGATATTTCGAGCCTATCTCTACTAGTTTTTTTTCTTCGATCACTGGAATTCAGATTCCACTGTGGCCTGGCTTTCCGATGACTTCATTATTTTGAAATTCTCTGATTTCAGCTGTTGCTGGTTCAAATCCCCTTTCTGAAGCTTAATTGGTTCTCTGTCCAGAACCTTTGGCTATTCATTTTTTAGTTTCTTGTTACTCTGTGAATTGCTGGGTATTCCAGCCATCTGAACACTATTTTGGGATATTTTGATTTTCTCTGGATTGCTCTATTTGTGAGTTTGGGAATATACTTTCAGCAAAGAATTTGCTAAAACTTCTCATCAAAAATTATTGAAGGAACTCATTACTGTTAATGCTTTTATGGAGTCAGATAAGACATGTCTTATGACGTCTTCAAATAAATGGGTGATTGATTCAGGTGCAACAAATCACATGACAGGTAATCCTAATATGTTTTCTAGCTTTCAGTCACACAAAGCGCCCTCTCCTGTTACTGTAGTTGATGGACCAACTTGTAGCATATGTTGGATCCTGAACTGTGAAACCAACATCCTCCATTACCCTGTCATCTGTATTGAGTTTGCCAAAGTTGGCCTTTAATTTGATTTCTCTTAGCAAAGTGACCAGAGATCTTAATTGTTACATTTCGTTCTTTCTCGACTATTTTCTGTTTCGTGATCTTAAGACAAATCAGGTTACTGATAAAGGACATGTATCTGACAATCTCTATATCCATGATGAACGGGAACCTCGATTTATTGCCTGCTCTAGTGTTGTTTCTCCATTTCAAGCACATTGCCGATTGGGACATCCTTCTTTACCTATATTAAAGAAGTTATATCTTATATGTCTACATTGGAATGTGAGTCATGTCGATTTGCAAAACATCATCGTAACTCATCAAGTCCAAGAATCAGTAAGCGGACTGAGTCGGCTTTTGAATTAGTTCACTCTGATGTTTGGGGACCATGTCCGATCGTCTCCAAAACTGGACACAAGTATTTCGTCACTTTTGTAGATGATTTCTCTCGAATGACTTTGATTTATTTTATGAAGAGTCGTTCTAAAGTATTCACTCATTTTAGTGCCTTCTATGCTGAAATTAAACTCAGTTCAATGCTTTTGTGTGTATTTTAAGAAGTGATAATGCTAAAGAATACATCTCAGAATTGTTTCAGTCATATATGAGACAACATAGTATTCTTAATCAGTCTTCGTGGGTTGATACACCTTCTCAAAATGGAGTTGCCGAAAGGAAGACATCTACTTGAGACAGCTCGAGCACTTTTGTTCCAAATGAATGTTCCCAAACAGTTTTGGGCAGCTGCAGTTTCTACATCTTGTTTTCTGATCCATCACATGTCACCTACTGTGCTTGTTGGTAATATGTCCTATATTGTTCTTTTCCCAAATAAACCACTATTTCTAGTGGAACCTAAGGTGTTTGGAAGCACTTGTTATGTTCGAGATGTTCTACCATAAGTTACTAAGTTGGATCCAAAGGCCTTGAAGTGTGTTTTTTTAGGATATTCTCACCTTCAAAAAGGATATCGTTGTTACTCTACTGAACTAGGAAAATATTTGGTGTCAACTGATGTAGCCTTTGCGGAGGCTACACCATTCTTCTATGCACCTCTTATTTCTACAAGTTAGGGGGGTGAAGATGAGTGGCTAATGTACCAGGTTACTAGGGCCACACTAGAATCATCAGATGATGTTTCACATACACCGCCTAGTTCTTCAATTGAGCATCAATCAACACTAGTTCCATCTACTCTAACAAGACCGCCGGTTGTTCAGGTTTATTCTAGGAGGAGAGATGCTACTGATACCTCTTCTACACCAGTTCTTTCATTATCAGATCCTGTTCCAAGTAATCCTCTAGATGATCTTGACCTTCCTATTGCTATTCGCAAAGGTACACGCACTTGCAAATCCACATGCTCCATTGGTAATTTTGTTTCCTATGATCAGTTATCTCCTGCATCTAGATCTTTGATTGCATCCCTAGACTCTACTT
>JAOTQR010000001.1:3376774-3392338 GCA_025774065.1 Solanum ossicruentum | reverse complement strand
TGAGTTTGAGTGATTGGTGAGTATCAATTATACTGTTTCCTTTTTCTTAGCTCGTTTTATACATTCCACGTACTAACCCCCCTTTGGCGCTGCATCGTTTTATGATGCAAATACTATAGACCGAGGTCTTCAGCAGCTTGATCGTTGAGGTTCAGAGCTCTTCATTCCCGATAGTGGTAAGTCCTCCCCAGCATTCAGAGGATGTTTATTTTCTGATTGTATAGTCTTTTATTTATCAGTTGGTAGCCATGGCCTGTCATGATACCGTCTTAGATCATAGCATAGATGCTTCATAGACATAGACGTAGATGTTGATGTCGATGATTCTTTTTCCTCATGCTTCTTTCCTTTGTTATTGAGACTTTTCGTTATCCATTCTGCTTTCTTATGATAGACTGATGTTGACATATGAACCCATTGATAGGATAACATTTATATTCATTATATCATATATTTTCGATTGATGAATTGACTGAGTAATAGCAACTGCTTTCTTATGATAGACTGATGTTGACATATGAACCCATTGATAGGATAACATTTATATTCATTATATCATATCTTTTCGATTGATGAATTGACTGAGTAATAGCAAAGAGACTGAGTGATCCGTTTGGGACCCTCCCGGGGCATGATATTTATACGAGCATTTTTTTATTGGTTAAACAGAAAATCGAACCGTTAAGGATAAAAATTCGATAGCAAATATCTTATTTGTTTGGTTACTAATTTAATGTATTTAATAATCAAAAATCAAACTGATAATACAAAAAATCAAATCGAATTAACCAATACATACCCTTATTTTTAACCTTAAAGTAACAATTGGGACACGTTTGAATCAAAGAATTGACGCTAATGCATTTCTTGACCTGATAATTAATGCATGACATTTTTTTTTCAATTACCTATAATTTAAGGACATTTTAAATCTTTTTTCATTTATTATTTTTATAACGCCTAAAATATACATATAATTAGTGTCTTAACTAAAAGATATATTTTTCAAATCTATATTATTCATATTTCTCACGTATTAAATTTTTTTTATAACGCCTAAAATATACATAAAATTACTGTCTTACCTAAAAGGGGAAAATTTATAAAATCTCATAAATTAATCAAACTTTTCTTAAAATGAGTTGCCACTCTATTTAGGTAATATTTCAAATCCTATATTGATTATTGTTTGGAAGGAATTTTTCAATTTTGGTTAAGTATTTAATTCTCTAACCTCATATCCTGTCTTATATTAATTGTTATGTTTTTCATTCTCTTTAAAAAAATCATAAATAAATTTTTTTAAAACTAATTTATTCTTAATTTTTTTTAATATAATCAATATTATGCACTTCAAAAATAAGGCAGAATAATGAAAAACAAGACTTTCTTTCTTCAAATCTATTATTATTTACCGTATTGATGAAATTTCAATTAGGTAAAATATTTCTAAAAAAGTTAAAACGTTATATAAATAAATATCTTATAACTGAAGTTATATGTGCAAGTTAACTATACTAAATATTTATAATATGACTTTATTTCGTCTATCTTCCACCCACCCCTCCATCGCCACCGCTTGTATCTTAAATTACTTTTATACCCTATATACTAAAAAAATTCTACACGTACACCACTATAAAGTATATTCATAAGTAAGTATATTAAAACATAATTATGAAAAAATGAATCAAAATTCTAAATTAAAAGCTTTTATGTACTTATTTTATGAAATTTTAGTAAGGATTAAATTACATAAAAAATATTTTATTTATAATTTTAGTTTGCTTATAATAATTATATTTTAACATACATATACTATAATATTTTCTTCCATCAATCTTGGATGGAGCCAAACATTCATTATTTTTTGGCTTTGGGGTATGATAGAATAAAGCAAAATGACTCTTTAAACTGTCTGCGTTTCTTTCAATTGTGAAGTAGCAATTAGTCAATGCAACTTTCGATGCTCATCATGGGTTATTTGGAAACAGTCGCACTATGTTTTTAAATATAGAGGTCAGACTGCGTACACCCAGCCCCCTTACCCCGCAATGGGCGGGAGCCTTTGAGGCATTGGGGTAATGTTGTTGTTGTTGTTTATACTATAATATTTTCATAGTATAATGAATATAAATATTTAATTTTAAAATATAAAAAATATAAATATCAAATTATATCTAAGGTAATTAACCCTAAATATTTTTTTAAAAAATAATATATAGATGAAGCTTATCCAAATAGACCAAATACCCAAAAATAAGGACTCTAAAGGACAACAACACAAAAGATAAATTCCAAAAATAATGTCAAGATCATAAGAAAACTACAAAATGTTATGTCCCTTTGTCTATCCCCACATTCAAATCTTCAATGCATTCCCACTTGTATACCTCAAATTATATTATTTCTTAATTTTATGATATTTTTCTCACTTAAAATAAATTAACTTTTGACATTTTTTATGATTCAAAATATTTTTTTTAAAAAAAAGTATAAGAACGTATTGTTAAATCAGGCTCGAACGGATGACTTCCATCGCATTAAGGTGACATTTACCGTTGAGTTGTATCTTTTTCTGCCTTATTGAGAAATAAAACTAACTAATCTAATTTTTTACTAAAATGATCCCTCGCTTGAATATTTTTTTTTTCACTAACACTATTTAACTTATGTTTTTTTTGGAAAGAAACAAGATGGTAATATTTACATTATTCTTTAATTGATATCATTAATTAATTTTTGTAAGGAGTGTGTTACACTAAAAAAGAATTAGTTATTTATATTTACAAAATTTTCAATTAAATTAGTTATATCCACATATATATTTGTATAATTAATTTTAAATATCAAATTTTAATTTCTTGTCATTTCATTTTTAATGTCTATGTCATGTCAACACCATTATAAAATTGAGAAAAAAAAAGTGAATTAATTCATTATAATCAACTAATTCTCTCTCTCTCTCTCTCTAAGATCTTATATCTATCGTTTAAGATTTTGGCATACTTATTAAAATATTAATTATATTAATGTATTCGGTTTTCTTAGAATAATAATATTTGAATTAATTTTAATTTATTTTAACTAAAATGACATATGTTAATTAGTGATTTTGGAATTAAAGTGTTCATTATGAATCTTTTTTCTGTCAAATAGCGTCTTGGATTAATCAAGCATTGCTATAAAAATTAGATACCAATTTTAATAATAATAATATTTTGAGTGAAATTTCTGTTTCTATCAATCTTGGATGGAGCCAAAAATTCACTATTTTTTTGCTTTGGGATATGATGGAATAAAACAAAATGACTCTTTAAACTGTTTGCGCTTTTTCAATTGTGAAATAACAATTAGTCAATACAACTTTCGATGCTCATCATGAATCATCCGGAAACAATTGCGCTATGTTTTTAAACATAAGAGTCAGACTGTCGACCCCCCGGAAGCCTTTTGAGGAATTGGGGTAATGTTGTTGTTTTGTATTTTCAGTGAAATTTCTCAAATAAACTTAAAAAAATCAAATATCAAATAAAAGATAAAAGGATGTAATCATTGACGTCACTATTATATCACTTAATTTTCCTATTTCAATAACACTAACTTCTTTATTAATTACACTCATCAAATGTATCTACCTCTTTATTTCTTTTTTTTCTCTTAAATTAATGTTATTATTAATTAATGAGTTCCCATAGAACATAGTTGAAAAATTTATTCCTTTTCTTATTATATCTTGCAAGATTTATTATTTCACTTTTTATGTTCCTATATAATTTAAGTATTATATATTTGGTAAATATGTACTATAACTTAGCAAAATATGAAACGTAACTATATTATTATCTCATTTACTATAAAAGATTGTTATACTATTTTTGGTGTAATTCTTGAAATTTTTTCAAAATATTAATACATGTTGAAATACATTTAAAATTAGTAAAATACTAAATGTAATCATGTGGAATATATTTTAGATATCGTGTGGAATATTTTTTGAATGTCGTTCATCAATAAAGATTATTTTATATCGATTTTGATTCTTAAATTTTTATCAAAATACTAATATATATAAAAATACACTTCAATTTAATAAAATATTATACATAATAATATAAAATATTTGTATATATTCTTATCTTAGAAACTAAAAAAAATTATTTTCATGATCAATACATGTGATTTGTTATTCAAAATTCACTATTAAAACTTAACAAAATTGCTAGAAGTAACTATATGAAATATATACATGTATCCTTCTGAAAAAACAATGCATTTTAAACTGCATTCTCAATAAGGAAAACCTTAGATCTCGTCTCATGAGAGAATTGCTCGAATGATAAACATTCTACATTTTCAATTTGAAATTTCTGAATTTGTTTATCGAAATGCTAAAAGGTGTTAAATTAATATATTAAAAACTTACAAATACGACACATAACTATATAAAGATATTCACATAGATTTTTTCTTGGACATAATTTTTTGTTTTTTCATAATTAATTGGAGTATGTGTTGAAAAAAATACTTTTTTTCCATAAAATATGTGTGATCCTTAATGTCCTTCTCCTAAATTTTAGGAGGGTGTACTCAAAAGTCATTTTTCTCAAATTTGAGAAAAGTAAGTTGATTTAAAAAATATATTTTTAAAATATTTAAATCAATCAAACATAAAAAAATTTAAAAATATTCAATAAAATTTCATAAATAGAGTCTGAGAAAAAAATTTTAAAAAAATATTTTCCTTTGTACCAAACACACTAACAATATGAAATACTTATCACATATCCTTATGATAAATACATGTCCTTTCACACATCCTTCCCTCTCAAAGATTGTTACATTATTCAATAAGAATTGTGTTTGAATTTAACGTATAAGGAAGAAATATTTTATGATCAAATAACTATTTTTAGTGTGATGTTGAAGTTTTTCTCGAAATATTAATTCTTTAATAGATTCTTTGTCACACCTAGAATCTATATCCTAAGACGATGCCAACACTTAAAAATCATTTCTAGCCCTATGCAAACCGCTCGGTCTGGTTACTTAACTCAACAAAAGAATTAAACAATAAGAATAGACTAGAATTAAACACAATTGCTATATTAGTGTCTGAAATCATAGTAAGCAAATCAAATAAAAAATTAAAAAGATACCTCAGTAAGTCTTGAAGCCTCTACAATTCATGACTAGAGAATAGGTGTCGCGACATGTCATGGCTACTCAAACTAATAGAAAATAATTGGAACTGAAAGGAATAATAATAAAGAGCCTCTGACTATAAAAAGGTCTCACCACTGAATAACAAGAATGCTGGATCGTCTGATAATACGCCGACTGAGGAGCTCTGTCACCTGTGTCCGTATTGTAAAATGATACAGGTTCAAAGGATATCAGTACGTGGAATGTACGAGTATGTAAAATAGTCAAAATAAGAAATTTGGGATATAATGCTCAAATCACAAGCTTAATATAGAAAATAACTGAATAACATAAGCAATACAATATTATAAAATATCTGATTTAATGCATAAATAAGTGTAACTCAGTCTATGTCTGAATATAATATATACTTTAATTTGGGGAGTTTCTCTAACTGACAGCCATCACTATGAGCATTATGATGACATAATGACTTGCCCACATTGCCAGAGTCACCCAATACGTTGCTAGGATAGAGACGAAGCTGAACTTATGGATCCATCTAAACTGGACCATCTCAATGGAATATGAGGAGTCATACAATATTGGTACGATCCTATCGTATGTAGTTTATAAGTTCTAGTTATTATTACTCTTACCTATTTATTTGCTCAATACTACTCCCAAACTATATTTATATACTCATAACTATATAAGTATCCCACTTTAGGAGAAAAACTGAAAATATGATACTTGGAGCCTTGACTCAACGTATTTTTCCTAAATTGACTTTTTTTTCCTTAAAAGTGATAATAACACTTTCGTATAACTGGTAATGCTTTCTTTAAACTTTGTAATTTATGCATAATGAGTAGTTATGCAAAATCTTTAACTGATTGGACTGCTTTTTTCAAAATAGATATTCCATGCTCAAAAGCAAGTATGTAAATAGACTACTTGTATAACTTACACTGTGATACATCTTGAAACCAAATCATACTTTGGATTGGATACTTTTCATGAATTCTTTAGAGTCATAGATACATGAACATGATGTTTTGGCATTCAAAGCTTAGCTTGATAATAGAGTAATGAATTGCAGTAATTCACTTTAAATAGACAACATGAGCATATTAACTCAAGAAATTTACTCAAAATAAGAAAAGAAGATTTGAACTCAACCCATAGTTCAGTTTGGGCAGAAACTAATAGTCCATTAGTGAAAAAACGAACATAAAATAATTTTTGAGCAGCCTTACATACTTGGGCACAAATTTTCTTGAAGAATTTGAGAGATTTTCTCAAGCCCTAACTCTTTTCCTTTTCTCCCTAATTGCTCTGAATGAATTACTTGAAATAAAAGAGAATGAGCACAGGTTACTGATTTTAGGGCAAAAACGACTACAAAACGATAGGATTTTGGTCTAAAATAGATGGGAAAAATGACTAGAACGCCCTTAATTTTAAAAATGAACGTCAAGTACCCGTGGACTTGTTCTATTTTAGTTTTTTTTACGAGAAACATAAAAGACATTCAGAATATGTATTTCTATAAAATAAGGCATAAATCGCACTCATTGAGTGCGTTTTATACATATTTATTTAAATCACACTTATCTAATGCGTTTTATGAATAATAAAATACAAAAATAAATTATGATGGAGTAGGTATGGGAACGCGGGCCTATCGCATAACCTTCTGGTTGTGCAACTTTGCTCCGAAAATCATCTTTTGATCCGATTGACCTAAAATTCAACCGAGACTATTTTCCTCCTCCCATATGCCCACTTGTGGAATTCCACTGGGTATGTTGTTATTTACCGCTTTCCTCCTTATAATTTTTTGCTCTAATTGATATTCCGACCTCGAATTTACCAAAAAAAGATTTGGGATGATGTGTTTCGCGAGTAATCTTTTGTCTAGGGGTATTTTAGTAATTTTCAGAGTGTAACATTCTCTCTTCTCAAACGTTCAAACTGTATTTTCGTCAAAAAATTTTTGGGTCTCATATATCAATAAATAGTGTTTTACGATCAAATAAATTATTTAAAGATATTCTCACGATCAATTAACTATTTTTGGCGTGACCGTTAAAGTTTTTCCTGAAATACTAATAAGTGTCAAAAACTTAGCAAAATACTACACGTATCAGTTTTATTTACCTTTTCTTCTGTCTGCTTCATCTTCTTCGTCATTTTTTCTCGATATTGAACCGCTAGAAATAACGTGAGAAATTCATCGATTTTCAATAGCTCAAACTATGTTCTGGACAAGAAAAATCCTTGAATCTCGTACTAAAGAAGAACATCTTTACATATCGTCTTTGACACGACTTCTGAAATTTTTTCCATTGACACGTGTCAAAAGTACATTAAAACCTTGCAAAATACTACACTCAATCGTATAAAATATTTCTAGATATTCTTATCTCAGACATTAAAAGATCATTTCTATTATAAGTAAGTATTTGTGATCCTTAATCACAAAAGACACCTTATAATCGCATTTCAAATTCAACAATAACATATTCAGTGAAAATTCCACAAATGACGTCTGGAGAGGATAAAATGTACGTAGATCTTACCACTAGCTCATGAAAATAGAGAAACTGTTTTCGAAAGACTTCCGTCTAAAAAAATTTCATCCCTAATTAAATATTTATCACATGATCATATCCATAATATATACCATAACCTTCATTTTCAAATATAGAAAATCCATGAAAGCAAAAGAACAAAAAAGAAAAGGAAATAAGTTCCATATTTTGGTTTGGCCTTTAACAAAGAAAAGATTTTGACTCTTTTTCCTAATATTATAACACCACCGCCACAACCCACACAACAAATAGTATTTATATCTCTTGTAATAAAAAAGCAATTCCTTTGTTCTCTCTTTTTCTCTCTCTGTCTCTACCTTCAATATTCTGAAAGGTCAATTGTGGGACAAAGTTTTGGAACCAAAAAGAAGAAACCCCTTTGAGGTATTCTTCTTTTTCTTGCCTTTTAACTTTGTAAAGATTAGTTTTTTTATTGGGTTTTGATGTAGATACATTTTGAATTTTATGATTTGTTGATCTTGGTTTTAGTGGATAGATTTGTTTGTTGTGTTTATGCCTTGTGTTTCAGTATAAAGATTGGATTTTTTCTATTATTTGACATGATTTTGATCTTGGTTTTACTTGAATAGCTTTCTGTGTTGTGTTTTTGCCTTGTGTACAAGTGTAAAAATTGGAGCTTTTGTTTCAAGATTGGATTTTTCTGTTATTTGACTTCATTTTTGATCTTGATTTTACTGAATATCTTTCTCTGTTGTGTTTTTCAGTGTAAAAATTGGAGTTTTTGTTTCAAGATTGGATTTTTCTTTTATTTGACTTCATTTTTGATCTTGGTTTTACTAAATTGCTTCCTCTGTTGTTTTTGTGCCTTGAGTTTATGTATAAATATTGATGTTTTTATTTCAAGATTGGATTTTTCTGTTGTAGATTGTTTTAGTTGAATTTCATAAATCTAACAGATGAAATGAGTCTTATGGTTTCTTCAGTTCTCTGGTGTTAGATAAGAGTCAGTTACAAGGTTTTTGAACACCCCCCTCCTTGTGATTTCTGGTTGTGGGGCTACATCAATTTTTGATTTGTCAGATCTAGTAATTTGTCAAGTTTTGCCAAAAATAAGTTGTGGTAAAATGAAGTAATGATCCCTTTTTTACCAAGATGATCTTTTTTACTTTTGACAAAAGTAAAAAGATGATCTTGGTAACTGATGTGTACAAATCTAGGCTTCTTTTGATGGATGTGTTATATCACAGATGTCAGTACTATCTATCTGCCAAAAGGGATACTTTTTTCCTCTTAGCTTTTAGTTGAGCTCCGTGTCCATGTGTTTGTTGTGATCTTCACATGTCTTCTCACTTTTTCTTTTGTTTTTTGTTTTTGTGATGTCAGTTCTAAATTTATATAGATTCATCTGATATTGATGCTTCACCTCGTTTATGGCCACTTATTATCTTGATAGATGTGATAAATTTTGATTTTTTCTTATATTTGTATTTGCAGGAGGGAAGGTCATCATCTAATTGACCAACTACGACATATTTCAGTTTATCTTCCAATTTATGTGAAGAAAGAATCTGTGGAATTTGAGGATAGCTGTTAAATCCTATTTTGTTTATTGAAGATTGCTATTGAGGTTGCGAAGATGATGATGTTTGAAGATATTGGGTTTTGTGGTGATCTTGATTTCTTTCCTGCTCCGCTAAAAGAGGTGGAAACAGCAGTAGCTGTTCCACCACCAGTTGAGCCGGAGCCTTTGATGGATGATGACTATAGTGATGAGGAGATTGATGTGGATGAGCTGGAGAGGAGGATGTGGAGGGACAAGATGAAGTTGAAAAGGCTGAAAGAAATGAGAAAGGGTAAGGAAGGTGTTGATGCTATCAAACAACGACAGTCTCAGGAGCAAGCAAGGAGGAAGAAAATGTCGAGGGCACAAGATGGGATCTTGAAGTACATGTTGAAGATGATGGAGGTATGTAAAGCTCAGGGCTTCGTTTATGGAATTATCCCGGAGAAAGGCAAACCGGTGACTGGGGCATCTGATAATCTCAGGGAGTGGTGGAAGGATAAAGTGAGGTTTGATCGCAACGGACCTGCCGCCATAGCAAAGTACCAAGCTGATAATGCCATCCCTGGCAAGAACGAGGGTTCTAATCCGATTGGTCCTACCCCTCACACCTTGCAGGAGCTTCAAGATACCACCCTTGGTTCTTTGTTGTCAGCTTTGATGCAACATTGTGATCCTCCTCAGAGGCGCTTTCCATTGGAAAAAGGTGTTTCACCTCCATGGTGGCCAAATGGACAGGAGGATTGGTGGCCTCAATTGGGACTGCCGAATGATCAAGGTCCTCCACCTTATAAGAAGCCTCATGATCTGAAGAAGGCCTGGAAGGTTGGTGTCCTCACAGCGGTGATCAAGCACATATCTCCTGACATTGCTAAGATTCGCAAGCTGGTAAGGCAATCCAAGTGCTTGCAGGACAAGATGACAGCAAAAGAAAGTGCAACTTGGCTTGCCATCATTAATCAGGAGGAAGTTTTGGCTCGTGAACTTTATCCTGATTGCTGTCCACCTATGTTCTCAGGTGGTGGTAGTGGAACTTTCACTATGAACGACAGCAGTGAGTATGATGTTGAAGGTGCTGTCGATGACCCGATCTTTGATGTTCAAGAGCAAAAACCAAACCATCTCAGTTTGCTGAATGTTAATGTTGAGATGTTCAAGGAGAAGCTGCCTCCGCAACAACAGTCTCAGCCAATGAAGGATGATGCTTTTGTCAACTTCGATTTCACTTGCAAGAGGAAGTCAGCTGATGACTTGACTTTTATGATGGATCAGAAGATATACACTTGCGAGTGTCTTCAATGTCCTCATAGTGAGCTTCGCAATGGTTTTCCAGACCGATCCACCAGAGACAATCATCAATTAACTTGTCTTTTCAGAAATACTCCCCAATTTGGAGTCCCAAACTTTCACATGGATGAAGTCAAGCCAGTTGTCTTCCCTCAACAGTATGTCCCGCCAAAGCAGGTTTCGCTTCCAGTTAACGCGGCTCCACCTTCCTTTGATATATCTGGACTTGGGGTTCCTGCAGATGGGCAAAGGGCGATCAGTGATCTTTTGTCACTCTATGATAGTAATGTACATGGAAATAGAAACTCAATGTCAGGAAATGTTGTGATGTCTAAAGAGCAGCCTCTTCAACAACCTAGTGTTCAACAGAACAATCACCTTCAAAACCAAGGAATTGCGTTGGAGGGAAGTATCTTCGGGGACACCAGTATCTCTGTTAACAATCCCATATTCACACAAGGAGATCGGTTTGATCAGAGCAAGGTTTTAGCTTCACCATTCAATGCAGGCTCTAACGAGGATTTCAACTTCATGTTTGGGTCTCCACTCAATTTTCAATCCACCGATTTGTCTGACTGTCTTTCTGGGATTTCACAAGATGACATGACGAAGCAAGATGTTCCAATCTGGTACTAGCAAAGAGATTACTCAAATGAACATGTAGTTTCAGACTTGTTTCCAAGAGGAAACATCTACAAAATTTGCCTTCATCAGGTGGATTTCAATTGCCTATAGTTCTCAGTTTGTTTTTCTATTACTATGTGTAGTTGTAGAGGCTGGAGGATCCCCCGTGGCGTAATAAACCAGGGAGTAGTAAGAGATGTCCTCAAATATTCGCCTTGCTACTGGTTAGAAAGAACTTATAGATGTTTTTAAATAAGGTAGCTGTAAGTATATTCTCATATGTTTCTGTATAGGTTTAGCTTTATTTCATAGACAATCTGGTTCGGAGACTTATTAGCTCTTTTATGCCTATGTTTGGTTCTGAAAGCGCAAGTCGAAACTGTTACTATTCCCTGCTGGTGCTGGTCTCTTTGTTGAATGTCATGGTGATTGTGTAATGTGTTGGCCAAAGCTTGTTTGATATGTTATTAGCCATCCTATATGCTGTGGCTTAACAATTAAGTGTTATGATCTATTTTGCTATGTTCTCTTTCTCCAAATTAGAGTAACGAGTGATTGGCTCATGTTTGAGCATGATGAATCACTTCATGCCGATCTGTTCTCAATTCACTTTCCGGCCTCATATGAGAACATTTTACCCATCGGTGGATGAAGAATCGCGAACATCAACATTATCTTGACCTATCATTTGTTTAATTTTGAAGAATCGCGAACATCAACATTATCTTGACCTATCATTTGTTCAATTCTGTTGATTTGATGTGTCTTTCTTTTATCTTTATGATGGTCCCATCTATTAATGTTTGGCTTGTTATCCAATAGAAGTTGTATGTTCTTTCTAATATGCCATAGTATATTCTTTTGGCACAAAAATCAACCCTTTTGTCTAGTACTCCCCCAAAACAATTGGCACAATAAAACATCAAGAAATATACAGATAAGAAGGCCCCACAAAAGAAGATAAAAATTGCTGCATCTCAACTTTGGTGTTCCAAAGCATATCACATACTTGATGAAAGTAGTCGAGGTACGCACATTTGTTGTATGTGAGCAAAGGCTCCGCACGAGTGGACATAAATGCGTCAGGTATGCATGAAGTTTTCTGAATACTTCCATCTCTTGTTTATATTGTCTCGATGTGGCTCAATAATGTTCCAGTCATTTAACTTTTGACACATATTTGCTATAAGTTTGCACGTACCTTGATTGTTCCACTTAGCATGTGGTTTTAGTATATACAAATTGAGATTGAAAATGAAGTATAAAAGCTTTACTAGAATTTCGTTGGATAGTCAAGTAACCAAGATAAAAGTGATTTCAATTTGATTGTGTTGTTTTGACTTTGACACATTATATATTTTTTTTAAAAAGAAGATTTTTAAATCTTATATTTTAAATTTATGATATGTGATATGTATGAAAATATTTTTTAATTATGTAAGTCTTAAACATGCCAGGTAGAAAATTAAAATTAAAAAAATTATCAATTTTTTTTTGGAAATAACCTCTTTATCTTTATGAGGTAGTCATTTCCCCATATTAATTTTCTTTTATTTTATTAGAAAAAATCAAATCAAGGAAGTTGAATAGGAATCCATTTGACTTGATGAAAAAAAATTGGATATATTTATTTTCTTCTCTAGGGAAAATTGTCAAATCAATTCTTTCAAACATTTAATTCACTTTTCAATTGTCAAATTCTTATAAGGAGCTTAAAAATTATTTCGATCAGAGATACTTTTCTTCCACAACCTTCTCACATTTGGATTCAAACATTATTTATTTGGGATTATTCTATCCGATTCGAAACATTACTCTGATTCAAGAATCAAGAGTATATTTACAACTCCACACAGTTCAGAGACATCACATCAAATTCAATGGACACGACTCTAATACCATGTTAAATTATTAAAAATCAACTTAAAGAAAGGAGAATTACACAAGTCTTATAAGGAGTGCAGAAAATTTGTTCAATTTTGCATATTTCAAAGAAGTTAACCTTCTATTAAATATAACTTATAATTTTTTTCAATTTAAAAATCAAATTCAAATTCAAATTTTCATATCCAATCTGAATGATCCAATTTCCACCCCTTCTAATAACTTGAAGAAACAAATTATTTTAGCTATAATTTAATTGTATCCAATTTTCTTGTGCATCTATAATTTTCTACCTTTATTTTTCTTGTTTAAGAGTCAAAGGAGTTGAAATTTTCTCCATTTTGTGTAATTCCTAATCATATTTATCCCTACTAATTCATAAGTTTGTTGATGATTTAATATTTAAACAATAATAATTATATTTGACCTTGAAAGTATCTCTTTTTTTTATTTCTTAAAAAAATCAAAACTATCAATTGACCTTTAACAACAAAACACGTGTGTAATCATTTGTGTAAAACTCACAAATAAATGTGCTTATTGATTTAGACAACTTTTGTTTCTTTTAAAATTCTTATTCTTTTATTTATGTTCATAATATTTTAAATCTCATATTCCAAAAGTCAAAGTGAAAATTAATCGATGACTCTAATATATAAATAATATAATTTTTCATTCAAGAGGTTCGAATGAATTCTTTGACCTGTAATCATTACATATATGCAATGTGCTACTCTTGATTCTTTTTTAGTTTGCACTTTTCGACGGTCGACTTGACTAATTTTTAAAACTAAAGTCAGACTACATAAATTTAATATTTTGAAATAAAAATCTAAATATTTAAAAATTATTTGAAAAATTATAAATTATAATTTTCTTTATATTAGTATGATAAAAATACATTTTAAAATTTTCGTCAAAGTTCATATTATTTGACACTCAAAAAGTAAAAGAGAAAAGACATAAAGTCACTATTAAAGTTATTTTAAATTTTCAAAAATACATTTTAACTTTGCAGACGTCCTATTATCCTACAAAATTATTAAGTTTCTTTGTAAATATATCTTTTTTTACCATTTTCTTCCTATGTTTTTTTCCATGCAGCTGATGCGCATGAATGCCTTATTTTTGCTTTCAAACTCCAATTAAAAAATTCCATATGTTATTTTATCAAATACTAGATAATTATGAGAGAACACCCTAAATCATTTTCCACCATCTAACATGTCATATTAATTAATATGAGTATTGTCGTAAAATACTCGTATTAATCATTATTTCTTAAGGGCATGTTTGATAGGATATATTATATAAAAATAGTTCATGAATTAAAAACAGTCCTTGAATAATTTAATTAAGCTATTGTTTGGTTACTTTATTTGATTTAACCTATGGATAAGTTATATCTCATTCGTGGTATTATTTTATCCCTAAAAAATGGAGGGATAGCTAATTCAAGGTTTAACCATCCTTGGATAAGTCCCTTAAATGACCAAACCATCCCTCAATCCCTCAAATTCTTGATGTTATGTTTTATATTTGTAGTTTTGTACGAATAAATTTATTTAAATAAATTAACTTATAACTTTTTTTCATTTTTGGGTTTATATTTACATAATATAAAATATTTTTTTTGTCATATCAAATTTTTAAATTTTATTTATTTATGGGTTTATATTTACATAATATAAAAAATTTAAATTGATATGTCAAAAATTTATTTCGATAATTAATTTAGTTGAGTTATTTTGTTGATACGAATGCCTTATTGAGTGATTTTATTATACAAAACAACGCTTAATAGATAAATTCTCAAAGTTGAGTGATTTAAGATATTTAACTTCATTTAGAACTACAACTTACGATGTTTATGTGTAAGCGTAGATGGTTTATATTCGATCTTATTATTATTTATGGTTTCGATTTTAAAGGTAGATATTCTATCTTCATTAAATTAAAAATTGATATTTTATTAATAATCAATTTATTAAGGTGCCAATTATTTATCTTCAAATAACTAAAGTGAGAAATTTAAGTAGAAAACATGACAACAAATTTGCTCTTCTCCAAACTAGTTAGAAGGCTACAAAAAAAATTCTCCGGCAACTATCTACTTCACCCAATTATATGAAATATAACATCCCATAATAATTTAAGGATATAATCGGAAAAAAATATTTTTGTAATATTTTAAATCAACCATAAGATTAGGTGAGAAGCAATGAATCAAAGACAAAATAAAAAATAATTCCAGCATTACTAATCCTTGCATTACTTATCCCTTTATTATTAATCCTTGTATTATTCATTTTTGTATCAAATGATTCCTAAGAATCTTACAAAGTTCCAAATAGATAAGTAAAAATGAATGGAAAAAACATAACTGTTAAACCCCGTAATTACTTAAGGTCAATTATTAATTGGGATCAATTGTTGGGATTGAAGTATATTTTAAATTTAATTAACTTAAGGTGCGGGAGTGTGGAATTAAGTAAAATTGGTGGA